>CM053580.1:83719681-83776226 GCA_028627135.1 Pseudochirops cupreus
GGTAGAGAATAGAACAAGGGGAGGGAGAGATAGGAAAGAGAGACATAAAATTAGTCTCTTATAATATGCCCACTGTGGAGAGGTTCTGCGTAATTACACAGGTACAGCCTGTATTTAATTGCTTGTCCTTCCAATGGGGGTGGGTGACGAGGGAGGAAGGGAAAGAATCTAGAATTTAAAGTTCTATAATCAAATGTGAAAAATATGTATGTATATACATATATTATTATTATCATTATTATTATTATTTACTACAGCCAACTGGGAATTAAGATACACAGGCACTGTGGTAGGGAGATCCAACCTGCTCTACCGGAAAGTCAGAGGGGCAAGGGTTAGGACATAGGAGAGAACAGATTGGGGGAGGGGTTATACAGTGGGATTGCTGTTTTGAGGTGTTGGATAGTGGAAAGATTGGGAGAAAATTTGTAACTCAAAATCTCGTGGAAATGAATGATGTGAAAAAGAAAATAAATTAATTAATTTAAAAAGAGGAATTCACAATACTTGTTGACTAACTAGATAAAGGGATGTGCCAGAGATTGTGCTATATTTTCCAGCTTCAGCATTCAGGATAATGACGATACCATTTATGGAACAATGGACCTTGGGAAAACAAGCCAATTTGTAAAGGAAGATAAGTTCAATTTTGGACATCAGTCTTAGGAACAATGATGAAAATCTTACCTACTTACAATTTACCAGATATTCCACTAACAGCCTTGCCAAAGGATATTGGCTATTAGTCCTTTTCTTGCTACATAAGAGGTCTCTCACCCTTTGAAAAAAGGATCATAAAAATTACCTTTCAGAATTAGAACAACAATTTTTGGTAATTCAGCCTGGTTTGTTGACTAAAAGTATTGCCAGTGAGACTTTTGAAAAACAACCTAATTTAAGAGAATATCTTGGTTCTCCTATTTCAAAATTATCAACCATAATGTTACATGAAAAATATTACTGATGGGCATATCTAATTGGAAGATATATTGCTGGATTCAAATAAATTTCACTAGAATATCTGTTTGAAATTTGAGATCCATGAGACAATTTTGTGATGAATAGGGAGATAGTGCAACACCTAACAGATCACTGGTCCATCTGACAGATTTAAGTATTAGAGAGCCTGCTGACATTCTTTGAAACTAAACTCCAAAGTTGTTGGCAAAAAGCTATGTGATAAGACAAAGTATCAAAAAGTGGGATTATATTAATGTATCTAACAGAATTAATGTCACCATTTTAATTACACCGACTTTTTGATGCATTGGATTGTTTATGTTTTGTTTTGTTTTTCATTTTTCCTACTGTGTAAGATTTAATTTATTGAATTTCCTATCTACTTTGGTTTCATGAAGACCCAGCCCAGATATGGAAAACAATTTTTCTACTGATATATTTTAATATAGTATCAAGATGGCTTGATTCAAATCAATTTACATATAAACATTTCTTTGTATGTAAACAACTAAAATAATTCCTCTTGGCAATTTCTTTAGGTGATTAGGGGAAGGAAAATACATGAAGTAAATGGGAAGCAAGGTTTTATAATCGTATTTCAAGCTTTTTTTAAAAAAAAGGTGGCAAGCATGTTTGTAGATAGTAGGAAAAGATATGAAGGAGAAGGAGAAGTTGACACTGGAAAGGAAAGAGAGATTGACCACTGTGTATATCCTCAGTAAGCCTTAGGATACTGGGATTCAATCCATGGGTCTCTAGTTTCATGTAATATATTCCCAAGAATCCTACAACACTATTACAGGATAAATCCAGCATTCTCAGATGTTTGAGGATACTTGTAATGTATTAATATTAGCCAGTAAGAATTACAGGGGTTATAAATTTACAAAAGCCCCAAACTGAAGTCTGTTTTTCTTAATCTTCCATTCTAAATACGAAGGGATGAGTGGTTCTCACTGTCCTTTGAAGAAAACACATTCGCATCCACACATGTTTGCCAAATAATTTTTATGTTTAAATCTTATATTAAGACAGGTGAGGGGAGGTCACTTATTGCTAAGTTTTATTCTACATTTTATTAGATTCTAGGTGAGTTTAGCTGGAGACACTTTTTGGAACTAAAATATGAACAGGTTTACAAAGGAAAAAAGTCAAACCATGGAACCACAAAAAGAACCTGTTAACAAGATTTTCTTTATTTATACTACCTTGCTTCTAACTCCACCTTCACACACACACACACACACACACAACCATGTTACAGAGGATCTAAGGTATCATAGTATAGTGAAAAACTCATCAGGAGACAGAGCTTCTCATCCAGGGTGGAGAAGCTGTGAGCTCAAGGCCACATGTAGCCCTCTAGGTCCTCAAGTGTGGCCCTTTGACTGAATCCTTTGACTGTTCTGTGAAGTTTGGATTCAGTCAAAGGGCCTTGAGGCTGCACATTCCCTACCCCTGTTCTAGTCATACTTTTACCAATACTAGTTATGTGAACTTTGGTACATTCTCTGGTCCTCTCTGTGCCATATATTACAAGAGGAACTTGTGTTATTAATGAACTCATCAAGTAACCAATGATCTTAAGCATCTTGCAGAATTCTAGGAATGAAGGAAACAAAGACAAAAATAAAGTGTTCCCTGCCTTCAATGAGCTTACATTTATTGATGAGATAATATCTAAATAGATTCAAAATAAAGTAAGAGGTGATGGTGGTAATGGAGGCACTAGTAGCTATGGGGATCACCTTCAGATGAAAGGCTGATTCTTGAGGAAAGCAAGGGATTTTATGAGGTGGGAATGAAGAGGACTGTGAATTCCAGACATGAGAGAGACTGTGTAAAGACAATGATTTCGAGGTGGGATGGGAATGAAAACTGCGTGTAATTAAGAGTAAGAAGTATGTTTTATGCGATCTGAAGCATTTGAGAAGGAAGGAAAGAAAGAGAATAAACATTAATTAAGCATCTGCTATATGCCAGGCATTGTGCTAAACATTTTATAAATATATTCTCATTTGATCTCAAAATAACTCTGAAAAGTAGATGCTGTTATGATCCCTGTTTTGCCCCGGGACAGACAGGTGAAGTGACTTGCTCAAGATCTCACACCTGAGCCACACAGTCTGAGGCCATATTTCAACTCCAGTCTTCCAGACTCCAGGCCCAGTGCTCTCTCCACTGTGTGTGACCAGCATGCCTCTGAAAGGAGCAGTACATATGAATGCTGGAAAAGTTGTTGGGGTTATATGGTGAAGGGCTTCAAATATAGAAGGAATTTGTGACTAGAGACAATCTCAGGAGATGAATGACAGGGTCAGACTGGTGTTTTAGCAAAATTACCATGGGGGGCGTGTCCAGGATCACTTGGAAAAGGGGAGAGCATTATAAACACCTAATAGACAAATGCATTTTATGAAATGGTTGCATAGAACAGGCAAAACACAAACAGCTATTTTCTGTTTATTCATTACTTTAACACAAACAATATGAATCAGAAAGCAAAGCATCGGGCATCTACATGACATATGAAATCCCCATTCAGAAGGCAATCAATTAATAGACTATTGCAATTATCCAGGGAAGTGGTTATGAAAGCTTGACATCAAGTAGGGATATGAGTTATCTGGGTGAATAAGAAGAAGGAAATAGGGACAGGATATGGGATGGGGAGTCAGAGGCATGGTGAGAGCTCCTTCTGAATATCTATGCTTGTCTACCTGTCTTTCATCCCTGAGCCAAGAACTTATTCCCTTCCCAGCCGCCTATAAGCGCCAACTGAGAGCACTTGAACCTGAAGCACCCATTTAGCAGCTAATGTGAAATGCACCTGAGCTGCACTGAGAATAAGGAAACTGGGGTCACTAGAGCCAAGAACCGTGAGACGCTGGCTATGAATACATCTGCTTCACCTCAGTTCAGAAAGGAGAAATTAAACATTGGGTAATGTTAAAATGCCAGGGACTTTCTGTGCTTGCCCTGTAGTGAGGACTTAGTGTTCCCACTCTTGGGCATCTGACAGGCCTTGACAGGACAGTAATAGCTTTCTCATCTGAGGTGGACAAGAATCTAAAATCCATGCTATTCCTAGGGGAGTAAGGCCCCAAAATAAAGCCAATAATTAAAAGCAGGCTAGCCTCTAAGCAAGCAATAGCCAGGCCCTTCTTGTACCATTACTTACCATATTTCCTCCCTGCCTGCTCCGCATACTGACCACTCTTTAGGGATCAAGACATAGCTGCAGGAGGAGGGTTGAGGACACTTCTCATCTTTTTACTATTTCAGAACAATCTGATTATTTGTTTTTAACCTGTAGCCTTTACCTTGACTCACATTAGTTAAAATGTCCCCAGTATGGTTTGACTCAATAAGGACTTGATTAGGAGTTGGAGACAGGGACATGGTAAGAAGTTAGCAGTGGGGGGAAGTGAGTAAAACAACTTTTCCCAATTATCCCTATAAGCCAGGGCTGCCAGTAAGTTCAGTCTTTTCAAGAGGCTATAGTCATTCCAATGGCAAAAGACACCCAAAATAACTTGAGTCATTCTGATATGACTAATACCAACTAGTGTTTCCCCACAAAAGCATTTGGGCCTCCCCTCCTCCTACCCCACTATAATAGGAATCAATTTTCCCTGAAAGGAAAAAAAAAGTGATCCCTCAATGTCATTGACGCTTTTCCCTGAAGCAGCTTCCTGGTTACCTAGGAACATAATAGGCCCCACATACAAACAGTTGAGGCCCCTCTGACCCGGCGTATTTCTGAAGATTATTTGATTCACCAAGTCCTCCATCATATCCTACCTTGATGTATAGATACATTTCCATTTGAAGAATAGACGGCCATGCCCAGAGAAACTAGGTGCCACTGTATCTTTGTTCCATATCCTTGCTATGTTATGCAAAAATTAAACCTCTTTTCATTAACTAAATGATGACTTTTGAGAACCCCATTTTGTCCCCCCATCTAAGCTGAACTGAAAGTGCTACCATTAATTTTAGCTCTAACAGTGGTGATTTGACAAATCAGAAACATTGTGTTTTCTCAAGTTTTCTCCCAAACCTAACAGAAATGGTTTCTGGGAGGATGGGATTATTTCCTAATATTTACTCATTGCATTTACTTTCAAAAAATCCTTTCTCCCAGAATGGTTGTTCCTGATGGCTGTTGAAATGAAACCATCCCATATGGTAGTCATCAGAGATGTCAAGATATACCCAAAAGGGGAGAGTTTCTTAATGTCCAGGAGGCAGAGGAGAGCATTCACTATAGATTTTAGAATCTCTGCTCTGTTTTGTGTCAGCAAAATGCCTAAATAATGGAAAAGTTTGCCTCACTGTGTTCCATTTCCTTTAAATATCATATCCCTGACACATGAACCTGCCAACTAGGTTCTGTTATGTTTTAGTGTAGCTATTAAACTTTTTAAAGTTGTTTTCTTTTATTCATTAGAGGAAAGGAGTAATTTGAGAAAATAAAGAAGGAAATGGATATGAGATATTTTGAATATCGAATTAATAGATATGACAAATTATTGAATCTGTGTAATCAGGGAGAGAATAAAGTCAAGGATGACTGAGGTTTCAAAGGTGGATGCCTAGAAAGATGATGGTGCCCTATACAGAAGCAGGGAATTTTAGATGAGGAATGTGGGCAGTTCAGAAACAATGAGTCCTAGTTTTGAAATAATGAGCTTAAAGTATGTGGGGACACCTCATTCAAAATGTCCAATTAGCATTTTTTGTTATTGTTTTTTATTTCAATGGTACTAGAATGCAGGGTTGAGCTTTGAGTCCTTGGCTGCCCTTAATATCACAAGGGAGGAGCTTCTTCAAAAAGCAAGTAGCACTTGAAATAGGTTGGAAAGGACTAGTAGGATTTCCATAGGTGGTTAGAAGTGGGAAGGGCATTACAATGAAAGAGAGTCATAAAATTCTAGAGGTGAGAAATATGATATGCAACTCTGAAGCATGCCTATTTGCAAATGGGCACTAATATAAATGGACCCAAACCTTTAAAAATTTCTTTTTAACATATAATTGGTAGCAGCAAGACAGTTTACTAGCATGTCTGACTAGGCCATTAAGTAGGTAGAGTAATTACATGCCTATTAGGTCATATAAACACATACCTTAATGTGATGTTTTTGCCCTTCCTTGTATTATTTATCTGTTACTCCTGTAAAATTAAATTTAGGGGCAGCTAGGTGGCATAGCAAGTAGAGCACTGGCCCTAAAGTCAGGAGGACCTGAGTTCAAATGTGGTCTCAGACACTTGGCACTTAACTAGCTGTGAGACCTTGGGCGAGTCACTTAACCCCAATTGCTTTGCCTTCCCCTCTCCCAAAAAATAAAATTTAAAAAATTAAATTTAGCAAAATAAAAAAAAAGAGAAAATTATCAGTTCACTTCCCTTATGCTTATATTGCCACTCAGAAATTACTGCAAGATTTTCTTAGGTGTTAGAATTATTTTTTTTTTCTTTTCTTCAGGAAGAAATTAGCTTTTTTGTCTTACAAGAATGATCAGTAAAACCCATAGCAGACTTTCTTCTATGAAGTATTCAGGCCCATTTAATTTCTTTAAAAGTATTTTCAATGTTCATTGTTTTAATTAAACAATTACAATGAAGGCCATGTAGAAGGCATAACACAGGGGACCCATCTTGGCATCAGTATCACCCTGTAGACCTGATGGTGCAAATTTTTAGAATGATCTGTTGTATTTATGTTGTCAGCAATTGTCCAACCCATTGTTTTCACATTCCCATCCTCAGTGGGCAGCTGCTCCTGCATAAACTCCCATGGAGCTGAGCTCTAACACAGAGCTTGAAACTGAAGACTTGAATGTCACCACTAATGGTGCTTTCTTATGCCATGTGGCTCCCTGATGAGTCCCCTTGTGTTTCATGTTTAGTTTGTATGAAATCAACTGCAAATAGCTGTTTATGCTTCGCCTGTTTTATGGTGTCATGCCTTCTTTTGTGTATTAAGTGTTTGCAAGTTTCCTATTAGTTATTTTCTGCTTTAATTAGTTGTCTGCCTGTCTTCTGGCTTTGAAGTATACATAGTCTCCACTAGTGGGGAATTTTAATTTTTTTTTTGCCTTTTTTCTTTCTGTTGATTTATTCTAGAATATGTTTGAGCAGTTTAAGAGTTCCTATAATATTAGTAGAGTAAGCTAATAAGGCAGCAATAAATTAAATGGACAAAAACATACATATATATGTATATATATACATATATATACATAAATATATATATTTTTATATATATACATATATATACATAAATATATATATATATATATATATTTATATAGAGAGACACATCTTTTCATTTGAGAGACAGCTTGGTACAGTGCATATACAGTCAGCTTTGGAGCCCTGAAGATATCATCTTCAACTGTTGACATAATAATCTCTTGACTATGGGCCAGTTCCTCAATGAATGAATGAATGAGCATGAATTAAGCACTTAGCATATGAAAATCTTTGTGCTAAATCCTTTGGATTAAAAACATAGAAAAGCAGAGATTGTTGAGGTTTTCAAGAGATTCACCTTCTAATGTGGGAGACAAGACATATAGAATGTTTCAGTTATAAGTTGGATGGAAAGGCCCAGTGAACTTCTGGGGGCTGTGATAAAGCAGATAGAAACGCAACTTCTACAATGTAATTTCCACTGATACAAACCATATGCTTTTCTGATGTTAAACCCTTTTACAATGCCAAGAACTTCAGTGTCAAGAACATTTTTCCCCCAGGCCTTTAGTGACTAAGACAATTGGAGGCACAGCCTTAGCAAACTTGTCCTTAGGGAAAGCAAATTTAACATACAGCCCAGGAGCAATCCAATAGCCACCCTAGGCCTGCTCAAAAGGCTTCCTGCCCTCAATGAATTGGCTTTGATGAAGCATCCCCGCCTTGGCTCCCACCTTCTCACATTACTTCACCTAGGACTTTTCCCTGGGGCCCCCAACCCATCCATCAACCAGTCAGCAGTTCTGGATCCATTATTTTCTCCTGCCTCGAAAAATTCTAAAATTATAAGTTACAGCTGTTTTCCCAGTCTCTAAAATTCTCTTCTCAAATGGGAGAAAAGTATATTATCTAAAATATATATGTATTTTATCCAATATGAGCACATATTAGGTTCACAAGTCTAATTCCTAAAGAAATTGTATCAAAATAAAAAGAAATAAAATGATAAGAAAGAAGCTCTGAATCTATCACTGGATTTAATCTAATATATTACATCTACTTAGGAATCAATGGTTATAAAACACATTCTTGCACATTATCTCCTTTGACTCTTACAACATCCTAGAGAAATAGTGAAAGTATTATTATCCCCATTGTATTACAGGTGATTGAAGTGAGGTGCAGACAGCTTCCATAATTTTCTAAACTTACACAGTAAGCAGCAGGGCTAGGATTCACATTCTAAGTCTGAATCTAAGTCCAGAGCTCATTATAGTAGACCAGTGAAATTATACTAGTTATACTTATGTAGAACTTTGCTGTTTTAAAATAGTTTCTACATTCATTAACTGCTATACATTGCCAATGCATATACCATCCTTTTCATGCAGCTCCATAAGAGACACATAAAAATCTTTGTGATGGGTGAAAATCTGGGGGTGGGGAAAGGATATGAGAGAAAGATGCTAGCATTAGCTTGATTTGCCCTGCATCTGTGTGCTTCTTAAATTCTACTGCTCCTCCTTTTCCTTTACCATTCTTTGTTTACCTAAGTCTGTGGTTACCAAATTGACACAATTCAATTTTATTTATAATAATACCTACAGAAAAGGAATCAGTACTTAGCAAAACATCTTAAGCATGTTTTAGTGGAAAGGTTGGAAAAGATCAATTATAAGTGCCTTAAGGGCTAGAACCACATCTTCCCATAACATACAATTCTTTTAGTTCCTATAAATAGTTGTTGATATTTGGAGAAAGCTCTTCCTCCCCTAGCCTCTCAATGACCTTCAAATGCTTTTGCTCTGTATTTTTATGACTTCCTTTGGATATCAGCAGGCAGTGGAAGTACTTACAAGCTACTCCTCATCCACAAGTTACGGAGATCATTCAGACCTTAAGAAGGGCCACACAGGTCCACATTTATCATAGCGAGCCATTAAAATGTCTATGTAGACAGACTGGTCTTATGCAGTGGCTAATTCTACCATTCACCACTTCAAATGAATCTAAATAACTTTTACAGGCTGCCACTATTCATTGTTCCAGTGGCTCCCAAATACTTAACCATACAGTATATGATTTTAAATTATGCCCATCACTGGTCTTTCTTCTGCTTCCTCCCACAAAAAGCACAATAAGTGACTTCTATTGATCGTTTCTGAAGAATGAAGGAGTGATCTAAAGAGGTTCCTGACAGTCTGTAGGACTGTGAAATATGCACTACTTCATCACACATCTTATAAATTTGGGGAGCTAAGGAAATAGGGATCATTCCTCTGTGTCTATGAAACCATCAGTGTGTTATAGATCAAAAAAGAAGTCATTTATTAAGAAGTTATAATTAAGAGTTAATGGTAAGGAGCAGAAAGTCTCACCATTACATTCAACATATTTCATAACATCATCTAAATATTTCACATTCATCAAAACTATTCCTGAAAGTTTCATAGCATCTTAAAATAATCACATCAGGACAAGTATTAAAACAAAGTCCCAAGGATATCTTTCATGATCATATTCACTGCGCCATCTGTCCAGAAAAACAGCATAGTTTATAAAATTTAACTAATTTAACTTAATCCAAAATACCAGTTGTAGAAACTAGACAATTTATTCAACTGAAAAGGTTTTGGTAGACCAAAAACGAAGTGAGAATTACATTGCAATTTAAGTGAATGCCCAGTCATGTAGCAAATAAATTGTCAACTATTATAACCCTTTCATATTAAGAGATTAGAACATTACATTTTAAAATAATGTAGCATCATCAAAATAAAAAAATATACAGCACATATCCTAATCACTGTGCTTTTTATGTATGTTATCAATTCAAACTTGCTGAAAATCTAGAAATCACAAATAGTCTTCATGGTCTATGATACAACTGAAGAGTAAAAAAGTGCTATGAACTAATCACTTTTTTTGTGACTGAAAGAGTCCATGGGACAGGATTTCTCCTTTGCTGTGATGGTGTGGATTAGACAATGAAAAATGCAGGGAAGGGAGAACATTACACAAGCACTTAATATGGCCTTAAGGGAGAGAAATGAATACCCCATGAAAGAGTAGAAAGACCAACAGTCATGGTACACCCCATAAAGGAAATGAAAGGGTTTTCACTTGTTAAAGTGGCCAATTAAGGGTCAGAAGCTTCCTTATGGGAATTTGTTGTTTTGTTGTTGTTACTGATGTCCGTAGAAAAGTTAAAAAGACTTCCTCAAAGTGGAGGAGGTGCATGAAGCTTACCTAAAGTCAGTAAAGTCTAGGTAGAAGTGACTGGTTACTTCAAATGATCCCATTCAGGAATACCAAAAGAAAATTGTCCATGATAGAGAAAAATTCAGAGCAACTGCTTACATTTGTAAAATGTATATTAATTAATTAGACGCTTTTCTTTAAAATGGAGAATCTACCTGAGTAACATTGAACTCTGATGCACTCTCTTTTACCTCTGACCTTTGAATATATTCCTGTATTTCAAAAGTACATACATAATAACTTCTCATTTGTCACTGATACATGAAGTGTACCAGGTATAGTTCTCATCAGAGCCAATAGCTCCATTGGCTATAATCCTATTATATATGTTTTAATAATTTGAGTCAGTTGTGGTTTTTTCAACAGAAGTTGCTATTTTTTTCTTTTTCTCATTAAAATACATCATTTTCTTTCACCGAATTTCCATTTCAAACTCTTCATTAAATGCTAAATATCTATCAGTATCCACAGTCGACATTTTCCCAATTTTTCTACTTGCCTTTCAACTTTCATTATTCTCAATTCAAACACGGTATTTTCTCTCTCTCTTTTTTAGACTTCCATCTCATTTTTTAAGGACTTGAAGGATGACAAAACAGCTTTTAGAAAGAGCTGGGTCAGTAGTATAAGGCATTTTTGATAAGATTCTCTATCATGCATAACAGAGCAAAACAGGAAACGAGAGGAAGCAAACTAGAGTTGTGTGAAATTACTCATTTATTCTTCACAAATAGTTTTCAGTATTTCATGAAACTGCTGAAAAATTCACAAATTGGATTCCATCGAAATGAATATTTGTTTTACAAAATTTCCATCAAAACTCCCACCTTCAGCCTCAGCATTTTGTATGTAGGAGCCATCCTGTTTCCATGTGCACTAGTAAAAGCAACTTCCATACAGGCTTGAGAATGGGAATTCTTAATACTCACAAGTTGTCTAACTGAACAAGCAGAAAAATGCCAATGGTGCTCAGGAAAATGAACATACAAAACCTTTTTATCTTTCTCCCAGATCTGATATAGATATGACTTTTTTTCATAATATCCCCACCACAGAATTTTTCTTTCTTTCTTCCTTTCTTTCTTTCTCTTTCTTTCTTTCTTTCTTTTTTTCTCTTTCTTTCTTTCTTTCTCTCTTCCTTCCTTCTTTCCTTCCTTCCTTCCTGCCTTCCTTCCTTTCTTTTCCTTCTCCAATATTAACTTCAAGAAGCCATGTTATGCATTAGCATTTCTTCCTTTTTGTTCATACTGAGTTTGGAAAAAGTACCCAAGGGCTAGGTCTCTTTCTCAGTACTCTTTGTTTCCATGTATGATATTTTCTTTTTGATGATAAAATAATAATACGTTCATTTCCTGCTCCAAATTGTAATTTTCTGAATGAACAACTTTGAATGCCATGCTCTTTTAATGAATTGGTAATATGACAGGCAAGTTTAGGTGTCTGGTAGTTGAAATGCCACCTCAAAGGGTACTTTGAAATTGGTTTTCTACAATATGCATTAAAATAATTTTATTGCATTTCTCAATTTGAGTGAGATGAAGTCTCCTGTGGCACAAGATATGTCAGAGGTACTTGTAAGGTAGCAACCCCACATCTAACACCAATTTTGTCCTCTATATGGAACTACCCTGATAGCAGAATCCTACTTCCCTCCAGTGATGTATTATGGCTTATATCCCACACAAAATTAAAAGGGAATTTACTATGAACTTAAAAAAAATATGTAGAACTTCCAAGTTTACAAAATTTATTTTATCTAACATTTACATTTTACCAGTGTAGAAAGAGACACAAAGATTAAGGGTCAAGTACAAGGTCACATGACTATAAGTGTCTGAGTGAGGTATAGTTTTGTGAGTGCAGGCCTAATTGCCTTTCTTCCAAACCAAACTGATTCTCTAACAGACTTCAATGGGTAACACTAAAACTCAGAGACCAGTGATTCTTTTATTGACTT
The DNA here is from genome assembly GCA_028627135.1 of Pseudochirops cupreus. Classification (NCBI taxonomy): domain Eukaryota; kingdom Metazoa; phylum Chordata; class Mammalia; order Diprotodontia; family Pseudocheiridae; genus Pseudochirops; species Pseudochirops cupreus. The sequence continues at coordinate 83,732,062 of CM053580.1, forward strand.
TGATTTAAGCTTAAACATTCATGCCCTTGGCTAGAGTGTCAATACACTGATTCAGAACCAATTCAGAATCAATATAACCAGATTCAGTTAATTATTTTTTTAAAAAATATTCCCTTATTCTTCTATACTCAACTGAGAAATTCTCTTATATGATTCCCAAATCTTGAATGGAATGGGAGGAAGCCATGAAATTACAGTGTGGGAATATGACAAATATATCTCATCTAATTCCACATGGGATGTCATAGTAGTAAGGCAATTCTTCTATTCTTCTCTAATTGATTATCTATCTCACCAAAGTGACTGTTCTAAAGCTACTTATCTCTCCTCAAACTTATCCTTCTTATCTCTCTAACCACTGTACCTCTCCACACTCTCTCAGATTAGAATTTTTTCTCATACTTCATTGAAAATATGGAGGCCATTCACGGACATTGCTGTCCTTTCATCTTGTGTTCCTCTAAATTTTCTCCCATAATATCTTCCTTCACTTCATTCTCTGATGAAGAGGTGGCCTTTCCCCTTGCCAAGACTAAAGGTTCTAGATCCAACCTTGATTCACTGGATTTTCACCACTCTTTAATTTTCAGTCCCTTCTTATGTGTTTATTAATGCCTTCTCTTCAATTGATATGTAGGCTTCTCAAGGACAGGGACTGTTTTGTGGGATTTTTTTTTTCACTTGTGGATTTTTTCTTTTTTTTTTTTCCGTACTCTCTGTTTGTAGAATATTTGCTGGTCCTTAATAAGGCTCAATTAGTTCTTATGGTTTGAATGCTTGATTCTCTCATCCTTCATTATCTTTTATGGTCAGTCCATTTATTAATCATGCTAAGGGAATTGTCACATAAACATCTCCAATCACACAGATTTAGAGCTCAAACAGAACTTTAGAGGTTATTTAGTCAATGTCCTTCATTTTATGTATTCTCATATGCAAATCCTCCATTTCCTCCAACTGAGACACAGAGAAGTTAGGTAACTTGTCCAAAGTCACAGTCATAATAAGTGACAGAAGTGGGATTTGAATTTAGATCTTGTGGCTCCAAATCCAAAACTCCTCTGTTGCATCAGGCTGAATTCTCTGTGGAGTCTTTGCAAAACACTCATGCTGCACATTTTAGAATTATTGGATCATACCCAATGCAATTCCAAAGCACTCATGATGAAAAATATCATCCATCTTCAGAGAAAGAAATGATGGAGTCTGAATGCAGATCAAAGCCTATTATTTTTCACTCTATTTTTTGTGGGTTTTTTTTGTCTGTTTTCTTTTACAACATGACCAATATAGAAATATGTTTTCCATGATTGTACATGTACAACCTATATAAAATTGCTTGTTGTCTCAGGGATGGAGGGAGGGGAAAGGAGGGAGAGAATTTGGAACTCAAAATTTTTCAAACTAAATGTTAAAATTTGTTTTTACATACTATTGGGAAAAATAAAATATTTAAAGCAGGAAAACAATTGTTGAATCATAGAAATGAAAGAGATATCATAAATATCTTGATCAAATCTTATATCCTATATAAAAGTTTAGATATGTGCTAAATTGAAATGAAACCTAAAAGAGCATTTTGAAATTGTTTTTTTTTTTCCCTACAATATGTAAATCTATCTTGTAAAATGTATCTCACATACAGAGGCCCATTTCCTTTTCAGGCTGAGTCTAGAAGTTATCTTTGGTGTAGAAGGTAGGCCTGACTGAACGTTTTAAAATAATTTGTAAAAAGGGCTAGTGTAGGTCCTAGGCCAACTTGGTTGGTCTGGTCATTGTGTGGGCCCTGATCTGCTCAGAGTGAATGTAAGTAGCAGTTGTTTCTGTTTTGACCAGAAAGCCTGAGGGTCTTCCCCTTCCAGATTGATTTTGATTTTTATTTTTTGACTAAATAAAAGAGGTGATTCTCTGCTTTGTTTATTACCTAATCTTAATCACTGAATGAGGCCTTGCCTCAGTCAAACTGAGACCTGTTAAAGACCTTAACTTAAAAAGGCCAAGGTCCCCCATTGCATCCAGAGTCATCTCCAGTCATCCTGATCTCTATCTTGCTACTGGACCCGGATGGCTCCAGAAGACAAAGTGGAGCCCTCCCTCACTTAAATCTAATTCACTTGCTCATCATGGCATCAGCTCCCTGGTGTAATGTCCTCTTCTAAAACTAAAGACAAACAACAACCACAACATTGTGGGCTGTAGCCCCAGTGCTTCCATAGTCTACTCCTAATGAGGACATTTCTTGCTATTTTTCACTACCCTCAGGGTTGACTCAGGATGAATATAGCCTTCCACTTTATACTCCAGTCTAGATTATGTAAATCCAGCCAATTGTAATCCAAACTCTGCTCTGTTACTGTTTTTTATTGCTGTTTTTTACTCCTCATTCAACTCAAAATGACTCATAGTCAACCTATGCCTACTGGCAACCCTGTACTGTGCATTTCATAGTATGAAGTTATTGTTTGGGCCCAAAGACACTTCCCTGAGGTATACTGTATTTTCTTAGTAGCATCTAAGTGGTGTATCTTGAGATGTGACACAAAAATTTCAAAGGAATATCCTGTGTGAGATTGTTTCCAAAATGAATAAAATTTAGAACTACAAGTAAGGATCATGCCCTGAGTCCTATGTCTTTTACACACAGTGCCTTACAGCAAAGTATCAGTTGGGTCTATTGAATAGATTGTTGATATTAGACTCAGGAAGGCCTAGCCTTAGTTTACTCACTTGTAAAATTAAAGGGTTGAACTCCTTGATCTCTGAAGTCCTTCTTAGCTCTTTAACTTTTGATCACTTTGTCATTTTTGGGAGGAACAGAAACTCCAAGCTTTAAATCCAAGAATTCAATGATTTCTCATTTTATACTAGTTCCACAATAAACACACAAAGAGAATAGCAAAACAAAGAAAGTTATTTATCCAAATTGTAGCAAAACAAAAATCAGAGAAGTGATACATAGAATATATACCAGACAATACAGAGTGAAGCATCCTCTCAACAACTACTAAAAGATCTACAGTTTTCACAAATTTTCTAAGTCACTAAAAATGTTATCAGGTAAGAAGGCCAATAAATGTCAGAGGTGAGATTTGATCCCAGTACTCTTAACCCAGTATTCTAGCTATGACACCATACTGATGGCCACTGCAGATATACCTACTTTTTAAATGTAGAATTATAAGAACAGAAGAAAACACTAGAGGTCAGCTCAGGCATCTCCCTGCCTCCCAGCAGAAGGATGCTTAAACCATCCCAGACTGATGAATTGATGTCATTTCACAAGCATTTTATGGTCCCATATTTATAAGCTGCAGTACCCAAACTGCTGTACACTGTATTGCTGCCTGGTGAGAGCATTATGCTTCCTATGCCGTTATTCAGAACTCAGAATCACCATGGTTTCATTAATATCCTTTTTTCAGTGTAAAATAGTACTTTCTGCAAACATTCCACATAGTCTATCAATCAACCCAATTTACATTTATAAAGTGTCCTTCATGTGTGCATCTCAGGGAGTGATGTAAAGTTAATATAAAAAGCAGATAAGATAAATATTTAAAAGAGTAAATCACACAAATAAGTTTTTAGTTTAGCCTTATAAATGAACAATAATTTTGAATTCCTCATACATGCAAAAATTGCATTCTGGAGCTGGAGGGCAGAGTTTAGAAGGAAGGGTTTGTAATCTATAAGATAAAGACAGGAACATGACATTGGTGGGAGTCGGGGGTCAACTCACTGTAGTGGACAGAAACCCAAAGATCAGAGATTTCAATATAACTAGTTCATTAATGATGGCAGTTGTAGGGTTAATTCCAAAAGAAAAGTTCCAACTCCTCAGTAACCCCAAGGTCAGAAGTATACTTAGAGAGGTAAAGAGAATTACCTCTTTAAGAATAGCAGCATGTATTACATTTTAGGCATTTACATCAGAGAACCAATCAGTAGCAACTCAATTTTATCTCTACTAAATTCAAGGAAATTTGAAGACATCCATGCTTGAATATCACACAGACAATTATGCAAAGCATCAAGCTGCTTCATAGGTCTGCAGGGACTGGAAAGAATATCTGAGTATCGTCTGCATACATATGACACTGCAGGCCATGACACTGAATAATGTTACTCACTAAAAATATCTAAATATAAAGCAAAATAGGATCTAGAATGAGTCCCAGGGGAATCCCAGAAGTAACTGAGCAGAGCTCAAATCATTCCCTAAAGAAACAAATTGAAAGTAGAATATAAGGATAAAGAAACCATATAAGCCAATTCATGTTAATTTTAAAAATTCAAAAAACATCAAGTTTGTCAAAGAAAGATGCAGTCAGCAGTATTCAAAGAAGACACACATTCTTGAATGGGAAAAAGGAAATGGTTATTTGGCCAACCAAACTTCTAGTCACAGTGGACTTAGAGAAATCTCAAGATTTGTAACATCTCCATGTTAAGTCACAACATATATACTTAGAACACATCAAATGTGTTAAAGATCACTGTTACTAAAAACAATAGCCTGCTCAAGGACAGCTACAAATAGAGAAACCAGATAAAGAAGTTCAGGCTGTTAATTTACTTGGTGGCTGGGAAAATTAACATCTCTGTGCCTTATATTCCCAAATTATTTAGTATCACAATGTACTGACTGACAGATGGATTCATCAGTTTGGGGGTATTGCTTTGCTAAGGAAACTAAAACCTATCTATAATTTCAGTATTCTTAGAAGAAAAGTGGTCATGATATATACACACATACACACATACACACATTTCTTTGTCAATTATTTTGTTATGAAATACAATAAGATGCAATTGATTCAAATATTTTTGTGGCATCTGCCTTTTCTTATTCATACCAGCCCTATTCTCAAACTCTCCATAGTCATATCTGACCAACTTAATTGGCCAGAAAATTAACCAGGTCCTGATACAGTATATTTGTACATAGTAGGCACTTAATCAACATCTAATGGATTAGTTTAGAATTGATTAAAGAACTCTACTTGGATTTAATGTATTCAAAAATCTTTGAGGCAATGAATTAAGATTAGAAAAGAGCCTTTCAGTAACGTAGAGTGGAAAATGAGATCAAATTTAGAGTCTGAAGACCAGCCTTTGATTCTCAGCTCTGCCACTTGCTAAAAGTGTGACCTTAATAAAGTCACCTAACAATCTCTGTGTACAATTTTCTTCACCTTAAGAAGGAAACAGTTGGACTCAAAGACCTCTAAAGTCTCTTCCACATTTGATAAACTAAACCAGCAATAGCCAGCATTAAAAAAAAAAAAACCCATTCATTTAACAAACAAAATATGCAAAGAGTTACAAAAATATTGAAGGGAGCAATGTATTTCATAGATGCAGATAAATGTACATTTCAGTTAAACATCCAGAAATGAAATATTACTTTCCGTTGTTTCACAAGAAGTATCAAAACTAGATCATCCCTATATACTGTGAGTATCATTATGTGAAATAAAATTTTCTTCATAAAGGGTTAGGTTTTCACATTTGCATTCTGATTAAGAATCTCATGTCTTCATCAGCCACAAGTATCATATTTTATAATTTGGAGACATTTCAACATTTTAATATTCTAAAGTGAGCTAGGCTATAATACTCATGCTTAAAAATGAATTTTCAAGAAGACAAACTAATCCTTGACCACAGATTTTTTTAAAATTAATGAATGCTGCCCAACCAATGGTCAAAAATGAAAAGTACCACATTGATTTTTCCCTGACTCTTTTCCCTGAATTCCTTGCAATAAAATATTCATGCTTATGTTCTCTGAAGAGTTTAGCCCATCATCTTAATTAACATGTCTCTCGTCTACTATTTGATGTTTTCCAAATTATGAATTTTTAAAAGGTAATGTAAAGAATTCTTTCATGGTAAACAAGCTGTATTGCTGCTGCCAGACTGACTCCTTCCCCATCTCTCGCAGCAGCAGCCTTTGCCTATAAGGTATCTATGTGACTGCTCAGTCTCTCCTTGAGAAAAGAAACCAGGCCTTCCCCCAGGAGAAAGTCTTTTTCAGTTAACAGCTTTAGCGATAATTTCCTCATGAAAGAATAAGGAATCCTGGTTGGGAGCTGCTTTATCCTCTTCTCCTCACAGTTTCCCCCCTCCCCACAGGTAGTTAACGGTTTGGTTAAAAATAATTAAGCCAGTTAGTTAATATGGACTTAAACTCCATCAGAGACAGAGCACTCAGCCTCCAGGATAAAAGAGATTGCCTAAGTGCTGGCTTCTCTGGGGAAGCTTTGAGTCAGATGCTGCATGAGGTCCTTTATTTCCTACTGTAAATCTTCACACTTCTGCTGCAAAATTGTTCTAAGCCTGCATTTCTATGAAGGCTTGTGCTTACTCTTTTCCACATGTCACCAACCCCTACTGGGAGCACCTCTAGTTTCTCCTAAGTAGATACCCTCCAGCTAGCTCAGAGCAGCATTAATAGAATGCATAGTAAACTAAATATAGATTGATAGGGGATTCTTGATAAAAGTGTCTGGACCAAGGTCAAATTGGAATAAAAAGAACTGGGAACATAGGTACTATATATGTATATAATGTGTTCATATGCATATGTATACATACATATATATTATATGACATGCATACAAAATGTAACATGTTATAGCCAACGGAGGCTCTTGAGAGTAAGGAGCTTTGAAGTCTTTTCTGTGTATCCAGTACTTAGCACGAAGACTGCCACATAGTAGGCATTTAATAATTCTTGTTAATTGACTGATTGGTTAATTGATTGGCTATTGACAACCCAGTTTCTAATTCTGACTGAAATTAATTGTTTAACCATTGGGGAATTATTTAACCTCTCATTTCCCACAACCAATTCTCTAAATCTTAGTTAGAAATAATTTGCTGCTCTACATTGGTAGAGGGAATTTCCATGTTGGGAGTGCTAATAAAAATGAACACAGACTGAAATTCTCCCAAAAGTACAAGAACACACACACACACACACACACGCAAAACATGGAAGGAAGGAAGGAAGGAAGGAAGGAAGGAGGGAAGGTTACATAAGGGCTAGTGATACATAGCAGAGACTGGAATGGTAATTAATATCTTAATGCAGTTATCATTTATACTACTCTGGCAAATCTAATAATTTATTTGTTTGAACATATTTTCTAGTCTTCCCTATTTTTAATGCCTGTCAATAAATCATAAGGTACTTGATGAAAAATACTTTAGTGCCCTAATTGATTAATGAACTAAGAAGTTTTTTCTTTTTTTTGCCAAACCTATACACAACGTGAATCTCTACATATACATAAATAGATGCTCTCACATATATGTGTGACCAACATGCAGATATGCTCTATTTTTAAATTTGCCACAAATTTAATAAAAGTGGTTTTTATTGATTTGTTTTTTTTTAACTAAAGGATGTGGGTTGTTTTTTTTGTTTGTTTGGGGTTTTTTTGGTCATAGTAACTTTAAATCCTTGAATCAAATTTCTCTCTGAAAAAAATCAAGTTCAATCTCAACTCGAATTTCTATTTTCTCCACCTCCATATCTGCAGCCTTGTTATCCTAGAGATGCCTCAAACCCTCGCCTCAAACTGCTGTGTCCCCAACTCAGACCAACATTTGAAAAGATTTTCAGACTAGTTCTGACTACCTCAATCTTAGCTCAACTCCTGACTCTCTATAGACTTTTCAGCCTTTCTATTTCCCTACTATGTTACCATCCCTTATTAAAATATAATCCCCTTGAGGGTAGGCACTGTGTTTTGTACTTGTATTTGTATTCCCAGAGCTTAGCATAATGCCATGAGCATAGTAAGCACTTAATATGTGCCCTCCCTATCTTTTATCCATCCATCCATCCATTCATTCATCTGTCTTAGATATTATCCAAGCAGGTCTATTGACAAGTTGTCAACTTTTGTTGTATAAGCTATAAAGCAGTCACAAAGTCACACATGCATACATACATACATGTATATGTATACACATGTGTATGCATATACAAAGTATGACTAAATTAATAAACTAGTTTTCACATATTGTCTCATTAGTTCATTTTTTAAAAAGTTGATTGAAAACTTGTAAGATTACGTAGTACAAACTTCTACAGATATTGAAAATGGGGTGAAGAAACTTTCTGAAGGATATATAGCTAATAAATAGTAGGTGAACACTCTGAGTTTAAATGTAGAGATATATGTAAGTATATGTGTATATTTTGTGTATTTGTACATATATGCTATACCATAGCCATACATACACGAGCACGCACATATAACATGTGTGTGCATATATGTACATGTGTGTATGGATATGTGCATGTGTGCATGGAATCCAAGACACATTTATTATGTGTAAGACGCTATATAAGTGCATTTACAAATAGCCCATTTGATCTTGACAGCAACCCAACACAGCTAGAGTGTTTGAAGCTAGACTTGAACTAAATTTCCTCTCTCTCTCTGTGTCTCTCTCTCCATACTTATAACATATACATACATATGCATACACAGAAATACTATACATTATGTATGTTAGCATGTGAGTGCATGTAGTGTCTACACATATAGAAAAAAGGTACAAAGTCTGATTATGGTTTTCATATTTATAACTTTTTCATCCATCTTAAAAGGAAGTCCCCTGCTCCCTTAATATTTCTTAACTGAGAGTGACAGTTCAATATTCTGGTATTCTGCAACTTTGGAACTGAAATCTTCTTATTCTGTTTTGGAATGCACCCACTAAAAATTTCATAGTGAAGAGGAGAAAAAATGGCATTTGAATTAAAGAATGTTGTTAAAATCTAAAAGAGAATAGAGGCCACAGGGAAATTATTTCCCCCCTTTGTTGCTTGCGGATTATATGTTCCAACTTAGTGTACATTTATTTTGAAAGCCAGAAAAATGATGTATGATAGTAATTTAAAGAAACAAATTGGGCCTAAACTTTATATAATGGGACATAACGTTTTGAGAGGAATGGTAAGGCAGTTTCACAAATGAATACTGTAGTGCAAAGGGGAAAAGTGAAAAACTATTGAAATTTAGAGAGAAACTGTTTCTTCAGGTGCCTGAAAACCTGATAACCATATCCATTGTTGAATTATTTATTGTTGCAAAGTCAGAAACTAAGATGGGTAACAGAGGTATACTTTTCCCGTTATGTTCATAACAACAAGAGAGAGGCTAGGAAAAATACTGCAATTTAATAACCCTAAAGGTACATACAAACAAATAGTAAATAGCCTAGATATTATTCTGTTTTAGAACTCTATTTCAGAATCCAGAAACTCCTATCTTTTTTTGTCCTAATATCATCTCAAATGTCAGATTCCCCTTGACTTTCTGTTATTCCTTCTCATAGCTCAAGTAGTGTGACCATTTCAATTAGTGTTTTACTATTCATTGAACATTCCCTGACTACAAATTACTGAACAGTATTAGAAACTGCCCTAATGAAATGGAGTTACATGCTAGAAATTGGTGAAACATATGTATTCATTTGACGGCAAAAGATGTAACATATAATACACACACATATACACAACACAAATGTACACATACATAGATATAGGTAGATACAGGCATAATTAGACTTAACTTTATGGTTAATTGAAAAGCATTAATTAAATATTTGCTAAGTCGAAAATTCTATACTAAATGACTATTGAATATTAGCAAAGAAATCTAGGTGGCACATTGGATAGATTGCCAGGCCTAGAGTCAGGAAGACTCATCTTTGTGAGTTCAAATCTGGCCTCAGACACTTACTAACTATGTGACTGTAAGCAAGTCACTTAACCCTATTTGCCTTAGTTTCCTCATCTGCAAAATGAGCTAGACAAGGAAATGGCAAACCACTCCAGTTTCTTTGCCAAGAAAACTCTAAATGGGATCACAAGAGTTAGACACAACTGAACAAGAATGACAACAACAAGCTAGACAGCTTTCTCCTTGAATGTAGGGTTTTGTGCCACCTAGAATTTTTATCTCCTACAAACACATGTACTTTACAAATGTGTTATAAAAAAGTTTTCATGTTCTAATCTAAGTAGCATTTAATTATTAATCACCTTGTGTTAGAAAGTCATTAAGATAGATTTTACTGATACAAAACCAAAATTAATTGTTGAATTGAATCATAAATTAATTGAAGATATGCTCCTTGACCACAAGGACCTTGGGGGGGGGGAGGGGGAGAAGGCGAAAGCTACTTCAAAGTAACTGTAAAAAAACATATTACAATATACATGACACCATACTAATTGAAGTGTTCATATAAGTGAGGGAAGAGTTAGAAGAAGAAGAAAAGAAGAAAGAAAAAGAAAAAAAAATCATAACAGAGAGTTGGGAAGCATCAGAGAATTCTTAAAGAAAATGGATATTATAATGGATTTTGAAGGTTAACTACTGAAGAATTGGTGGGCAAAGAGTATGGAAGAAGTATTTAAAGTGAATGTAAAGGGATACCATAACATATGACTTGAATCCCTAGTCTATTTGTCAGCCACATGACCAAAGGCAAATCATTTGGCACTTTCCAAACAATTTTCTCATCTACAAAGTGAAGATTATAATTATTCTGCCACTCACCTCAGAGTGAAAAATACTGTCAAATTATACATAAATGTGATTTTTTTTTAAATTATAGGAGATAGGCATAGGAGTGGAGGTAGAATCTAACATGTTGTATACACCTGACATAAAAAGCAATTTCAGAGTGGTTTCAGTGTTATCGATGATAACAGTCATACTTTAGCTTTCACTAGGGACACCTAAGCAGACAGATTTCTATCAGAAATACAACACTGAAAGTCCTCTGCTAGTTAGAAAGCAAGCTATTCTGTGTGGTGCCAATAGACAAATAAGTAGAATGCTGACTCAAGAAGGCCAGTCACTTCAAATCAATAACCATGTATTGAGTTATCACAACATCTAAGATATTAGCCCTCAGAAGAATTGAAAACGAGATTCAGAATTCAAGTTCTAAATCAGAATGGAGATGGTAGTTTCTAATCTCCTATATAGTTGCCTGATTTGAACTTTTAGTATAACAGACCAATGTTGTCAATTCCACCTTTGCCTAGCCTCATGGTGTGCATAGGGCCTATAAGCTGGAACCTGTGCTTAGTATATGAAGTTGCTTCAGTTGCCTAAGACCTCACCTTTAAAACCCTTGACAGATTCACGTTATCTACTCTCAGACCAATAGCTTTACAAATCTTGAGACTAACTGAAGCAGTTTCTGCAAGTCCTTGTCTTGGTACACTATGAATATAGGTGATGGGACATTTCCTCTCATTATTCATATCTTTAAACTCTTTCCGCTCATGATTCCACAGAGCCTAAGGCTGTTGGCCATGAATTAATAGTGGGCCACATCAGTTCAGTGAAATATTACCATTTCACCATAGTAGATATTTTCCATGTTAATATTTTATATTGTGAAGCTAAATATAGTTTGGATGATAGCTAAAACTTGCAGCCATGGTTATTTAAAAATTCACTTATACTTTGTTTATTCTAAAAATCTATCTTTGTTTAAAAGCATACAGGGACTTTAAACAAATTCCTTGTCTGTTTAAACAAGCTTTATCTCTCTAAGCAATCAACCTGTCAGGAACATATCAGCAACTGAACTCTTTTTTTCTTGGAATAGACAAGAAAGATTAAAAAAAAAAAAAAAGAAATTCAAGGCCATTTTCACTGAAACTAGTACTATTTAATCTGTCTGGAAACATGAACACCATGATCCCTATAGTACTAATTGGCATCACAAAAATTAAACTCACTGCCAGAAATATGCTTCTCCTCCCATTCCAAATGTCACAGACCAAACATCCAGAAGTCTTCTCTACTGCTATAAAAGAGATATCATGTTCAAAATATTGAAATTCGAGCTAAATGACTGTTCTGAGTCAACTCTCTGCTGTGTTTCATTACAACCTTGCCTCAAGAATAGAGCTCCAACAAGTTGTTAGTCTGTTTCAGGTGAATACTTTTTCTCTTCCTCCCACAAAGGAAAACAGTAAGTAATTGGGTTGACTCTCAGAAGATACACCAGTAAAATGTTTAATTTGCAGTCAGTATAAAGGGCAGTTAGGCCGAAGTTAGCCATCTACACCCCCAGCATTTTCCATTTTACAGCAAAATTTCCTCGTAGCAACTAAAAATATGACCCTATTCTTAAAAAAATATATATTCCTATGCTCTTCATGTTACTAGTTTTTTTCCTTTAGTATGAGGCAACTCCTTTTGGCAGAATTTGTCCCTCGTTTTCCATGTTGAATTAGAATATCTTAAATCCCTAAAGGAAGAACTTTTTAAAAAGTAATCTTGTTTCCAAAGGTTTTGTCTATGAATTACCAATAACCTGGATGACAGTATTCACTCCCCTATTTTGGAGCAGAGGAATGGAGTATTGAGTAGGTTTTTCATTTTTCATCTCGATATTCAGGTGTCATATAGAGACAATAAGTATTTTTATTCTCCCATAGGAAATTATTCATTTATTATAGTGCATTTACTTAACAGAACTAGGCTATAACCCATTATTTTAGAATACACAAGGGACAGTAAAATACTTACTTAGGGGAAATAGGAATCAACAATATGTGCTGAATGAAAAAAGGGAAACAAAAACTTGGAAACTCTAAAATAAAATTGACCAATCCTTACAACTCTCATAAAATGTAAGTTCCAAGAAGGCAGGACTCTTTCATGTTTTTCTTTGTATTCCCAGTGCCCAAGACGATCATTTGTATATATTAAAGGCTTAATAAATATTTATAGACTTTTCCAAATTACAAAGAAAGTCTTATTTTTATAACACTTTATACTTTAGAAAGTATATTTCTTCTAGCAGGTCAATCATAGTATTAAGAGCCCCATTTTATAGATGAGACAAATGAGACTCAGAAAAGATACACGATTTGCAAATAATGCAGTGGCTAGTAAGTAGTAGACAAAGGAACCCAATTGAGATCATGTGACTCTAAGCTTAAGTCTATCTTATCTCTTCCCCATAGGAGTCTGTGACTTTGATTCTATGACTCTTTAAACTGAAAAATCATTGATTATTGATTCCCTTATTTGGAATTTTTATTTTACACATGCCAATGGATCTGTGTTCTGGAGGTTTCCAATATTCTCCTGCAATGGTATAGGACATATATTTCACTAAGAAATAAACTTAAACATGCTTCTATCAATACCTAGAATAGAATGACACCATATTTCCACTAAAATCCGACTGTGATTATGACTATGACCCTGATTTGTTACAGGTAACGCCAACAGGGCATAAACTGGAAAGGCTCAGGAATAGTCTAAAATCCAAAGAATAGTATATTCAAATTCAGAAAGGCTCATTATCGGAAGCTTGACCACTAGGTGAAGAATTCTCTGGCCATAGAATTTCATGAATTGGTTACTAAATGGGTTAGATAGGTGGTGGCCATTGATAAAATCATGGATCTCTTGAATATTGACCCAAATGCAGTTTAGATGCTACATAATACCTTTATAATGCTAAAGTATTTTGTAGCTGGCATGTGAAAAATAAATGAACAAATCAAACTACTAGTATTTGCTGAGTGGCTACTATATGTTCAACATTGTGTTGGGTACTTGAAGGACACAGAATCTATACATAACTCTTGTCCTGTCTTCTATCCACTGCCACTTAGAGATGGCCCATGTCAATGGAGAGGAATGTGGGAAATTAAAACAGTATCTGTTCAGCAGTATAATTTTTAGAGGAAGTTGGAGAATGTGGCCAGACAAGCAAGCTCAGTAATTAAGTAATTAATAAGCATGTATTATTTTTCTACTGTATAGCAGACACTCTACTAAATGCTAGGAATGCAAACAACAAAAGCAAAATGGTCCTGTCTTCAAGAAATTTACACTCTATCAAGAAAGACTACACACACACACACACACACACACGCACACACACACTCACACATGCACACACACACACTGACGTGTGTGTGTGTATATGCACATATACATACACATGAAATATATACATTTGGGGAAGAAAGCACTAATAACTGGAGAAGGATGTGTGGAGATCAGGAAATACTTCATATAGATAGAGGCAATTTGACTGAATCTTGAGAGAAACTAGAGATTCTAAGAGGCAGAGGTAAAGAGGAAGTGCATTCCAGACCCTACAGATTGTGAGTGGGTTGTTGGTAACAAACAATGAAATGGCATGGAGGGAGGAAATAATACATGAGCAACAATTGAAAGGTCACTTACTGAAATTTAGCGTGAAGGTGTGGGGAGGGGGAAAACACAAATCTGAAGAAAACTGTAGGCAACAAATTGGGGAAGCTCTTTGGTGAACTCAGACCCATTATCCTACTATAAGACCCTGAAACCCTGGACCAGATAGTCTCAAAGTGACTGTTTCTCTCTCCCTCAATAGCTATTTTTGAACCTGGCACTGGCTTTGCTTCTATTCCATACCTGGATTCCTGTCTCTGTTCCCTCAGTTCACTATTTTATTAGATTAGCTACTGACTCTGCTTGGTTATACAACTGACTTGAAACTTGGCTTCTTCAGACTCCTTTCTCACTGCCCTAGTTGGGGGCTGGGTGTGGGGGAAGGGTGGGAGTTATTGGACAGTGTGGAATACTCTCAGCCTTAACTTGGAAGGCCCTGGTTCACCCCATCTAATCCCTATAGGTAGCTAGGTGGTACAGTGGATCAAGCACTAAGCCTGTATCAGGAACCCTTAGTTCGAATCTGTCTTCAAACACTTAGCTATATGACTATGGTGTCTGCTTCAGTTTCTTCCATTTAAAATGGAGGCGATAAAAGCACCTACCTCAGAGGGCTGTCATGCCCCTTGAATGAGATAAATTAATAAAGTGCTCAGCACGGTGCCTGGCATATAATAGGCTCTATATGAATGTTTATTCCTTCAGTTTCCTGACATCCCCTCACCCCACCTTCCCCCTCAAAGGTACAATTTATTGCTCAGTTCATCATGGAAGAACTTGAAATGATGTTAAAACAAGAGAATATTATACATAGCTAAATTGTGTGTCACTAACTAAGTGTAGCAATAATTAAAGAAAGGAATGATCATTGTTGGTAGTATAATAAAATGCTAAGAAGATGGGGCTTAGAGTCAGAAGCTTGGGTTTAACTCCCACATCTACCAGTTATTTGCAATGGGAACTTAGGCAAGTATCTTTTAGCTCCCAAGTATCTTTTTAGCTCCCTAGGCCTCAAATTCTTCATTTGGCAAATGCAGAGATTGCCCTAGATGACCTCTGAGATCATCATGAAAGGCTTCATACATTACTGGGTAAACTCCTATGGAAAGAGCACTAGGACAAGTGGCAAAAGACCTGGATTCTGGTCTTAAGTTTGTTACTCACTTGCTATGTATCCCTAGCAAGTCCCTTGAGTCGTCTGTACCTTGTTTTACCCATTCGTAGAATAGAAATGATACCTACTATGGTTTCATTATTGTAAAGATCACTGGAGAAAATGGATGTAGAAGTACTATATTAACAAAAGAAAACTTTTAGGTTTTTTCCCCCCTTCATTTCTCCATAATATGTATAAAAGTCACATAATTTAGTTTCTCAAGGAATAAAATAGAGGGAAAAAAACACAATTTAAGGTAGCAATTAAGTTGGCTACCACTGTTGTATTTCCTATTACCATCTGGCTTCTCTTGCTCTTTGAAGTCAAGCAAGAGAAAGACAAGTAATGAAATTAAAATGAATATATCTTCTGTTGATCTTCAGGAAAATGATTGTATCATTATTAAAACAGTGCTTCTTTTTTAAATGTCACACATAATAGTGCATAGCCAGAGTTAAATGAACCAGCAAATAGGCTGGCATTAATAATTATACTGATATGCATGCAATTTCAAGTATTGACTAATAAAAATAATTGATAATTTTCAGATAATTGAATTTAAGAATATGAAAAAACCAGCAAAATCTGACATGTAGGGTTTCTTTTAGAAAATGTAATTAAGTACATGCTAAACATACCAACAGTATGGTACATTATGGAGATTTTCAGAATAAGCAGACAGAAGAAAAACTTTCAGGAACAGTATTAGCATCACAGGGCTTTAAGGATCATTTTTAGGGTTTTTCTGGTGATTTACTCTCCCTCTGAGTACTCGTTCTTGCTTTTGCTTATGATTTCGCATATCCACTAATCTTCCCAAAGAATTATACTTTCTACTCTTTTTCTCCCTGAGAATGCTGAGCTTTGTGTTGGCTGTGCTATGGAGTTTTTAATCAAATCAAGCAAAGCACTAAGAAAGCAGGGGGGAAATGCTCGTGTAGATTTTTTTAAGAGCCATTATTATCCTCTTCAATTGTCAACAGGTCAGAAGATTCTGGTGGGTGGCATCAGACTATGGAAGCAATTGTTAGTATTAAATAGCAGCTTCCAACCATGGTATTAAGAGAATACCCTTTACATACACTCTACCCAGGGATCCTATTTTCCGAACAGCAAAACTCAGGACCTGGCTCTCTAACGCCCCCTTCTGGTTCTATAGTAATAATAATAATAAAAATAATAATAATAATAATAATAATAATAGTAAAATTCATAGAAGGCTACATTTACAAATTCTTTCCTTGCTACAACACTATGAATAAGTTAGGTATTGCAAAGATTATTACCATTATTTTACAGTGGAGGGCATTTGAGCATAGATAGGTGAAGTAACAAGGTCACATAATTAATAAATAAAGGGTGGAAAGAAGACAAAGCAGGTATAACCAAAACTTAAGTCCAGGCTTTGCAATACTCAAGGCTAATGTTATTTCTACTATATCATCTTTCAACTCCACCCACAGAGATAGGCCCTGTACTATGTCCCCTTCTCCTTTTCCCTGGAAATGGCAGGTAGCCCTTCTTTGGGTATTTTAAAATGTTTTATTACTGAGACCTACAAATAAACATTGGGGCATCTAGGTGGTACAATGGATACAGTGCCATATCTGGGGTCAGGAAGACTCATCTTCCTGAGCTCAAATCTGGCCTCAGACACTTAATAGCTATGTGACCCTGGGCAAGTCACTTAAGCCTGTTTGCCTCAGTTTCCTCATCTACAAAATGAGTTGGAGTAGGAAATGGCAAATCACTCCAGTATCTTTGCCAAGAAAACTGCAAGTGGGGTCACAAAATGTCCCATGTCATTGAAAAGGACCGAACAACAACAAAAGAACATAAAGGGAAAAGGTTATAGTAAGGTGCCATGAACAAAGAGTTTACAATAGAAAAAGTTCTTATTAGTGAATTATGATCCTACATGCTGACTATAAGAAGTATTATGATGAAATGGAAACAGCACCCAGTTTGGAGTTTAAGAACCTGAGTTTTAATTCCCACCCTGTCTCTTATTACCTTACACTGCCACCACTTTAGTGCAAGCCCTCATCCCATCAAGCCTGGACAATGACAATAACCTGCTTGTTGGTCACCCTGCCTCAAGTCTCTCTGTACTACAATCCATCTTCCTCTCAGCTATCAAAATTATCTACCTAAAGCACAGGTCTGAGTATATCGAAGCTGACTCCCATTCAATAAACTTTGGTGGCTCTAGGATCAATTAGAAAATTATTTTTATGTACTTAATAACCTGGCCTCTTCATACTTTCCCAATCTTCTTATCCTTTACTCTCCATCATACTCTTTGTAATCCAGCAACGCTAGTTTCCTTGACATTCCTCCCATGAGACATTCCATCTCCTGACTCCAGGCTATCTCTCATGCTTAAATAGCGTTTGCCAGCAGAACAGTTCATCTGTCTCTAAGAAGGCAGTGTTTAATTCCATCAGAAGTAAAGTAAAGTACAAGCAAAGCTTAGAGAGATAGAGGATTCTTGGCACAGTAGAAAGGCAGATGAAATTCAGTTTTACACTGACAGTAATAATCCAAAGTGCTTCTGTGATGCCCTGAAGACTATTTATGGACCAAAGACCTTTGGTACATCTCAACTACTCAGCACTTGACAGAGCCACACTGATGAGTGATAAGGACATGAGCCTGGAGGGACGGGCTTCCACAGTATTCTCAACAGACTATCATCAGCCAGTAGTGAAGCCATTGATCATATATACCTCAGGTTGAAGTCAATCCCTCTTTTTCCACACTTACAACTGAAGAAGAGGTTGGGAATGCCATTATGCTTGTCTTGTGTGGCAACGTGTCTGGTGCAGATTCTATTCCAGCAGAGATTTATAAGGGGCGGGGGGGAGGGTCTGCTGCTCATACAAAAGCTAACTAAAACGTTCCAGGTTATATGGCAAGAGGAGGGTATCCCCCAGAAGATCAAGGATGCCTCCATTTTCCATCTCTATAAGGGAAAAGGAAATTGGGTGTCCTGTGATGATCACAAAGGGGATCTTCTTTTAGTCATTGCAAGCAAGATTCTTGACAGAGTCTTCCTCAATAGGGTCATCCTTTACCTGGAAGATGGTCATCAAGGACAACTACCAGCCTGATGGTTAATTATTTAAGTAGAAAATGTTTCTATAAGGCAAGACTGAAACGGAATGAGAGTTGGTATGTAACTTTTTGTTCACTAGTTATTGTGCACTCAATTCTCTGCTACTTGTGCTAACTTTGGCCTGACAATTAACACTCCCCCAAAAAGAGGCTCTCCACCAGCCAAAACCATGCCATTCATGCATGGAACCATCACTTATAGCAAATAGAAAAAAAATGTGAATGCTGTGAATAAGCTGACTTACTCTGGCAGTATTCTTTTGTAAACTCAAGCAAGGTGGGATTTTGTTTTCTTTTAGGAATTCAGTTTTCTGAATTGGATCAGGCTAAATTGCAAACATCTGAAGGATTAATAGTCTTTGAACTCTGATAATTCACAGCTGTGCTGAGTCAAGTAGGTCCCATGCCTTCTGGCTCTGAGCCAATCAGGGACTAAGTCTTTGTTACATATTTTGGAAGGTTGGTGTTTTGCTCATGAGAAGGATGTTTTGATTTCTCAGTCAAGACTCTGAGTAGCCATATGTTCAGAGTCTGCCGACTGCTTAGATGTCTGTGCTCCTTTGATCCAGTGATGTCTGTAAAGTGTATAGCAATATTGCTTTATTCAGACAGTTGGAGTCTTTGTGCTAATTTCTCTGCTTGTATTTGCTCCATGTTCAGTTCAGGGTACTGACCTTTCCTCTGAATTAGTGACTATAATTAAAAGTAGGATTGTTAACCCCTTTTTGAGCAGTCTTTCCTTATAAAGCAGATTAAAAGAACCTGTGCTCACAGCCCATCCTGGGTGTGCTAAGGCGTTTGCTATTACAACATTCCAAGGATGCACACATAATGATAGGAATGACACATGAATTGATGGAGCTAGCTCAGTGTTTGAGAGGCACTGAAAGAAAATGGGGGAGAGAAGAGGTGTTAGGCTGCCTACCAAACTGAAATTCTACAGAGTCATCGTGATGACCTCATCGTTGTATGTTTGTGAAACCTGGACAGTTTGCCATCGCCATGCCAGAAAACCAAATCACTCTCATTTGAATTGTCTTAGGAATATTCTGAAGATCATCTGACAGGATAAGTTATTAGATCCTGAGGTCCCTTCCTCAAGCCTTTAAACTCTACTGTAGAGATGACAACTCTGAAGGGCTGGCCATGTTTTTTGAATGTCAAGCTTAAGTTTGCCTGAAAGACTATTTTGCAGAGAACTGGCAGAATGCTAGCACTCCCATGGAGGTCAGAAAAAGTGATAGCAGGATATTCTCGAGGTCTCTGTGAAGAACTTTGGGATTGATTGTGAGACATGGGAGACACTGGCACAGGACCATCCAGCATGGTGAGCCAGAATCAAAGAAGTCGCTGTGTTTTATAAGCAAGGCAGAATTGTACTAATGCCAGACCCGTCATAGAGTCTTCTGAGCTCATATTGGTTTGATTATCCCCAGTTCACTATATATTGACCCCAAAATTGTGATGTCATTTTGATCCTCTTCAATTATGAATGGCAGCAATGACAACAATGACAACAATTTGAGTCTGTCCCCCAATGCCTGGAAGTCTCTGCTTCCTCATGGCTGTCTTCTGACTTCCCTAGCTTCCTTTAAGCATCAGTTAGTCTCACCTGAAAAAAGTCTCTCAATCATCTCTAATTTCTTCCTTTAAGCATCATTAAGTCTCACCTGAAAAAAAGTCTTTCTCAATCATCTCTAATTTCTCTGCCTTCCCTCTGAGATTACTCCCAATTTGTCCTTTGTATGCCTTGACTTATTTTTATGTTGTCATTGGACCATGTGTAACTAGGAATCATGGATTATTTTTTGATTTTATTTTGAGGGGTTTTTTTTGTCTTTTTTGCATCCCCAGAGATTAGTATAATGCTTGGCACAGAGTAGGTGCTTAATAAATGCTTGTTGACCTGACTTGTATGACTTTGGACTAGTTATTTAACCTCTTTGTGCCTCAAATTTCTCATCTATAAAATGAAGAGGTTAGACAATATAGTCTCCTAAATTCCTGTTGGCTCCAGATCTATGAGTCAACAGACGTATAGCCAAGAATTCCTTAGTCTTTTTTAATTTCCTCTTCATCTCTGAGCAATCCCCTTCTAAGCAGGTCTTGTCCTCAGGTTCAGTATCCTCTCTCTTGACCATATAATATTCAGTCAGTTTTAAGTTTCTTTTCGACAGGTCCTATTTGGTAAAGCTATTGAATGAGTCACTATTTACTTCCTCTACCCCAACCCTAGTTCTTAGCATAGGAGCTCATAGTCTGTGCTAGATAATACACTTTTTATGCCAACCTCCATCCAGTACACACACACACAACACACACACATTGAGCCCATTACTTCACTTGTTAGGTAAATCTCTTCCCTTACTATAGACTAGTCATGCATTTGACAATCTTTTTCTTCCCTATTTTACTTTCCAAGATTTTTTCCTCCTAAGTTTCATGGTGTCCTGTACTTGACAATCCTGGATTTTCTAATGCTTTATACAAATCAGTTCCTTTTTAGCCAAGTGGGAATACAATGGCCCTTCCAACGTAGATGCCTTTCTATACTATATTAGAAATCATATATTAAATGAAAAGTTAGAAACACCATCAATTATTCCAAAATCTAATAGGAAAATTCCTAATATTAAGGCAGATGTTTTAATCTCTGCCTCAATTTTCATTTTTATTTATCTCTTATTAACTCCTGGCCTTTTTTGTAGTGGGGTAAAAATTCAGGTTACTGGGAAAAATGAATGAAGAAGCAAAAAAATATATTATTGTATCTGATCACAGACTGACACTGAGAAAAGAAATTGGGAAAATACAGAATTATTTTGGTGAAATTTTCCTCCTTTGTAGAGGATGTGAGTACAACTGGTGGTTTCTGCTCAGGTCTTCAGCTCTGAGATGCCCTCCTGGATCTCTCCCTTCTCTGTCATGGCTCAGGCCCATTTTCTCCTTTTTCTGGTTGGTCATGGGCTGCTGATTCTTTCATACTCAGCTCTTGATGTCCACACTTGTTCATCTCTGTCCCTGACATCTTTCTCAGTTTCTGACTGAGCTCTTCCTTTCATGCATGCTCTTCAGGGGGTGACATGATAAAGCTTCCTGTGGAACCTAATTGAAATATCTTTTAAAAAAATAAACTTCAAGAAGGCGTAAAAACCTTGTTCCACCTAGTAGATAATCAGCATGAGTTCTCCCTAGGAAAAAAAATGTATCAGGAATAAGTGGTACAGAAGTATTTACATCTGATAAGTGCAAGTTCAAATTGAATTGAGAGGGAGAAAGAGAGAAGAGAGTGCTGGATTCAGGGTCAAGAATAACTAAAATAGAACCTGACTGAGACACCTGATTTCTGTGAGACCCTGAAAAAGTTTTTTTTTTTTTTAACTTTCTCTAAGCCTCAGGTTTCTGATTCATGATCTGGGGATTATAAGAGCACTTGCATCACAGAGAGGACCAAATGAGATAATAAATGCAAATGTTTTGCAAAACTTAAAGTACTATAGAATTATGGGCTCCTATTATCATTATGACTATAGGCAGTCAAAAAAAAAAGTCAATGTACTATCTGGCCACATCAAGAAGAGCATAATGTCCTTGACCAAGAGGTGATAGACTTACTGCATATTGGTCAGACCATATATGGACACTGCATTTTACAAAGTCTGTTGATAAATTGGTGAACACCCAGAGGAAAGCAACCAGGATGATCAAGGATCTCAAAATCAAAATACAAGAGAGTCATTTAAAAGAGCTAGATATTTAGTCTGGAGAAGAGAGACTGTAAATTGCCATTTTCAAATACTTGGAGACTTCTCTTAGAAGAAAGTTTAGATTTGTCCTGTTTCATTCCAAAGGCCAGAACTAAGAAGAATTATTTAAGTTTCAGAGAAAAATTTAGTTAAGCCTGACAAGAGGAAAAACAGAACTATTCCAAAGTGAAATTGACTGCCTTGTGATTTACTGGGACCCCTGTCACTTGTGGTCTTCAAGCAAAGGATGGATGAGCACTAATGAATCAGGTAGGAAGGAATTACTGTTCAAATATTAGTTGGCATCTAGGATTGCTTCCTACTCTGAGACTCTATAATTGTAGCTTTTCTTTCTCAACTCTTCCCTACCCCCTCCCACAGTTAAATATAAACTCCTTGAGGAAATGGACTCTTTTGGTTTTATCATTCTATTCCCCGTAGGGAGCAATGTCTTTGGCATATTATAGTTACTTAAATATATTTGCTGAATTAAATTGCATTGAATTAAAACAATTTGAATAGATGTAATCACCCTAAGACCAAAGAACACTGGATAATTGTTCCTTCTTATTACAATAGCTAATAGCTACAACTAACTTTCCTAGTATCAAGTGGTTGCAGAGGAATTCTCCACCTTTTGGAGTAGTGCATTAGAACCCATGCTTTCCTTTAGAAAAATATATTTATATATAATACTTCAAGCATCCATTATCTCATGTGTAAGGGCACTGTCTCTCTAAAGATACAGATGGTAATCCCTTCACATCTTAATATATGAGTTTCTTGACCAATAAAACTCATGTGATGACCAGACCTCCCACGTACGTTTTTATAACATTACCTAGGCTGGTAATGGATTGTTATAATAGCCTTCAAATTGATCCTCTTGATCCTTGTCTCTCCTATCTTCAATCCAGTAAGTTGATTTTCATATACATCTATGTTGTAATGTCATCCATAATAAATTCTATACCTAAGATTCTTGAGATAAATCCACAAAAGACCTACTTTGATGCTTCCTGGTGGCAATGAAATGATGCAAACAATGTATGTTGGCCTGGTCAAATTTCACCTGTAATATGGTATTCAGTTCTGGACACCATCGTTTAAGAATATTGATGAGAGGAAAGCAACCAAGATGAAAAGGGTCTTGAGTCCACGACATTTGAGTATTGATTGAAGAAAATGGTCATTTTTAACCTGGAGAAGAGTAGACTCTGGTTGGGGAAAGAGGGCATGATAGCCCTCTTAAAGTATTTAAAAGGATGTCATGAAATACACAGTTTTGTGCCAAATGGTAGAACCAAGAACAATAAATGGAAGGTGCAAAAGAGACCAATTTAATCTTTGTAAGGAAAGACTTTCAAAAAGTGGTGATTCCTAAAAGTGGAATAGGTTTTCTACAGACATAGTCTCTGGAAGTCTTCAAGTGAAGACTGAATAACCACTTTTCAAATATGTTACAGTCAGGATTCTTTTTGTGTATGGGTTGAACTTGCAAGGGGTGGGGAACCTGTGACATCAAGGCCACATGTAACCTTCTAGGTCCTTGGGTGCAGCCTTTCAACTGAGTCCAAGTTTGACAGAACAAATCATTTTATTAATGGGATTTATTCTGTGAAATTTGGATTCAGTCAAAGGGCCACATCTGAGGACCTAGAAGGCCACAGGTGGCCTCCAGGCTACAGGTTTCCCACACCACTAAAATGTGATTCAGGTTGCTAGATATGCTCTTGTCCTCCTCACTGGATCTCAGTTAAGAAAAAAGTAGTCTTTAGATACTAAAAACAAGGCCATGCTTGCCAAAATCTTTATGAAACTTAAAATGTTATAAAAAATGAACAATTTTTTTAAAAAGTTCCATTCAAAGAGTAATAAGAGTAAACATAGAAGGAAATACGTGTCCCAGCTCTGCTGCTTGATTTAACTTTTGTGAATTTAAACAAATAATTTAATCTCCCTACATCCCATTTTTTTTTAATCTGTAAAATGAGGAAGTTGGGCTATATGTTATCCCAGAGATCCTTTTCAGCTCTAAGACTGTGATTCTTTGAGCCCACTCCCAGCCTTATGTCCTTAAAATTCACACTGGAGATAAAAGAATTAGAATTTCTCTTTCCTGAAAGGCTTGTGGAAGATTTCGAAGGATTTTTTGTTTTTGTTTTTGTTTTTGATCCAGACTTGTGATCTTACCAGTGTATAGGACTCCTAGTGTGAACAACCCTTTCACCTTATGCAGATCAGTAATTTAGCTGAAACTTACATTCTTAGACCATTTCCTGAGAGACTCAGTGTCTTGCCCACGGCCACACATCTGGTTTGTGTCAGAGGCAAGACTAAAACTTAGATTTTTCTGATGCCAAACCTTGCTAGCACTCTTTCCCCTCTGCCATAAATAGATGCAGCTAGATCACACAGAAGATAAACTGTTCAGCTAGGAACGAAGAAGCCCAGTTCAAATCTGGGCTCAGATACTTCCTAGCTATGTGACCCTAAATAAGTCACTTGCCATTTCTTTGTCTCAATTTCCTCAACTATAAAATGGAAATAATAATATTGTCTAACTTCCAAGGTTATTGTAAGGATCAAACAAGATATTTTTACAGCACTTAGCATAGTGTTTTAATAAATACATATTTCCTTCCACACTGCCTCTCTTATTGAAAGATAATAGTTTAAATTTACTTGAATTTAGTATATTAAACTCAATTTTAGCCACATTATTATAATCTACACAAATAATAATTGGATTCCTATTAAACTTGTGTTTTCTGGCAAAATCACTTAACCTGCCTTAGCAGCAAGGTAAAGCCTAGAGGGATGGAAAATATTTTACAATTAATTCTAAGGGGACATGACTACTGCCTGTGTACACTCTCTAACTTGGCATTTCTATGTAACGTAGCCAATAGACAGCATTTTTATTTTTCCCTTCAGCAGAATTGTGATACCAATTGCTAGCATATGGAAGCATTTCTACATCGTAAGCTATCTTAAGGATAAAAACAAAAACATGATTTGCAAATACTGTCAAATTTAAATATGTATTTCCAAATGGACTAAAATGACCAAATAAATCTTTGCATTCCCTGTGATAAAGTTGAAAAGAAAAGACTGAATATTTTTCCTTTGTTTTGAGGTAGGGGCCCTGGACTTAGCTGCCACAACTTACCTCTCCCTCTTCCCCTGTGGCTCATTTGGGTCAGTGTTAAGTTCCTTCGCTAATCTCCATTTTGAGAAAGAGAAGGGATCAGACTAGTCGTCCATGGATTTTCTTGGAAAAGAGAGGATATTGGTTTGAAACTTTACTGATTACTTCTTGTGTTACCTGTCTGAGTCTCAGGATTTTTCATTTGTAAATGGAGGAGGGTAGAAAAGGGACCTAGAATTAAGAAGGAAAAGGTGAAGAGTAAGCATTTATATAGCACCTACTATGCTAAATGGTTTACAACAGCGGTTCTCAACCTGTGGGTTATGTTCAATTTGTAACAATGAAAAACACATCCTGCACATCAGATATTTACATTACGATTCATAACAGTAGCAAAATTACAGCTATGAAGTAGCAACAAAAATAATTTTGTGGTTGGGGGTCACCATAACATGAGGAACTATATTAAAGAGTCGCGGCATTAGGAAGGTTGAGAACTACTGGTTTACAATTATCTCATTTCATCCTCACATCAAGCCTGCAAGGTAAGCACTATTATTATCCCTATATTACAGTTGAGAAAAGTGAGGCAAAGACTGTTAAGCAACTTGTTCAGTGTCACACACTAACAAGTGTCTGAGGCTGGATTTGAACTAGAGTCTTCCAAACTTCAGACCCAGCACTTTATCCATTGTGCCGCTCAGCTGTCTATAATAAAATGATCTAAATTTCTGTCTAGAATTTTAGATCTAACACCCTAAGGCTTGTTAACTTACAAATTTTTCAGAATGCTTCTCCAGACATAGAAAAGGAAAATCCTTCACTGGAGTGAAAATATAAATTTCAGAAGAAGAAATAAGAAGTTCTTTCCATAATGATCTGTTTCCAGTCTTTCTTTTCTTGCTGAGGCAGCAGCATTGCAAGGGGTTTGTCAGAGCTGGCTCACAACACAAAACCATTATGCCACTGACCACCTTGTTTCCCATAGCACATTGTGAGAGCCAAACAATCAGCTTTGGTAGCTTTGATCTCATAGGATTTAAAGTTGGAAAGATTCTTAAAAGTTCTCTTACCTAAAATCTCCACATTACAATTGAGGAAAGTGAGGCCCATAAGAAGAAACTTGTCCCAACCCAATTTTAAGTAGTACAGGCAGGATTTGAACTGAGGTGAGGGCTTCTGATTCCCAACCCAGTGTGCTTTCTACTGAGATAGCCTCTCATTTCCTGAGATCCACCCACGTGTTTCTTCGACCAACATCATTTTGCAACACCTCCAACACCTGAGAAATTTTGTTGTAACATCATTCTACTGATTGTCTGAATTGTATTTATGACTTTTATGATATTTCCCTTTGAAACTAAGTGCTCCTGATAATGTTATTTTCACCTAATGTGTTTTCACAGAATTAATTAATACCATTAAGTGGGGGGGATGCCTGTGAAACATACCCCTACTGAAAAACGGTGCCTTGCAGCAATAAACAGATGGCTAGACAAATCTGGAGGAGGAAGAAATTTTAAAAAAAACTTGATAATGCCTCCACCAGGTTTTTAGTTGTTTTTTTTTTTGTTTGTGCATTTGTGTGTGTGTGTGTGTGTGTGTGTGTGTGAAAGAGAGAGAGAGGGAGAGAGAGTTTAAACAAAACATTGAATCAGTGACAAGAGACACAGGCTAGATAAATTCTAAAATTTGAGAAGTCCTAGAATAATAATGGGCAGGCAGGTGGCAGAATACCAGGCATGGAGTCAGGAAGACTCATCTTTCTGAGTTCAAATCCAGCCACTGTCACTTACTAGCTGTGTGGGCACTCTGCCTCAGTTTCCTTATCTGGAGAAGGAAATGGCAAACCACTTTGCCAAGAAAACTCCAAATGGGGTCATGAAGAGTATGAGACAACCAAACAAATGAGTAATAATAGTTGCTTTGCTACAAGTAATATGGAGGCAATATGTCATATGAAATCAATTTACAGGAATGCAATTCAGCAATTGTAGAATGTATCCCATGGCCTAAAGCTGCTTCTTTTTGACACCCTGACAAATGCTATGACATCCCATGACCGCTCTTAATTCTGTAGCAAAGCACTGAATCTGGAGTCAGAGAATCTGGATTCAAATTTCAACTTGGCTCCATATTGTGAATATCATCTTGGTCAATTTATTTAACCTCTCATGGCTTCAGTTTCCTCACTTATAATGAACTAAACGGTCGTTAAGGTCTCTTTCAGCTCTAAATCCTATGACCTAACTTACAAAATACGTAAAAACTATAGTCTTCAAGGAGGAAGAAAAAAAAGTGCCCGTAAATCTCCATAGTAAAATTTACAGGGATAGAGTGTGGTAGTAATATTCTTTGAGATTTTACTAAAAACACGTTGCAAAAACACACTTCCCCAAACTAATATCTCTAATGAAACTAAGGCTGGATCAGTTTCTGGCTGCCATTACAGAACCCCTTAGATTTTCTAGGAAACCATATGCCGCTTCACTTCACTCTGGACCTCTTCTTACCCATGGAACTTAGACTTTGCCCCTAGGACTCTTCCGATAGATGAACCTTATTTGGAATTAGGCCACTAAGTCACTTCCAGGCCATTTCCAAACTGACACTATGACACATACCCTCAGCTTCCCCTCTTCCAGCTCCACTTCTCCTTTATTTTGTCTTCCTTCATTAAAATGCATACTTATTGAAGGCAAAAACTATTTTACTTGCTTCTCTTTGTATCACCAGGGCTTATGACAGTACCTGGCACAAAGTAGGTGTTGAACAAATATTTTATCATTCATTCTAAATACATCTTCTTGATCAATCAATCACTGCAATCTAAATCATTTCTGTTAGGCATTCTTTTTCACCTAGTCCACATAAAATCAATTGTTTTTGAGACTTCCCTTGTGGATACAATTACAAGTATGGAAGAAAATTGAGGATTTATTAAGGTTTTAACATTGTTTATATATTTGTACATATATCAATTATGTATCATTTATAATAGTATTTAATAAGCCTTTATTAAGGAATGTGAAGACTTCTGTTGTCATCTTATTCCTGTTCCCATAAATCTTTGGATATAATACTCAAAGGAAGAAAGGTAATGGATAATAGTACCCTTACCAGATTAGATTAGTTTAAAAACTAAGCATCACACTTAAGCTCTCGTGTAAGAAATATGTATCCATAACTAAATGCATCTGTGATAACATCAATGTGAAAATTCCTTTTTTTTTTGACACAGATTGTGATCCATCCACATTC
The DNA here is from genome assembly GCA_028627135.1 of Pseudochirops cupreus. Taxonomy (NCBI): domain Eukaryota; kingdom Metazoa; phylum Chordata; class Mammalia; order Diprotodontia; family Pseudocheiridae; genus Pseudochirops; species Pseudochirops cupreus. The sequence goes on from CM053580.1 coordinate 83,760,724, forward strand.
TTTCTTCCTGTGCAATTCATACCTATGTCCCTAAAATCATAAATTTAGAATAGGAAGAGAACTTAAGGAGATGTAGCATAGCCCCATCCCTTTACAGATGAGGAAACTGAGATCAGATAGTTGAAATAATTCACCTATGACCACATAGTAGGTAATAAACAGAAGAGATAAGATTTGAAACTTGGTCCTTTAACCTCAAATCTAATATTCCTTCTCCTCTACCATTATGCAAATGATCTACTTAATATGACCTAATGGGCATAATCTGAATATTTTGATTATTTGTGGATACCACTATAGCACATGAGGTGTACATACATCTGCTACCACTTGCTTTCACTGTATGTCTGTCCTTTGCTTTTGTTTTTGTTTTTCTAATAATACACATCCCTGATAATGTGTTTAATGCCATTCCTCATACTAAAGTCAGCCTTACAGAATATAGAACAAGGCTCTGCAGAATACTGACCAGCTTCTGGTACAAGATTCTGCCATGTTCATCACTGCAGCCACAGCATGGTAAGATCTTTGGATCACAAAGTCAGTCTTTGTCTCCTCTTGCTGCTCAACTCCTCCTGATTCTTCTCACTTCATGAAGAAAGAGAACAAAATAGATCTATGTTTTGAAATACTCACACCAAATCAAATAAAAAAGGTATTGGAGTTTAGTGGGATTGCGAATTGGAATGGGGGGAGTTAGTTCTGACTCTGTCATTAATAGGAATTTCACTCCACCCCACTCAGAGCCTTCTGCAAATGAGGTGGTTGAAATAGGTGTCCAGGTTTTATTTCTGACTTTATTTCCTGCTTCTCTACAAATAAACAGCCATGGGAATGGGTACAGAATAATAACCACGTACACTTACATTTACTTATACTTACATAAAACAAGTTAAATTTTACAAAATACTTGCCTCACAAAAAAGGTTAAGAAGAGATGTTAAAAAAAAGAGGAGAGGAGGAAAACAAATTGATGAGACACCTTGAAGAAACATACTGAAGTATAGAATGTAAGGGATGATGGCAGGATGAGGCATTTTGGTTATGGTCAAAAGCAAAGAATATGGCTTTCTCACTAACAGTAAGAAAATTTAAAAAATGCCAAAAGGATTTGTTATTTTCTTTGTGAACAGAAATTGTAATCCATCTATGATCTAGTAAAAAAAAAAAAAAGGCGTAAATTGCTGACTGATACAAGACTTGGGCCCAAGTCTTCCTGACCTTATGCCCAAAACTGTCAGTTATGCCACACTCTATAAGAACAGATTTGGAAAACTTAGAGATTGTTTAACTTGAGAAGACTAAAAAATTTGTAAGAAGAAAACTATAGGGGATTTTTTCTAGAATGAATGGTCACCTGACCATCATGGTCATTGCAGAATGAATGAGAAATTTATAAATTGAAACTAAGTTTAAGAGAATATATAATAAAGAATTATAACATCAAAACCTCTTTGCCCGAAATGGCTTATTTTAAAGCAAAAGAATGGTAAAACTAGTATAATTTTTGAAATCGTGCATATTGCTTCGACTTATTGACAAGGTATGCCAAAGAGGAAAACAAACAATTAGAAGGGGTGGGACGGAAGGAAGGAAGGAAGGAAGGAAATAATTATGATAACCCATTTGGCAAAATATTAGAAAACTTACTTGTAAAGTGGTTTGAAATCTTCTTTGTTAAAGTGGTAAGCATTGTAATTGGTTCAGATTATTTGTTTAACACCTATGTATGGGAATGGAGCCATTAACAAAGCTAACTTTTTTTTTAAATGTGTCAAATAATGACAAAATGTGTATAGTACAGCACCAAGTTCTTATTGCATTTTTAAGCTGCTCAAGAATTTTGAGCAAGTGTGTAGAAGAGAAACAAATATAGATTCCTAATGATATTTCTGTCTACATGGGTCATAGCATTTCTTTTCATATTATCATTATTTTTGTCTCTAAGTCATATGCATTAAGGGCCTTAAAAAGAACTTGATTCTATCAACCACATATTTAAATATTAGCTTTTGTTAACTCCAAAGTAATTAGGCTTACTAAAGCATCCTGGTAATTTGAATGTTGTTTTTTATATTGGCTCGCAATTGGGCATGTATGCAATGAGGAGTCCCTAAGCAACAACTTAGTTGGGAAAGGCTGATAGAGAAGGCCCAGATATAGAGCAAATGAAGTTATACTACTAATTGCAATTAATGCAGAAGAATTAAATGAATACTGATTTACTATGCCAATTAACGCAAAGAACAGTCTTATTGTGAGACTCCTTTTCCCCTTCAGTAGCATATAATTAAAAGTATTTTCATCATCTTAATGAAACCCAGAAATGATGGCCCCAAATCAAATGCAATGTCACTATAAACAACAAATAAAAGGAGTCAGGAATGATCATGATGACATAACTGAGATTTTTATAGCCTTTAAACTGAGCAGAACACTTTTATATGCATGCTATGAGATAGATATTATAGGTATCATTATCACCTTTAAAAATGAGTAAATTAAAACTGTTCCTTCATTCAACAAATTGTGTTAAGTGCTCACCTTTTGGAGGTCATTATACAAGTTTCTGGGAGAAATAATAAAGTTTAAAACACCACCCAACTTAATAATTAGTTTATATTAATTAATAATCAATGAGCATTTTAAAAGGGCTTACTATGTACTAAAAACAGGGAAAATAAAGACAGAAGTAAAATTGTCTCCGCCCTCAAGGAGCTTACATTATACTGGTACAGATCATGAATATATATGTGGGGGGGGGGGAATCTGTGTGTGTGCATGTATGTATATGTATATGTATATATGCCTGCATGTATATACTCATATATACACATGTGTGTATATATGGATGTGAGTATATGCACACATATGTGTAGATACACACATAAGTGTATGTATACATGTGTGTATACATTTTCTACACAAAATTAATACAAGATAGTTTGGGGATAGAGCACACTAGCTTTTGGTGGGGCGGGTATCAGCAAAGTCTTCATGTGATTGACTGGAAAGAATTTTTAACTTGAGGAGTAAATCATTTTCAAATAATTTTAAATGCATTTCAAATGATGCCATTTGAAATGACTGAAGAGCTGACCAGTGTAATATTACATGATGGCAGTCTTATCACATTACATTTTTTCCTGTTACACCTTTCTCCCTTTGTTACTAGCCTTGATAAAGCTGAAGAGCTAAGTGTTAACATGAGTCTCCAAAGTTCAATTTCTACTTCGTATAATGCATCTGGCTCAGAAATGACACACTTGGAAATACCCTTCTTCATCAACGTTAATCATTGCATTTTCTTTCAGCTGATCTTCACATATCTCATCTGTGTTTTGTACTCAAACACTTGGGCTTTAAGTCATTTTCATTTTCTTGTGATTTTTTAAAAATAATTCTTTGTTGTGATTTTCCCCTCAATATGATTTTTTTGAAAGTGTCTCCCTAAAGAAAGCCAATGTATATATAATAGGAGTTAACCTTCAAAGCCCATTAGATCACCCTGTCTCTTTTGTTGGCAAACATAAAAATGTAAGGACAAAAGTGACTGAATTATATTTCAATCATGATTGCTGCTAGAGAATTCACAGAAGTCCATCATCATTACCAGGACTGTGGCTAGCAAAGCATTTGGGAATGCAAAGAGGCATTTTTGAAATTGTGCATTGGAAAAAGTACACCATATATCAGATATTGAGCACCCTTTGGCCATAATTTGGAGAGAAGAAATAATTTCTTTTAATTTTTTGTTATATATGATCATCTGAGATCAAGTAAACAGAAATTTCTAAATGTCAACGTATAAACTATTTTATAAACAAGAGACACAGCCAGGAAGTCTGTTGGGTTTCTGGAAATGTCCCCAGACTGAGAAGTTGACAAGGCAGAGTGCCACTGTAGTCTTAAAAGCAATCTTCAGAATTGGGAAAGCATTTCTTTGTAATTAAAACTCAGCTACCTTGTGATTTTTTTAAGGATAATTGTTCTCTATAAGCTTCTATGGATGATTTTGTATCTGAGGAAATGAAATAATAGGAAATGTCTATCATGGCCAATAATTGTTAAATAAATTATATTGTCCATCTTTAGGCTATGTCAATAAATGGTTAACAAGCATTTATTAAGCAATTCCAGTATGTTAGATACTGAGCTCAATACTAGACACACACACTCACACACATACACACACACACACACACACACACACACACACACACACACAAAATGACACAAACAGCATGTTCCTTTAAGAGTTCACATTCTAATAGGGGAGACAGCATGAAAATAACTGAGTACATACAAGCTATAGACAGAGAAGATAGAAGGTAATCTCAAAGGGCAAAGCGGTAACAGCAGAGGGAGATCAGAAAAGAATTCCTGAAGGATATATGATTTGAGCTTAGTCTTTTTTTATTTTTTCTTTCTCTTATTTATTTAAAAATTCATTTCTTAAAATTTTAAGTCTTAAATTCTCTCCCTCCTTTATTACCCTCCCCCAGCACTTGAGAAGGCAAGAAATATGATGTCAGTTAAGCATGTGAAGTTATGCAAAATATTTCCATATTAGCCATATTGCAAAAAAAGAAGGAAGGAAGGAAGGAAAGAAGGAAGGAAGGAAGGAAAGAAGGAAGAAAGGAAGGAAAGAAGGAAAGAAGGAAGGAAAGAAGGAAGGAAGGAAGGAAGGAAGGAAGGAAGGAAGGAAGGAAGGAAGGAAGGAAGGAAGACAAACATAAAGAAATTGGGGGAAAAAGTATATGCTCCAATCTGTACTCAGAAATTATCAGTGCTCTCAGGAGGTAGATAGCATTTTTCATCATGAGTTCTCTGGAATTGTCTTGAATAAATAAGATTTATGATCAAAATTTCTGTCTTTCACATTTAATCATCATTACAAAATTACTGTTCTGACATACCATGTTTTCGAGATTCTATTCACCTCACTTTGCATCAGTTCATATAAATCTTCCCAAATTTTTCTGAATCCATCCTACTCATCATTTCTCATATTACAATAATATTCCATTAAAATCATATCCCACTACTTGTTTTACTATTGTCCACTTGATTCCTCCCTCAATTTCTAATTCTTAGCCATCACAAAAAGATCTGCTATGAATATTTTTGTACCTATAGGTCCTTTTCCCCTTTTCTCTGATTTCTTTGAGATACAGACGTAAAAGTGGTATTGCTAGGTTAAAGGTTACGCACAGTTTTATAGCTCTTTCGGAATAGTTCCAAATCGTTCCCCAGAATTGAGCTTTGTTTTGAAGGAAACCAGAGCAATTAAGTGATAGAAGTGAGGGGACAAAAATTTCCAGGCACGAAGAGCAACTGTGGAGACGTGGCATGGAGAGTTCTAAGCAAAGAATTTCTACTAGGCTAATAAAGCTAAATCATAGAGCACATATGAATGAAAACGTAAGGAAGAGGCAGGTTATAAAGGGTTTCCAATACCAAACAGGAATTTATGTTTAATCCTGTAGGAAATATAAACCACTATAGTTTTGCATGTGGGGTGGGGGGGGGCGGTGGATGTGGGTGTTTTATAGGTGGATAAAGCAGCCAGACCAATGATTTAGGAAAATCACTTTGCAAAATTTAACAAGTTTGGTTTGTGATGAGCTAAGTGGTGCAGTGGATTACACACTAGATCTGAGTTCAAATCCTGCCTCATAGATTTATTAGGTTTGTGACAAAGGGTAGGTAAATAACCTCTCTAGGTCTCAGTTTCTCACCATAAAATAAGAGAATTGGCAAATACAGTGGCCTCTAGAGTACATTCTAGCTTTAAATCCATGATGATATAAATTGAATTAGAAGTTTGTGTGAAATATCCCAACAGTAAAATTTCCTATAAGCAAAGGGTTTGTGGAGCAGAAAAGAAGTCAGATAGGGAGACAGGTATTTGGGAATCTTTTGTATACACAATATAGTGGAAAATCTTTGTGTGATGAGATTTTCAAGGGAGCTAAGTACAATGAGAAAAACAAAAATTACAAAGAAGAATTTGGGGAAATATCCATCTAAATGGGATTAGAAAATATACGAGGAAACTTCGAAGAAATAACTTAGAGAAAAAGTGGGGGAAAAAAAGCTTTGTTATTTCCTGATGGCTAATAGAGCATTCTCCAGCCCTTTATTCTTTTTCCCTCTACAAGGGAGATAAATTAGCAATGTGTGCATTTATATAGAGTATCTCATAAGTCTTTGTGCAGATTTAAGCTGTAATGGTTTAGGAGGAAAAACTTAAGCTTAAATAACTTTAAGTTCCTATAAAGACTTTCAGGACACCCTATAATTTTTTCATGACACTTGGAGAAAGCAAGAACCAGTGAAATTTGTGCAGGTCCAGAGAATATAGAACACCCCAAGTTAATTTTGAAAAAAAAAAAAAGGCCTGAACCTGAGTTCAAATCCAACCTCAGACATTTCCATAACTGTGATCTTGGGAAAGTCTCTGACTCAGTTTTCTCCACAATAAAATGGGGATATAATAGCACCTGGGGTTGTTATGAAGATCAAGTGAGTTAATAGTTGTAAGGAGCTCTGCACAGTGCCTAGCACATAATAAGTACTATGTAAATGTTAACTATTGTTGTCATCATTATTATTAATATTGCAGACAAAATTATTTTTCGGGTATGTTTGGGTAAGATGGTGACTGAAGTTATCTTCCAAATCTAAAATTCTATGATTCTTGTTTCTGGGTGATAACAATACAATTTGATGCATAGGTCTCAAAAAACAAACAGATGAAGCAGAATGGAGGTAGACATATTGCTAGTGGAACACCTGTAGAGATTTCAATAGTCAGAGAGAATTGTATGTCGGTAAACAGCAAAAAGATTCAAAGCCAGTGAGCACAAAAGAAACTGCTGCTTTAACTATTATTGTTAAAAAACAATTTCAGAATCTAATTTACAGTTGAAAGGAAAGTTTTCTATCTAGCTTGAATTCTATTGTTTACCGAACTAATTCCTTTTTAGACAACAAGACACTCAGAAATCTGTCAGCTGTTTTATATCCATTCTCATCTCTTCCTAAACCAACCAATGTGAATACAGTACATTTAGACCGCAAGACAAGCTACTAATTCACTGAGTCTGTTGAAGTCAACCAGTCCTCAAATATTCTTCCAAAGTTCTCAGTGCCTCTACCTATACTTTCTTCCTTACCTCTCATCTTAGGACAGGTATACCTTCTTCTTGGGCAGCCAGGTGGTACAGTGGATAGAGTGCCAGGCCTGGAGTCAAGAAGACTTATCTTCCTGAGTTCAAATCAGACCTCAGACACTTAGTAGTTGTGTGACTCTGGGCAAGTCACTTAATCCTCTTTCCCTCAATTTCCTCATTTGTAAAATGAGTTGGAGAAGGAAATGGCAAACTGCTCTAGTATCCTTGCAAAGAAAACCCCAAATAGGGTCACAAGGAGGCAGACATGACTGAAAAACCACAACAAATAATTTCTTATTAATGCTAATCTTTCCATTTCATAGGATCATCAATTTCAAATTTGAAGGGAACTTAGAAGGCCCTCTAGTTCAACCCCTTCATTTTACCTATGAGAAAATAGATTCCAAAAAGAGGCTAAGGGATCTGGCCAAGTCCAGAGAGCTAATAAATGTTTGGGGCAGGATATGAATTGAGATATTCCTGACTCTAAGTTCACTGCCCAATTCACTATGTGATGCCGTTTCTGGCAATTCAGTAATCATCCTCTTTCTGTCATGTGTCATTTCTTTCCTGTTCACGGATCCCTTCCAGACTTCCTAGATACTTCAGTCACCTTACCCCTAAAAATGTCTTCCCTTGACTATGCTGTTATTTTGGTTCCTGTAGCTATTATCCCATCTTTCTTTCCATCACTTTGCTGCCAAATTTGTTGAAAGATTTGTTTATACCTGATTCCCCTACTTCCTGACTATATCTTATGCCTTAAACACCATGCAATCTGACTTCTGCTCTTCCTACTTTTTCTGAAATTACTCTTTCGAAGGCCATGAATGATCTTCTAATGACCTAATTCACTGGCCTCTTTTCAGTACTCATCTTTGTCATTTCTAACATTATTGACTACCCCTTCCTCTAATAAAATAAAATTAAATAGAATAAAACCCAGATATGTCTTGCCCCAGAGTAATTATGGGAACTTAATGGTTCAAGCATCTACCTTAAGGGCATTTTCCCATGAATCCTTGAGTTTCTGTTTTTCTTTAGACTAAAGAGAGAAGAAAGGGGGAACAATTTTGAACCCTTAACTTAGAATGAATTGTTCTGTAGTTGTTTACAGATAGACATATATTGTGCAGGGGTAAGTGGGTGAGAGAGAAAGAAAGAGAGAGGGAGTGGAGGGAGAGACAGACAGAGAGACAGAGAGACAGACAGACAGAGAGACAGAGACAGAGAGACAGAAAGACAGAGAGACAGAGAGACAGAGGGAAAGACTGAGAGAGTGCTTTCTGCCTGGATTGTGAAGTTCTTTGTACTTGATATAAGGAGTTCCACATGCATGTTCATTTCTCTTGTAAAAACTCAAGTCACTACCCATATCTTCTGGAGTCATGATCTTTGGTTAACAGTGTATAAATAAGATGAATATCATCCTAAGGTGTCTCCTTTTTGAATTCAGGGTGGAGAGGCAAAACCCATAAAGATACAAGAGACTTTTCTCCTCAGCAGAAACCAGGGAAAGAGCCTATGATGAATTATAAAGTCTATGAAATGTATTACTGATATATTAAAGCTTATTCCAACCAGAGGATTTTTTTTTTCCTTTAAGAACCCAGTGGGGTCAGGGAGAATCGAGAGGAGTTAAGAAAAGCCTGAATGCTTTGAGGAGAAACCAGCCACTTTTAGTCTCATGGGACTTTGGATGCATGCTCCTCATTGGAAAGCTTGGTCTAGGAGAAACTATTTGCCTTCCAGTCAGTTTTTGCCAGACGACATGTAGCTGTTTGCCAGTGCTTCAATTTAGGGAACTTGGATCCCATACATAATAAGTTTCAGTGAGGCTGCAACTAACTAGCTCTCTCTCTCTCTCTCTCTCTCTCTCTCACTCTTTTTCTCCGCGAAAGAGCTTCCAAAGTGACCCACTCTCACCCTCTAGGGTGATTTTTAAAAACATTATTATTATTTTTTTAATTCACAAACACAAACTCCACAAACAAGAGATTGAAGGTGGTTTGGCTAGAAAGCAATTTGTCAAAAAACAGCTAGGTGTCTTAGTGGACTATAAGTTTAAAATGAATCAAGAATGTGACATTGCATCCAAATATATAAAAATTAATAGAATCTTCAGCTGCATAAAAAGATACACAATGTCCAGAATAAAGGATGTTATCATTCCACTGTGCTCTGCCTTCATCATCCCAGGGAGTATTGTGTTCTTTTCTGGGAACCAAAGTTTAGAAAGGGTGTTGATAATCTATAGTAAACTGACAGAAAGGCCATCAGCATGCCAAGAGAATTGGACATAATTTCATTTTTGTCTCAATGAAAGGTAATGGTAATATTTAGTCTGGAGAGGAAAAGACATGGGGTAAGGATCGAGCATAAGACTCTTAGAATAATCTTAAAACAAGGATAGTACCCTTGAAATAAGATAAAATCATGTAGGAGCAGAAACTTATTCTGCTTGGCCCAAGAAAATAAAATTAAGATAAATGAGAGGGTGCTACACAGGGTTATGTTATGACTTTATTCAAAAATTAATTTCCTAGCAGTTAGAGCAAACTAAGAATGAAATGGGCTACATAAGAAGCAAGCAGGAAATCCTTACTTTGGGTTTTCAGGCAAAAACTGGATGACTTCCTTAGAAAATGGGTTATTAGTTATATAGTTGACTTCACATAGCTTCTGAGTTAGTCTTCCAAATCATGGTTTGAGTTTGAGTTGAAAAGATAATACCTCTCCTTTACTTGGGAAGTTAATTTTATGAACCCACTATAGAAGATCATTTTTCTAAATATAATCCTATTGATTTATTCCATAATTCTACTGAATACTTTTTGCATCTTTACTCTCTTATGCAAGCATTGGCTATCATTCCAAGCTTTGCAACATGGGCAAATTTAAAAAGTATTTCTTTTATGGTTTTGTCCAAATCATTCATCAGTGTTGAACAGTGTGGAACTTAGGACAGATACTAGACATTCCATGGGAAAGCTCAAACCATGTCAACACCAGCCTAATAATGAGTAAATATTTTTATTATAAATTCTTTCAACTATAAGTTTTTATTTTTATCAAGAATTTTATCAGCTTTTCTTTGTCTTTGTATACCTTGATATTCCTGATTATTTGTCCATATAAATTTCACGTTCATTTCATTCAGTTTCAAGAAGAAATTCATGAGTCTTTTGATTTGGTATTGCATTCAATCTATTAAATAACTTCATGAAAATGACATTCCATTATTTTGATTCAGTCAATCCATTAAAACTAAGAATCACTCAATTCTGTCATTAAAATTTATTAATCGTGACCAAATATGTATATCTAAGTAAATAAATTCAAAGTGGCTAATTTTTTGTGGGTTTAAGAGGTTTCATTTTTATCTTTTATTGTTCTTCAATATATTAAAATATGAATAATTTTCTGAGTTAATTTTAATCAAAATAACCCACATTTGCATGCTACTTTTAGGAGTGAAAATTATTTTCCTCACATAAGTACTAAAGTAGAATTCTACAAATACATTGTCCTCATTTTGTATGTGTAGAAAGTGAGACAGAGTTTATTAAGGGATTGGTCAATAATTACAGAGCAAGATAAGTATCCAAAATAGTATACAAACTCAACTTAACTGACCCCAAGTCTAGAACTCTACCCCTTTTTATCTACTTTGCTATACTACTTCTTTTAATCTTACAACCCTTAACCTTGCTGATCTTCATATACTACCTCATTTTTTTGAGACTGTTGACATTTCTAAGCACAAGTTCTTATCATTGGCAAATATTTTTGATTTTTTTTTTATTCCTTATGTTACCAACATTATCTCACCCCTGATACCTTGAGTCCTATTTTATTGCAATTGCTAGTATTCTAAGCAATGTCGAAAATAAACAGTGAAAGGAAGATCCTGGTTTTCTACCTTCTAGTTAGCAAGAATGTTTTAATGTTTCTCAATTACATATAATACTATCAGTTTCACACAGATACTTTTGCTGCATTGGGCAAATATCATTTCATTCATGCTTTTATTGGCATTATTTTTCTTTTAACTTTAGATGAATGCTGGATTTTATTAAATTCCTTCTTTAAAAGCATGGGTTAAGATATATGAGTATATTTAGTGTGTTTGAAATATGTTATATGTTATCTTTTCTGATATTGAATCAGACTCGCATATCTAGATTAAATCTTATTTTATCATTATGAAATGCAAAATACAGCACCAAATTATATTAAATGAAATTTTATTTAGCAATTTTGTATCTGTGTTCATTAAGGAAATTGAACATAATCTTTTCTTCCATAGTATCATATTTTATCATTTTGTAAATCCAACATCATTATTTGCTTCATGAAAGGTATTGTGTAGCATTCCACTTTTATTTTCATTTGTAAATATTCTCAATAATTATATTTTAATTTTTAAAGGTTTAAAAATGTCATTCCTGAACATATCTGAGTCTGGAACTTTTTTGTGATCTGAATAATTGATGCTTTGTCTTATTTATTCCTCTGAAATTAGTCTATTTAAGTGATAAATTTCCTGTCAGGGTCAGTAATTAATATTTTAGTAGATAATCATCTATTTCATTTAACTTTTCTAATCTGTTAGCATATTTCTGTTTGTAATATTCTATCATGATATTTTAATGCCTTTGTGTTTTTCCTGAGCTATCCTATTTCTGATGACTTCTGATGAGTTTTTTTTTCTCTTTTGATGGTTTGCTAGATGCTTGTCAACTTTATTATTCAAAGGACCAATTTAGTTTTATTTACAGTATCAATCATTTTTTTTCTAGTATATGTTTAGGTATATTGTTATATAATGCATATAGACAAGCTTATACCTGCAATTAAAAAAGAAAACTTTCCTCTGAAACCTTACTTTATTTTCTAGTTTCATCATAATAAATTAATTTATATGTTTTATTATCCATCATGAATATAGGCAATTTTAATGTTTTATATTTACATCAAAGAACCGATTTTATAAGACTTTATCTTAAGATTAGTGAGTTGTCTTCAAGAAACTAGAATGAGAAGAAATAGAAAGGTCTAGCTCTCTCACAACTACACTATCAAGGGAAAAAACAGACTGGTAAAATTACAGAAAGTATGTTTTGCTAGTCCAAGTCTTCAAGGAGACAGTGCCTAGGGGGAGGGGGACGGAGGGATACAACTCAAAAAGCTCAGCCCAGATGTGAATTTATAGGAAAATTTTCCAGTGTAGGGACCAGAAAAATGGGAAAACCTGCAGCCTTGTAGGCATGTGCTAGCCAAAGGGAAATGGGAACCTAGATCATGATCTAGACCTTCCTAATGCTATGACCTTTTAATACAGTTCCTCATGTGGTGACCCCCAACTACAAAATTATTTTTGTTGCTACTTCATAATTGTTATTTTGCTACTGTTATGAATCATAATGTAAATATCTGATATGCAGGATATATTTTCATTGTTACAAATTGAATATAACCCACATGTTGAGAACCACTGGTCTGGACAAAGACACATAGAGCCTACATCTGCATCCCTCTGATCCCAAATCAGGATTAGAATACTGTGGATATAGGACAAGGAAGGCAAAGATCTTGACCTACCTTTATCAGATCCCCCTATTTATGTGACCAGTTCCTATAGAAGATCCCAGCACATTTGGCCCATAGTAGACTTTACCTATTCCACATAGGCCATCGCAGCTGAGTGCTGGTTGGAGCCTCTCATGAGGTCCTTGAGGAATACATTACTCATTATCCAGACAATGGATAATGTAGATCAATATCAAAGAAAGTCTTGCCATTCCTTCTAAATGCCCAATAGAGTCTAGCTCTGACATAAAGTCCTAATTTAAAAAGGGCAGGGGGAAGGGCTGCAAAAATGAGTAAAGAGAAAAAAATACTATTGACAGGGCAATATTATTGAGCCAGAGATACCCAAGAAACAAATGTAGAAGAAAAGAAACCCCACATCATCCCAAAAAAAAGTCTCCAAAGAAAATCACAGATTAGTCACAAACTATACTGGAATTCCTGAAAGGAATAAAGCAAGAGTTTGGGGGGTTTGTTTGTGTATGTGTTTTTTAATGATCATATAAATGAAAAGAGAGCTCCAGGAGAAAGAATGGGAAAACAAATTAGAGTACTGAGAAAAAGACTTTTAAAAAATGAATAAACTATTTCATATGAAGTTCAAAACCTTATTCAAGAAAAAACACTTGACTCCTTAAGACAACATGAAAAACTATGGGGCTGGGAGACTGAAAAAAAATCAGAAAATATAAAGTATCTCGATTTTTTAAAAAAGACCTAGAAAATAGGTCAAGGAGAAGTAACCTAAAAATCACTGGACTCCCAAAAACTTTGACCATAAATTAGATATCATTCTTCAAATAATCATGAATATAACTTCCCAAGAACTTTTAGAACTGAAAGACAAAGTGAAAAATAGAAAATCTATCAATCAGCTCCTCTAATAGTCATAAACGAAATAAACTCCATCTTCAGGTGATAGCATGTGAAGCAGGGAATGAAAGAGATAAAAATAAGAGTCAAGAACCCGTGGATGGGGCCCAAGTATTGGCAGTTGAAGAAGGATAGTAGAATAGAAAGAAATTGATATAAATATGATAACTAATATATCCAAGAGAGGAAGAGAGGGAGAAAAGCAGAAAAGCAGGTAAGGAAGAGAGTAAGGAAAAGAAGGAGGTTAGGAAGGAAGGAAGGAAGGAAGGAAGGAAGGAAATCGCTAGAAGATAGAAGGTAGAACATGGTAATAGCCACTCAGCTAAATGACTACTTAAAATCTGGAAAGCTGTTCCTATCAATAGAATGATTAGCAGAGCTGTAGTGGTTTAGTGACTGAGTTACAGTGGTTGAGGGGCTTAGAGAATGGAAAGTGAGGGAATGCTTTTTCATGTGTAACTTGCATGAATACATCATGGGAAATTGGTATGCATGTGAATGGATAGAAAGGATAGAGTGGCAACTTTGGCTTCAGTTGATCCATAGTATGGGGAGAAGAGAAAGTAAGGGAAAATGCTAGATATTGAGGCAGGTAAATGGGGACTGGGAGATGGCCTTACTTCACTCTTTAATGGTTCTGGTACCACCAGGTCTGTGAAAGTAGAGACATTCAAGTGAGTTGCGTGGCTGAAAGGAGGGAAAGTTTTATCTGGTCTGCAGAGTTGCGAGTGCTGCACTAAATTAGAGACATTAATAACTGTGGTTAATAACCAGTAACATTCTGTAACACTTATGGTGTTATCATCTATCCTAGGACATTTTAAAATTATTTTTCTTTTCCTTTTCACTTTTCCTTTTTTTATGAGGGTTTTTTTCCCTTTTTTTTCTGATTCTCCTTTAAGGAAACCAACACAAAGATCATGAAAGAATGTATAGTTTCCATTAGTTAAACAAGAAATAGATATAGTTTTATCAGAGATCTTAAATCTCTATCAAATGTTGATGTATTCTATATATCAGCAGAAATATGATTGAACAGAACTAAGCATCTTAAAATCATGGACGGTTATATTTCTGTCTTGGTATTTCAATGCAGAGAACACTTCCTTGCATGTTGTAAAGTGCTTAGTTTAGTAGCAAACATAATAAAGTCTATGAAGCTAAAAAAAAAAAACAACTTGTATCAAACCAAATGTTACAATATAAAAAATCATGGAATATCTATATCTTTAATTCCAGGTATAGCTGTGGTCAAGAATTCTTAAGAAAGACAAAACTCATCTGGACAATATCAGGTGAACTACAAAAAAAAAATTGTCAAGGGGTAAGAGGAACTGCCAAATGAAAACAGACCAAAGAAAGAGAGCTTTTCTGGTTAAAAAAAAAAAGATGAAAGTTATAAAAGATGAAAAGATGAAAGGTAGAAGTTGAAAAGGAAGCATGGGTTGTTAAATCATGCAGAGTTTGGAATATCCACCATACACCAAATCCCCAAATACCCTAAAAACATTCTTGAAAGATGAAAGAAGTGGTTTTAGGACAAATAAAAGGAAGTGTTATTTCACACAAAAGGTAGTCCATATATGGACTTTATTACCCTGAGAAAGACTATAGACTGAAACATAAGCATTTAAATGTTAGGATGATAGATATATAATTTATTACTGATGTAAGTTTAAGAATATATGGAATGCATATTTAGAATTTTGACACTGGAATGATCGAATGACACTCATGCTCTTACATGAATTTCCTCGGTGTCAGAGTCACAGAGAAAAAATACAGGGCTAGAGGAGCTGGATGAGTTATCTTAAAACCAACTTCTGAGCATAATGATGTGGCAATAATTGGGAGGTGATA
>CM053580.1:83776326-83802388 GCA_028627135.1 Pseudochirops cupreus
TGTGTGTGTGTGTGTATAGTTCCTCTAAGACTTTAAAATTCCATGTAAATGTTAGTCATTATTACTGCTACTACTATTATTATTTTCAAAGAGTCTGCTACAACGTGAATTACAAGGGATTTATTATTAAAGTAGCTTAAAGAAAGTAGAATACTAACTGCTAAAAACATCTCATATCATCTGGATATAATGATACACTTCTGAAATCCATAAATCTGCTGAGAATTCATACACAGTACATTCTCCTAGATGCCTGCCAATAGAATATTTAATGGATTGAAATCTACTAAGCAAACATATACAACAATTTGTATGTATGTGTATGTACAGGAGAGAGACAGAGAGAGAAACAGAGCCAGACAGACACAGAGATTTGGTAGTGACCGTCAAGTATATAGACTACCAGCAAAAAATCCAAGCTTAGTACAAGTACTGAACTCTATTCGGAAAAAAAAAAAAAAAGATTCCTGTATAATGATAATAGAATCTCTAACAGTAATCCTAAAAATGTAAGGCATAAAGTTTTTGGAAAAAATGTTGCTGTTTAGGTATACCTTGATGTGATAAGAATAAGAAAAAAAGATTATTTATTACTCCTTTTTCCCCCTATCAGAATAGTGACCTATCAATTAATTAATTGACAAATGTTTATTAAGCAGCTACTAAGTGCCAATCACTGCAATAAGCCCTAAGGACACAAAAGAGGCAAAAGATAGCCCCTGCCCTCAAGAAGCTTATCATCTAATGAATACTACTAATAAGCATTTATGTAGTACCTATTATTGACCAACATTGTGCTAAATGGTTGTATGTGTGTTATTATAAGTGATAATAATTTCTCATTCAAATGTTGTCATCCCTATTTAACAGTTGAGTAAACTGAGGCAGACAGCTTAAATGATTTGCCCAAGGCCACACAGATAGTAGTCTTCTGAGGCTGGATTTGAATTCAGGTCTTCCTTACAGTAGGCCCAGTATTGTATCCACTATACAACCTAGCTAATTCTTCTATATACTATTTTCCATAAAATTTTCCTGCTACCCTTGAAAATAAAAGGAAGGTAAAGACAGAAAGACAAAGACAGAGAGACAGAGACAGAGAGAAACAGAGACAAAGACAGAGACAGAGAGAAAAAGGCTGTGTTGGTTAGGTCAATAAGAAAGAAAGCATTTTTAAATACAGAAGTTTGATGGACTAGATATTAGCTCTGCTGCAGCTCACAAATTTGAGCTCAAGCAATTCCCTAGCCTCAGTCTTTGCCCACAGCAGAGATTACAGGGGTACATCATCATATCCCACTGATCTGAAGTGTTTTTGCCAGTTAGTATCCTCCTTTATTTTAGATGTATTGATAATAAATCCCTTAATAAAATAAAAATTTTGTTATCTGCATCAAAGTCTCCTGCTCTATGCACTTGGGCTAATCCAGCTGTTTTTCCTGTCTTTATTTGCTTTAGTATTGTGTCAGTTTCCTTACATAGAAACTCTGGTAACGTAAGCGTAGAGTCCAAATTTAGTAGTTCTACTTTTGTTGATGGGAAAAAAAGAGATTTTACTATGTAAATTTTGGCAATTTTTTTTTTCCGTTTATTCATTGCCTTCCTCCATTTTTATCCTGAACACTTCTTAGGATAATTTGATGTTAAGTGGGGTTCTCACCAAGATTTCACTAAACTCGTTTTTTCTCCATTGCTTCTTTCATCTTTATGAAGCAGTACACCACCTCCTAATCACTACCGTCCTCTATATGATTCCCCAAATTTATGCTTACTAACCGATGTCCTTAGCTATCCTATCTTTCTGCTACATGAGGTCAATTGTGGAAATTTCCTTAAGAAATGTTGATAGTTTATGTTAAAGTTTCTATCAGCATGTTTAAATGTCATTCTATAGTTTCCTCAGCTGCACACCCTGTCTTCTCATTTTTACTTCCTCTGCAATTTGCTATTGATTCTGATCTTTCCCTTTGCTATACATAGATTAGTTGATCCAAATGTGACTCCCATTTCTATAGCCATCATCAGAATCACAAAATTTCAGAATATTAAAATATTTCAGTGCCCATCTAGTATAGTATGTAGAAGGAAAAGATTCTTCTCTATAGCATGTTACAAGTGGTTATCCAACATTTCCCTATGGATTTCAGGATGAAGAGGAATTTGAGGCATTGAGATAAGTTTAATTATTAAAAGTTGTTTGCTTTTTTATGTTTCCATATATCAAAACTAAATATACATCTCTGCAACTCTTACTTATAACTCTTACTTCTCTCTGGGTAGAAGCAGAACTGAACTAAACTAATTGTTACCAGTGTTCTGCAATATAATAATTTCTTTTTGCTGGTGGTTGGGGGGTGTAATTCAATTTTGTTCAATATTTGTCATTCCCAGTGCTGCCAGACTGTTTTCTTAAACAGAATATTAATATGTAATTAATGTGTTTCCATATTGGCCACAAACCCTTGGTTGTTCTGATTTCTTTTTTATAAGCCTTGCTTCCCAGGTATTTTTAATGCATCATCCTTCCCATTCAAATCTGCATTGTTTATTGAGTTTCAAAGTATAAGGTGATTTGATTTGTATTTTTTTTTATCAAGTACTAGGTAGAATTTCTGTCTCCTCATTTGCTAGAAGAGATATGATCACATAAGAAACAATTATATTCAAGATGATCTATTTACTTATAGTCATTGTGTCATACCTTCTGGTTTATGGGTATTTCAGTGTAGAGCTGACCAGACTTCCCCTAGTAGTTTAAATTTGACATTTGAATAAAAAGAAATAGTCATAGTCCATTAATAGTTAACAAAAGGAGATTTACTTAGCCATAGGTAGGGAAAAATATTTATTAAGGATATGCAGCAATGATATAGTAGATTCAGTTGAATGAAAATACCCTGCCTCTGACTTGCCCATAGAAGTTTTCAGTCAAGCATCAGGAATTGTATGAAGTTTTGTTTGTTTGTTTGTTTGTTTTTCTGGCCTTTTATTAAGGTGACTAGGAAGCAACATCAATGGCCCAAGCCATTAGTAACCCAAGTCAGTTAACTTTCAAGGACGATTTCAGTATCTTTCAAGGAAAAGAATTAAACCAACCTATAAGGCAGCAGATTCTGGTGGATATTCAGCCTATCACAGACAAGATCATTATGATTCACTTATTCCAATAGTACTTGCATTAGTTGGTCACTGGGCAAGGACTTCATATTTAGAATACCAACATCTCTATAATTTAATGCTTATGTACAACTAAAAATTGCAATCCTTAGCATTCTCTGTCTACTTTTCCACTCTTTCTCATGATCACACAGGAAGTGGGGTTGCATAGGATTTAAGGACATCATTCATATATACATGCATGTGTATGTATTATGTATATTATATAAAATATGGCATATGTATACATGATGTATATAAATCTATAATCATATATAAATATAAAATAATAGTAATATATAAATAAAAATGTCATTGTGTGTTGCTATACGTAATGATAATGGGAATTTGAAGATCTTCCTTGCCCCTTAATAGGACTAATGTAATCACATGGAACCTGTGGTAGGAGTTTGCTAAATGGGTATAGAAGGAAAGGGATGGGCAGGAAATTAGTTAGATCAGTTAGAGCTGAGGAAGAGAGAGGACACAGGCAAGCAAACAGCCAAAAGAGTGAGTATTTTTTTCTGGGAATGCCCCAGCAGGGCAAAGGCTTGGGGATGATTGTGCCCTCTGCAGTGATAATATGTATTAACTTCTTTGTTGCTATGATGTATTTGGCTTTCTTGGTGTTGGCACTCAGCTTTCTGGTGCCTAAGTAAATGTTTTGGTTCTGTCTTCTATGCGGAAAGTTTGTTAAATTTTGCAATTCAGAACTACACCAGCATATTCATAGTCACTGTCAGTGCTACACTGTTGGTGATACACTATAAAGAAATAATTATACACTATATGATAGATACACTATAGGGAGAAAATTCATGACTAGTTAGTTTGCCAGTCTAGTGAGGACAAGTTGCTTCACACTTATCTAGGCTGGCTCTCAGTAAGTACATATAAGCCTGTCACTAGGACCTTTGTTGAAATATTTCAAGCATGGTAGAACCTGTAAGAGCTTCCTATTGTAGCCTCTGGTAAACTGAGGTCACCTCTATACCCTGAAAAAGACTTCAAAGGAGGATAATATGGAGGATATTCAAAGAAGCTATGAATAAAATTGAAACCCTGGGAAACCAGTGACAAAGAAATCTTTGACTCTACTATGAAGGAGAGGATATAGCTATGCCTTCCAAAATACAAAGGTTCTCCCTATTTGAAACCTTTCCCTAATCCAACTCTAATTAGACTCACAGCTAGTAGACCTTCCTAAAGCATAATTCTGTCACTCCTTTGCTATAAATCCTCCATTGGCACCCGATTCTCTATTAAAAGACCAACTTCAAAATGATTGATGTTTTCACAACGATATCATTTCCTTCTAATCTCTTGCTAGTCCATGTTCCCAATATTCTAGCACAACTGGATGTCATGATCTTCACTATCCTGACTCCATTTTCATATATTCCCTTTGCTTGAAAGGCCTATAACTCATCTCCTTTACCCTCAATTCTACCTGTCTAATTAGTCAAGGTAAATTTTATCTTCATAATACTATTATTGATCCTCACAGCTGTAAGTTACTTTTCCCTCGGTGTGTGTGAGTAAGAGAGAGAGAGAGAGAGAAAGACAGAGAGAGAGAGAGAGAGAGAGAGAGAGAGAGAGAGAGAGAGAGAGAGAAAGAGAGGATGTGTATAGAACAGAGCAGGCCTCATTTTACTGGAACTTGTGATATAGCAGAAAGAAAAACAAATTCAGAATCAGTGAACCTAAGTTCGATTCCTAGCCCAGTCACTTAACAGATTGTGACTTTGGGCAAGTAACTTAACTTTTGAAGTTTCAGTTCTCTTACCTAGAGAACAGAGATATACCAACTGTGTTACCAAACTTATTGGATAGGAAATCACTTTATAAAATAGAAAGACATAAAGATATCAGCTCTTATAACATTCTTCTTTTCTTGTAAGTTTTGTACTTTTATGATCTTCTCTATAAATCTGTAAGCCTCTTAAAGGCAGGGTTGTGGGTTTTTTTTAATGATTAACCCTGTAGTGTGTCTTGCACATAGTAAGTTATTAATAACTGTTTGTTGATTCTAATCAATTGAATTTTTCTCCTTGACATTGTGATCTTAATGATTGTCATTTCCCTTTTGGTATTTTTCTTCTTATAGAGAAGGCAAACACTAAAATAACATAGATGTTCTGGGAAAGATGATTCCCAAAATATGATGGTGGAAGGTACTAAATAGAACAGAGAGAATAAAAAGGAGGAGGACAAGAAAAGGAGGAAAACCAAGAATGGGTTAGGAAAAGGAATATAAAATAATTAGATATGAATAACTGGTAAAATTTCAGGTAAAGCAGAAAAAAGACTAAGAAATATAAGCATTATTAAACTTACAAAGAGTTATTTTGATAATGAGTAGTGTCTAGTACAGAAATTATGGGACACTTTTGTTTACAAATCCTAGCACCAAGATGATATATTTTCTTAAAACAATCATAATTTCTCTCAAAGGAAGAACACATTTGATGTAGTATTTGTGTTAATATGTGTGTATGTGTATATATGTATGTGTATAAACACAAGTTCTGAGAAAATAAACCAGGGAAAGATGGAGAAGTTAAAAAGAATGTACTTTTGTCTTCATATTAATTATAGTAAACCGCATGGCAATGCGTGGTTTCAATGGAAAACTCAAAAGTGATTATGTATGTAAATAAAATTAAGAAAAATTTGATTATGGATAAGTATACATAAGCAATTATCTCTTTGCATTTACTAAAATTGGCGCTACAGCTGTCAGCAAGTTGCTCCTGCAGATAACCAATTACCGCATTATGTCGTTTTAAAACTTTGGTTGAAAATCTAATCTATTACTTTTCCTCAGCTCAAAGCAACTATTTTGATTTCTGCAGAAAGGCAAACATTATTATTTGACGTTTATTTAAAATTATATCTTTGGGCATCTTTTTGCCTCAGGAGAGTCAACACAGGACAAATTCGGAAGGAATGATGCAGCATGGACTGGTTGAAAGTTCCTAGAATCAAAGTGAGGAAAGCTGAGTTCATTTCCCAGCTCCAACCCTTTCTGGCTAGATAAATGCCCTAATTTCTCTAAGTCTTGATTTTCTCATCATTGTAATGGGGAAGAAAGTATTTCTACTGCTCGATTCACAGGATTAAGAAAAGTGCTTTGGCAACTTTAATACACTGCATAAATGTGAGTTGAGGCATAGAGACAAACCTACAGATACTGGTACTATCCAATAATGATCCTTAAATAAAGGGAAATTTGATCCTGACAAAATAATAATAGTCAGCATTTATGTAGTTTGCGAAACACTTTAAATATATTAGCTTATTTGAGGTTAACTTGCAACCTTGTGACATAGGTACTATGATTATTCCTATTTTTCACACGAGGAAACTGTGTCTGACAAAAGTTGTCACTTGCCTACTGGCATAAGGAATGATGTCTGAGGCAGGATTCAGAATCAAGTCATCCTGACTCCAAGACCAGGGCTCTCTGTTCACTTCACTACTTAGAGTGACTGCCTATGGCTCTTTGCAAGGCTATCCTTTTCTGAAAGTTCTTTCACTTCCCCTAATTACCTGAGAAAGAGCCTCTAGTATGTGCTAATGCCATTTTAATTCTTTAATGATTCTAGTTTTCTCTTTGCAAGTAGTTGGGAGTGCTAAGAAATACAATTACCAATCTAAACTAACTAGTGCATTTCCTCAAGGGAACCTAAATCCCTGAAGATGTAAAATCTTTAAACTGCTTTTTCCTTGGCTGCTGCTAAGCTGAACTACTGTGTGGAAGGGGAATAAGCATATATGTAGCCCCTACTAAGTGCCAGACACTGTGCTAAGCACATTTCATTTGTTTTTAAACTTATTTTCTCATTTGATCCTCACAAAAATACTGACAAGTAGGTACTATTTTTGTCTCCATTTTACAGTTGAGGAAACTGAGTCAAGCCAAGGTTAAGTGACGCCTTCACTCTCTAGTATTTTTAAATCATTCTGATTTCTACTTGTGGAAAGTTGACAGAACAAATGCCAAAAAGAATATATACCAATCTCAACTCGTAATCTTCATCTTTTTTATTATTATTCATCATCTTTCCTTCTTCACAAAATCCTTCTCTGATGTCTCATCATGGAATGGAAGTGGTAATAGACTCTTGAGGGCAATGTCAGAAAAGTACAAGCTCTGGCAGGTTCTAAGAAGCTGGGAAAGCTTGGAAGCCAGGCTCAGAAACAACTTGTGAAATATTTTCTACGTTTCCATCACGTGTGAAGAAAAATATCAATGACAGCCTGGTCACCCCCAAAATAAGACATACTGAGGGCTCTCAGACTTTGTATATCCCCCTCTGCTTCTTCAGTCACGGTGTTAGAAAGGAGGTGAGGGGGACAGAGGATACTTAAGTGAACAGTTTTTAGATCATCTATGAATATTAATATAACATATTCCTCAGTTACTGATGACTTCTTTATAGCTTCTAATTCCTCAAACCAGAGCTTTCCAGTGGTCAGTGACTCATCTTTCCTTTATGAGGTGAAATTGATGAAATCTATCTTTCTGTCAGTTATGAAGCTTAAAATCTTTAATGAATCTTCCAATAATCTCTAGCTGTTGTTTTCCCCCCCAAATGATCACTTTGTAAGTTATAACCTTGAAAATCTAAAAGCAATCAAATGCATATAAACTGAGTGACCAAGATGCACTCTACCTAGGATCATTTTATTTCCTGTCCCTCCTTCTATCCCCCCAAAAAAGTCACCTCAATACATTCATATAAATGGCAGTTTTTTATACAGTTCTCCTAAAAGTTTGTCTTTATGCATTTTATTTGAAAAATTGGGCTTCTTCAGAAATTGATTTTCATCACTTTTTCATTTGCAAAAGTTCTAACCCTCACTGCAAGCAAATAGCTCACATACAAAGAGACAGTACATTACTCAAGTTAGTTGGTTTTCTTCCTTCTTGTTTCATTTACAACTTTTTATAAGATAATTCACATAAGCTAGATTTCACAGCAGGCTTTCTGCAAGCTCTTTTCTCATTGGCTTTTTGTTTACTTTTTTAAAGTGAATATAGTTTGTGATTTTACTTCTCCCTCCATATATTCTATAATTTTTGCAAATAAGCTGATACTCTAATCTTTTGCTACTGTGTTTGTCTATGATAGGTAGGGGACATCAGAGTGAACAGATAACAGGACTAGGAGTCAGGAAGGCCTGAGTTCAAATCCAGCTTCATACAATTATTAGATTTGTGATCCTGGATGAGTCACTTAACCTCTCAATGCTCTAGTTTCCTTATCTGTAAAATGAGAATAATAGCACTTACCTCACAGGATTGTTGGGAAGGTGAAATTAATTAAGGCTCATAAGGTACTTTGCTTACCTCACAGTGTTATACAGATGTTAATTGTTATTATTACTATTGTTTATTATTACTATTACAACTATTACTATTTATAATAATTAGTATTATTTTGAGTTGTAATGTCTTTACACTATAAGCAGATTAAATGTTTGTTGTCTGAGCAGATTTCTGAGGATCTTCAAACTCCTAATGGTCATGACTTTTTCATTGGTTATATTTCTAGAAGAAATATTAACAATCAATATGTTGTTATTGATTTTCACTTCTTTGTAGTCAATCATTTATTTAAATAGACTTGTGGGAGCTTCTCCAATCTCATACTTCTCAGCCTTATACTTTTCCCTTCCAATCTGCTGTATTTTTTAACTTTACTGTACCTTTACTCTACTTTACCAGCAAAAGATTTGACTTTAGGCTGACTGAAACTGCCAAGAATAATAAATGCTCTTTCATTAGCCTAATAACTTTGTGCTTCCTATCTGTTAAGATTTAATAAATTTTTGTGTGTGACATGTTTGATGCTTTCCAGATTCAAAAATAGTTGAGCCATAACGTTTGGGTTCTGTCATACCAGGACCTTACCTCCTCCCTATCAATCTCAGTAATTATCGTTGTTGTTTACTATGTGGAGAGGTGGCCATTGCAGTTGGGAAGGTAATGACAGAAAGAGTCACTTAAGCAGACCAGATAGTTATAAGGGATATCATGGCTACCGTCTTATCACATATGCCAACATAACAACTCTGTGGTATCTCTACTAAATTTGTATGACTTTTTAAAGTTTTCAAAGTAATTCTGCCTACATGTCCTCATTTAAATATCAGAGTTGTTATGTGATATATGAACTATAGTCATCATTATTCTCATTTTAGAAATAAGGAAATGGAAGATCAGAGAGGTAGAGAGTTTCCCATGGACATGCTGATGATATCACGTTCAGCATTTGAACTCTAAGCTTCCTGACCCAAGATCCAATACTCTATTATTCCCCAAAATGATTACAGATAGTGGTATACAAAGTACTTGAGGCATGAAACAATTTATATGGTTTTGTGACATCAATAATCACGTAGGACTGTTTCTGCTGAAACTAACCTGATGGAAAATGTCTTATGCTTAGCAGATGAAATTGGATTAAGCTCAAATCTTTTCACCTGTTCATACAGAATTGGGGAAGGGGGAGAGAGACTGTGTTGTGAATTGGTCTAGATGACCTCGAAAGGCCCTCTCAATTCTCCAGCTATGACCTAATGATACTATATGATTAGCTGTGAATTCAACATATGAAATAAGTGATATGTTAGAGATGATCATAAACTAGTATAGTCAGGGAAGGCTTCATAGTGGAAGTGAGACCTGAGTCTTGAAGAATGAGTAGAACATGAATCAATGATGAAGGAAGCAGAGAAATACTAGGGGAAAGAAGCATAGCTTAGTCAAGATGCAGGGCTGAGAATGCTCATGGCTAAGTATGGCATCTGGCAAGTAATAAGTTTTTGTTTGTTTGTTTGTTTGTTTTTAATAAGTGTGTGTTGTTTGTCTGATGGATTGTTACTAGGACAGTAGATTATTTTGTCTTCTGTAGGAAGGTAGGAAGAACTAATGGCAGAAGAGCAAGTTTAGACCAGATTTTCAGGGCTTTAAATGTTGGTCTGAGGATTTTTGGCTCCTCCCTTAATCTTATGATGATTATAATCCATATACCTGAAAATTGCTTTCTTTTTTAATTCTTTTGTTTTTATGTTTAGTACCATTTCTTAATTTCATCAGTACCAAATCTCCATCATGCCCCCTTAGGTTTACAACTTTACACTCTAAGTTGCTGCATTTGAATATTTCCCCTTGGATTACTATTTTTTCTGTGTTTTATTTCATCTCTATCTCTGTCTGCTACCAAACTGTGGTAGTCAATGAGGGCTAGATTTTCAACGTTCTGTTCTTCTTTCTCTGCATTTGGGAATCTAATTCACTGCTATGGCTTCAATTTAAAGTTCTATGATGTTGGCTACGAAATCTGAATGTTGTCCTCTTACCCTTGAGATTTAGGCCATTTTAAGCTATTGTCTGGCTGATCTACCAGCACTTCAATCTCAACATGTAC
This sequence comes from Pseudochirops cupreus, assembly GCA_028627135.1. Classification (NCBI taxonomy): domain Eukaryota; kingdom Metazoa; phylum Chordata; class Mammalia; order Diprotodontia; family Pseudocheiridae; genus Pseudochirops; species Pseudochirops cupreus. The sequence continues at coordinate 83,786,922 of CM053580.1, forward strand.
CAAACACAATATACCTTTTGTCCTCAAAAATCAGATAATCCTCCTCCTTTTCCCTATTTTTGTGGAAAGTACCACCATAATTCCAGATATCTAGGCTCAAAAGTTCAGAATTAGGCTTTATCATCCCTTTTTTTTATTCTTCAAATTTAAACAATTACTCCATTCTGTCTTACCTATCTCTGAACCCTCTCTCAAATTTGTCCACTATTCTTCATTAACATTGTTTCCACTATGGTTGTATCTCATTAATTCACACATAGCCTGTTTTAATAGTTCCTTAAGTAGGCTCCAAATTTATCAGGTAAAGTACATAGTCTTCAAAATGCAAATTATCAACAACCATCTAAAGAATGCTCCAAATAATTAACAAAAAAAAAAAAGCAAGTTGAACATCTTGGAGGTTGCTAATATTTGTTAACTATAGTTCTTTGTTGCACAAGAGCATTCTATTTATGAACAGAAAGCAGGGAATCATTGGAAAAGAGGGAAGCCCATAAAATCAAAAAAATGTTTTTGTTCTGATTGTTGTTGTGGTGGTTAAAGTAAGGCTAAAGTTATGAAACAAAAGTGACCATATAACATATGACCATATAATTATCCTGATAATTTTAGCCTTAAATTCTGGCTGGCAACTCAATTTTTAGAACTTTCATGAACCCAATTATCCTCCCAGTTTCTCAGTTTCTATATTAATTTGCAGACTTAGAGTTTGAAATGGGCAACATCATATAAAACCCTCAAAAATAATAAAATAAGGAACAAAAGTAACACATTGGTTAGATGAACTGTGGACAAACTATGGAGAACACGGATGAGGAATATATAGTAAGGAAAGTATAAATCATTATCAGATCTGATGATAGAATATCTGCTTTGATGAAAGCACATAACCTTTTTCCCTCTTTAAAGGTGAACTTGGTCTGATCCACATGTCAATGGACTCTATGTCCTCCTTTTTCATATAATGCTTTCAATGGGTCTTTACTCATTTATCTCTTCAGTTACACTTTATATATAAAGTGTTCAAGAGCAGAAGGTCACCTGAATTCCTGCCAATGATCTGCAGATGTTATGGAGTGTCCATAGCAATGGTGAAAAGTATGTGTTGTATGAATGAAAATGAATGAATCTTTTCTTAAGCCTTTTCCAAACACTGCAATGATATTGCTCAATTTTGAAAAATCCTTTATCCCAATGAGTTATAATTGCTCCTTTGGCTGGAACTTCCATTTCCTTAGCCAAAACTGTTGGGAAAAATTCCCCTCTTCTACCCAAGCACCTCTTATAGCACAAGTATCATTGATGGTTTCCCTCTTGTGGCAATTCATTCCTTGTCTCATTATGGCTACACCACAGAAAACTACTATCCCCTATAAGTAATTCTAATGCTGTTAATACTTGTGGTCCCCATATGGTATTCCTGGGAAAGGTACTGTAAACTGAAATAATGGATGCTGAATCTTATTTTCCCAAAGGAGTAAAGACTTGATAGCATATTGCTTTCCTGCCCAAGGTTCACATCTCTACTTTGAAAAATAAAAAGAGGGGCAGCTAGGTGGCATAGTAAATAGAGCAGGAGCCCTGGAGTCAAGAGGACCTAGGTTCAAATCTGACCTCAGACACTTAACACTTACTAGCTATGTGACCTTGGGCAAGTTACTTAACCCCAATTGCCCTGCCTTCCCCCTCCAAAAAGACCAAAAATAAAATGAAATAAAAAATAAAAATAGTCTCAACACAACCAAAAATTTCAAAATAAATACTTATATAGAAAAAATATTCCATTAACTATCTGTAAATTAATCAGGGAAATACAGTTACCAATTTCATAGAATGATATTCAGTGAATCAATGAGCAGTAATGAGAAACAGTATGGAATAGTGACTAGGGAGCTGACCTATACGGCAGGAAGAAAGAGGTTTAAGTTACAACTCTCATACATTCTGGAAGTATGACCCTAGAAGTGTTACTCAAAATCTCTGGATTCTAGGTAACTTTGTAAGATTACTACAAATTTTAGAGAAGGTGCCAACCTGCATTAGCAGAAGGAGATTGCTCACACGAAATCTCCCTATGCCAGGAAAATCGCAGGTCTAGTCCTTGTCCTATTCTATATGTCAGACATTGTTGCTACACAGGCTGGGGATAAAAATTAAATAGCTAAAATTCTGTGAATGGAGTCGGTGTATAATAATATGTTGTCATAGGTTTTAGTTCTTCTCTATACACTATATGTTTTGTCAAGTTCTTTTCTTATGGACAGATAAAGACATGTGAATACAGTATCATAACAAGTTGAAGACAGTCCATGTAGTCACGTCTTCAGGAAAAGGGACAAATCTGCTGCCTCCTAACCCAGTAACAAAAGAAAAGTTCCATGGAGGTAGAAAATCTTCAGTCTTATTAAATGAAGAAATCTTGAGATCCTCTTCAAGAATGAAGGACAAACAACAAGAAAGAAAGAAAGAATGGTGCCTAGAGGGCTGGAGCAAGCAAAGTAGTACTCAGGAAGAAGAATCAGTTACAGAGGGAAAATCAGATAACTAAGAAGCTCCCAAGGGTGAAAGCGCAAGCTCCAGAATCATTCTACTATTTACTCTGTCCAAGAAAAAGTTGGGTCTCCAAAGGCAGTGACTACTACTTTTCCCCTAGTGGTTTCAGGGAGTATCACTAGATTATTGACCAACAGTTTTCTAGTATTCTAGTTCATGAGTCCCCATCAGTGTACATCCCGCACGGATTATCAATTTCTATCAGTCAGTCAATATTAATCAGTTCATAGAAATAAATATTTATTAAGGCACCATAGTACAAATAGCTGATAAAAACGTCCTTCCCACAAGTACATAAAAAATCCAAGGGAAAGTGGGCATAACCTTTGAGAATATGTATGGCCAAAAAGTAATTCATAGCTCCTGGTGGTTAGAAGTTTTTTTCTTTTCTTTATTACATTCCCTTAGGAATCACAGTTTTCTTCTAAGCTCCTTGTAGAATTCTCAACTTATTTTCACTCAATATGTCTAGCTTGTCCTCATATCCTTACCTGTGATTGCTGTTCTGAGAACAATGTTGGAGTGTTCATAGGAAGTCCAATACTTTCTGATGTTTTGAAGTTAACAAGGTCTTCTTATGGTCCAATGAAGGGGAGAAGATGAAATTTCCCACTATCCACCCCCTAGCAATTATCTTTTAGGGTATTGGCACCCTTCAACCACTGACCCACCTCACTGATTTTAAACTGGCTAGATTTTATATCCAAACCTCAAAAAATGATTAGTCTTATCAACCATTGCAGTACATTTTCTATAAAGAGTTATTTCATTTCATCTAATATCTTTTGAGTCTCCCAAATTCATTAAAGGGCTCCCCACATAGACCTCATTTAATTCCTCTGGCAGACTGATTGATTCAATAGATGGGACTACCCTGGTGAAGATATCAAGGGTTAGCATATCTTGTGAGTCATATTAAGTGAGGGAGAAGTGATTCATTCCTTGATTCTATTGTCATCCCTCCCCCCCCCCCCCCACACACACATACCCTTAGAGAGGTTTAGGGGAAGATATACAAGTAAATGAAATGGTGTAGTTAGACCTCAGCTAACAAACATACAGTTCAGCATAAGTATAATGCTTGAAGCTTTTCCTGCTTGGCACATGATAGAGTTTCTACTTTGGTGGCCCAACCTTCCAGATTTTCATAGGTCAAGCCTATGTCATCATGACACATCAAGAGAAAGCTTTAGTAGAAGTTTTAGTTTTTCTTTTCTTATTTTCTTATTTATGAACAAGTTTCCCACATTCTAAAGAAGTTTTAAAGAAGAAAGAGCACTAAATTTGGATCACAAAAGCAGGAGTATTAATGGCAGTAAAACTAGTCATTTTTGGCATGACTTTGGTACAGTCATTTCACTATAGGTCTCAATTTCTTATTTTTTTAATGTAAGTGTATTAGACTAAATGAGGTCTAGAATCTCAGCTGTGGTTAAGTCCTTTGATCCAATTATGACAGTCTAGGGGCAGCTTAGTATGTGCTATTTATGTGGCATAAAAGTTAGAAAAGATAGAGTTCCAAGTTTTACCTCTGTCAACTTCTGGCTATATGGCCCTGAACAAATTTATTTGATAATGGTATATGAAATGCCCCAAGATTATAAGCTGCCAACAGTGCTGACCTGTGTTGGTAGATGGAGTTTATACACCTAGGTTCTTGGTACTAAAGAAATTACAGTCCAGTATCTAATCCTATTCATAAATGGTTTTTTATCTAACATTATAAGAAATGCTTCACTTGGCTCATAAGAATTTTTACAACATAGCCAAAGAAACGGATGGAAAAAGTAACTTTGGCATGAGTAATCAGGACTGATTTGCTGAAGGAAACAAGCTTTGTAGCTCCCAAGTACAGTAGGTTCTATGAACACTTAGTGTGCCCTTAGTAAACACTTGCCAGATAGAACCAAGAAGACCTAAAGGAGAAAAAAAAATGAAGTAAAGGAATTTGAAATGTTCAAAAGATCTGAAGATGTTGCTGAATTCACCTATGGTTGTAAAATGCTGCATACAAAAGGCCCACAAAAACAAGAAGTTTAGTAAAGAAAAAAAAGTCCTGGAAAACACAGACCCACTTTTTAGACACAGTTTTATAATTGTGAGTCACATTTTCTGCAATTTCCTAAGGGAATTTCGTTTTAACTTTCAACAACTGAGTGTATTGGCAAATACTTGGCAACTCCTAACTTAATAAGCCACAAAAACCTACCAATCAATAAACTTTGAAATGACAAATATTAGCAATTAAAGTGGAATGTAACTGAAGCCACATCAGAAAGTAAACTCCCTCCCAAGGCCTGTTGCTTTATGGGAAGTCATGGCAGCATGACTTGGCTCTGATTTTCCCCTCCAAATAGAAAGCTCTGGAAGAGGGTCTTGATTTAAAGCAGAGCATACAAATTGCTGTTTAGTACCTTTGTTAAACTGGATAAAAGCAGTAGTCAATTAGCCTTGACCAGGAAATAATGTCATCAGCCTTTTGACATAGCAACTTTTTAATCACCAGTGTAATTGGCAAATTTTTCTTTTCTGTCCACTGCAATGTAATTAGCATAGACTTCAATGCATTTTGTTGTTCTTTACTATACATGTAATATGATGCTTGTGCTACTTTATTGTTAGGGATAAATACCTGATTTATATCATTTTTATTTTACTTGAAATTTTTAAGACTTTAACAAAGACTTTGGTTTTCTCTATTATTTACACTTAAAGAAATTTGAAAATGAAAGTAAAGACTGCCTTAAATTCTCAAAGAAAATATCATGGCTGCAAAGGCATCAAAAATTCAGGAAGACGTCCAATAGTCACACTTGGAATATGGCAAATACAACAGGGGCACAGCTCTCCAGGCACTATCAAAAGTTGTAAAAATGAGATCAGAGTCCCAGTATCTAACTTGGTAAATAGGGCACCTAAGACAGGTTTTTGAAAGCATGTAACAAAGAATGTAGGGCTGAGAGTACAAAATGCATAAGTAAATAAAGACCAAAACATCTTCACTGTACGTTTTATCACTAGTTTGCTTCAAAACCAGGATAAGGAGGGGCAAAGGAATAACACAGAAATATACACATCTAAATCTGGAATTAATCTAATACTATTCCTCTACAAAAATTCCTTTTGTCTTCAGGGAGGCTTGGAGAGGATCCTGGGTTCTCACAGTCTTGTGTGTGGTTTGTCCTTTGCTCCTGAAGAGGAACATTACATCAGGAAGATGATGCCATCACTTGCAAATGAATTGGATTTAAGTGAGGGAGGTCTGTGCAAAGTCCCCAACCTCACTTTTTCCTCCAGAGTCATCTGGGTCCAGTAGCCACATATCAATCAGGACAACTGGAGATGGCCCATGAAGCAGTGGGAGACCTTGGCTTTGTTAAGTTAAGGTTCTTCCAAGTTCTCACTAGGACTGAGGTAACACCCATTCAGTGATTAAGCCTATTTAAGAAGTGAGTCAAGGGATGCCCCCTTTAAAAAAAAAAATCAGACTGGGAGTGGAAGACCCTCAGGGTTTCTGACCTAAAGAAAAACAATTACTATTTACATTCACTCTGAGTCAGAAGTTCCCAAACTCACTTGGCCTAACATACCATTAAAAAAAATATTACTCAGTGCTCTCATGGAAATCTACTTTCTTTAACCCTTTGACAATTTTTTTTAATTTGAGTTATTTCAAAAAATATGAAATCTTTTTTAAATGACACATCTTAAATTTACTAATTTATTGTAAATTTGTGGACTAATTCCTGCATTCAGATTTTGATGACACAATATTGTGTCATGTAACTATATAGTATCATATTGTAAACAAGCCATTACATGCACATATTCTTGTCTATGCATGCTAAACTTCCCAACAATGCATAATGTGCTAGCCTGCCAACACTTGCTTGTTAAGACCCATTGGCAAACTTGACTACTAATGAGTTAAAACTTGAATTTTGTGTTTTTTACATAGAAAATAACATTACAACAGACAAAACCTGTATGAATGGTTTTTCAAAATTTTCTGATCTTCTCTTCTTTCCTTATCCTTCCACCACTTCATTATTTTTATTCAATGTCCCTCAGCTGCACCTGTAGCTACTACTGCCTCCTAAATCTTTCCAGCAACCTCCAGGAGGTGGTGTCACCCACTTTGGGAACCTATGCTCTGAGCCATCAGGGCTCAAAAATAACCATTAAGTGGTGCTTGGTCAGGGACCTATTTTTTGGCCAATCAATGAGAGACAGAGTAAATTGAGTTCAAGGCATGATCTTTAAGGAAAAAAATAGCCAGTAAACCCCAAGATATCAAGGTAGGTTTCAGTCATTAAAATTTACCTTCCTTTGGGCAGAGCATGCTCAGGTAAGGGCCTGAAATGAGAGGAGAGAAGAGGATAAGAGAGGAGAGAAAAGGAGAGGAGTGGAGAGGAGAGAGGAGAGTTTTGTTGCCCAACTGAAACTGGGCAGTTGGGTCCCCAGTGTGGCAGCTCAGACTACTCAGGGATTGTGGATTTCCTTCATTCTGAAAGAGGACCATGTCATGAGGAAGATGATACCATAACTTGCAAGTGAATTGGATTTAAGTGAGAGAGGGCTTTGCAAAGTCACCAGCAAAGTCACTTTCTCCTCCAGAGTCATCTGAGACCAGTGGCCAGACATAGATGAGGATGACTGGAGATGGCCAAGCTCTCAAAGTCAATGCCAATAGCGTCAGAGTCCTAATTGGCTTTAACAAAGTACAAAGGCTTCATATATGATCCCAAAGATATGACCAGCCCACCCAACTGTGGAAAAAAGCTCATTTGCCAGAAAGTTGAGTAGGTGATCTTTTTTGGCCATTGTTGTTGTCCAGTCATTTTCAGTTGGGTCTGACTCTTCATGACACTTTTTGGGGTTTTCTTGGCAAAGACACTAAAGTATTGCCTTTTTTTTTCATTTCCTCCTCTAGATCATTTTGCAAATGAGTAAATTGAGATAAAAAGGGTTAAGTGACTTGACCACAGTCATACAGATAGTAAGTGCCAAAGGCTAGATTTGAATTCAGGAAGATGAATTTTCCTAATTTCAGGCCCTGCACTCCATCTACTATACCTACCACCTAATTGCCACCATAGTGATGCATAAAACAATACAGCTATAATATGTCTCCCAGTCCTTTTATGAAGAGAAAATGACTGAAAAGAGAGGCAGAACATGTTAAAAAGTATATACGTGGGGGCAGGTAGGTGGTACAGTGAATAGGGCACTGACCCTAGAGTCAGGAGGACTTGAGTTCAAATCTGGCCTCAGACACTTAACACTTACTGGCTGTGTGACCTTGGGCAAGTCACTTAACCCCAATTGCCCCTCAAAAAAAGCAAAAAGAAAATAAAAAGTATATATGTGAACTTATACAAATGTAAATTCAACCAGTGGTAGTATAAGTTTGAATTCTTTGTTCAGTGATCAAGTTAGTATATTACTAAAAGAATTAGACCACATCCATAGAGACTGTCTCAATGAAAATAGAATAAGAAGACATGAAGAAGGTACAATTGTATAGAAGGAAAGTTTTTTCTTCTGTTTTTTTTTAACCAGGGGTCCTTGAGCTGGTGTCTATAAACTTATTTTTTTTAACATATTTTGATAACTTTATTTTTAAATGTGTATTTTCTTTATAAATCTTTGTTGTTATCCTTTTATGCTATGAATTTAAAAACGTTATTCTGAAAGGAGGTCCCCAGGCCTTCCCAGATAGCCAAAGGGATCCATGACACCCAAAATATGAAGAACTTCTGTTTTAGATACAAAATACTCTTTGAAGAGGCAAATAATAGAGTTGGACAAGTTAATTTTTGCCACAAACAAAAGTAAAAGCATCATCTCATGAGACACTTGGGTTACCTTACCTTTCAGTGGTAACAATGAGAATAAGAAAAAAAAACAACTTCCATGAAGATATTCATAGCTTATGTTGAAGAATGCTTATGCTTATGCTGAAGAATGTGAAGAAATAAAGATACTATGATGAAGAGGACAAGGTTCTTCAAACTCAGTAAATATTTGGTATATATTTTGGGACTTCAGTGTGTGGAGCTAGAGGATGGTAGAGATAATGAGACTGGACAAAATTGTTGGGCATCAAAAATTGAAAGAGGCCAAAGTCATATAGTTTACCAAGAAAGTGCAATCAAGAATACTTTTGTCAAAAGGATATTGAATAAAGCTGCATATGGCAAGCACTTTGGCAAGCACTAATGGCAAGCATTACAAAAAGGAAATGAGGAAAGATAAATTTCTAATAAAAAATATTTCAGAACTGGCTATATACAATCAGTTCTTCAGTTGGTTAGAAGGCGTCACTATCAGATCATTAGCTGGTTAGTAAAATCAAAATAAATTATCAAATTAAAAGGGAAACATACATATTTAAGGCAGCTCCACCCTGATCTATTTTAAACAACTGACTAAAACAAACAAAGAAAAAATGAGCAAAAATGAAGGCATTTATTCTATCACCATTTTGGAGATATGTAAACAATGAGAAATAATGGCTTCAATTAGGACAAAAGTACCAGAAACATCTTCAGGCAGCAAACACGTGTTCTTCTTGATGAGGAGAAAGACATGGAAAGTAAAAAAAAAAAATTGTTTATAGTACAGAGGAAGAAGATGCAGCATCATGCCCTGGTCATCCTGCATGCCTTGAATATGCAGCTTGCTCCCCTCCATCTCATAGAATCTCTCTATTCTTTGCAGGTCAAGAACCATCTTCTAAATTAAAACTCTATGATCAATCATCTGCTAGTTCTTTATCTCCCAAATTACTTCATACTTAACTCTTTTGCATTTGTATTCCTTAATTTCATATTTTTTATATACATATTCATATACATTGATATACATTTGTACTCATGTGTACATACCTAATGTCTCCCCATAAGTAAGGATCGTGCTTATCTCTCAAAACTTAGCATAATGTCTAGCACATAGAAGATACTTAATATCAAATAAATAAATTCATCAATTACTTATGAAAAATATAATTTCTCACAGAATTCTGTAAGATTATAATTTGCGAGTGAGGTAACAATCAACATTTGATAGAAGGAATTCTCCATGTGTATGCAATCACCTAAGTCTCTTAATATCTTAAACTAGTGAAAATAATTTGGTTTAAGAAAAAAATGTATAGACAGCTGAGTATGAGATTCACCTAAGCTATGTCATTATGAGAACATTCTTAGTTGAAATAGAAAGTATAATTTTGCATTTCTGTAACAGATGATCTTTGGTCAATCATAGTGGAACTACTGAATCTAAACCCTACTACTAGAAATGAAGGAGTAAAGTGGTACTTAAGAAGATGAAGGTGATAAGAACATATGGATTTAACAAAATATAGAGAAAGGAAATCCATGATTTATGGTCAAATATTTTAAAAATAACTCATGGATCAATTTTCAAGATGTCTCAAAGAATGGCAAATTCCAAAGAAATGGTAAAGGTCTCAGAATAAGTACCAGTACTAGGGGGAAAAATGTAACCCAGAAGATAGAAGCAACTCTTGAACCATATTCTAATTTCTGTAATATCTTTATGAAAATGACCTATTCATGAATGAAATGTCTCAATGAAAATATGATAAAAGAATATGTCTGTCTTCACGTTTGATTTTGTACAGCAGAAAATGATCACAAAATTGTTTGAGAAACAGAGAATTCATAAAATAACACCATGTCTATATATTTGTTGATTTCCATCTCCCCTCAAAAAAAAAAACCTAGAAAAACCTACCACATTTCATTTGGTCGAACAAAAGGTAGTCTTTTAGCTTCTTCTAAAAGAAGATATGTTAAGATAATTCAACATTCCATACTATTTATGATCATGGAGATAACCATGTTTCCATGTCTGTGTATCAATATGAAGAACTTAAAGCAGGAAGATAGATTCTCAACCAAAGTTATCCCCTCCCATTCTGTTTTTAAGTAGGAGAAGATGCCCTGCAAAAAATTCAAGTAGTATGATTACTGGTAGACTAGTTCTGTAGATAGTGATATCATGCTCTTAACCCCAGAAATATAAGAAGTTCTTTTAAATAAGAGCAATATTCATGAAAAAGAGATTCACTTAGCCATCCACATGTACTGAATAAAATAAATAAGTTGCCTAGATTCTGACATGAGATTGAACAGAAAACCCATGAGGAAGTCCATGAGTAGATGCATCTTTTACACAATGGACAATATGTTGGGTTTCAAATTAAATGAGGTAAAAAGGGACTTGATAGTATGCAGGAAATTTCATAGATTTCTCAATGATCCCACATTGCTCTCTATCACAAAAGTTCATTTTAAAAGGCAATATCTATCCCCCCTCCCAGGATGATAAAAGACTACAAATCACAGAACATGATGATTTCAGAATAATGGTAATTGCAGAGAACCCAAAGTGCCATAGAAAGACAAATTACTTGTGCAAAAAATGCTGCTATATATGAGCAATGATACCTTGACCATGAGAAGTGAAATAAAAAACATCATAACAGACATTTTTGTAATGGAGGGAGAAATGAAGATAGCTTGGTTATGAATTAAGGGTTAAAGATACCAGATTGGCCCTCCATTTATTGTAGCTAGGTGATGAGATAGATAATATTCTAGGCCTAGAGTCAAGAAGACTTGAGACCAAATGCAGTCTCAGATACTTACTAGATGCATGACTTTGGGAAAGGCACTTAACCATTGTCTGAGTCAGTTTCTTCAATTTTAAAATGGTGATGATAATAATATCACCTACCTCCCCAAGGTTGTTGTAAAGATCCAATGAGGTAATATTTGTAAGTCACTTAGCACAGTAATTGACACATATCAGGTATTTAGTAAATGCTTGTTTTCTTCCTGATACACATGAAATAGTGAAAGAACTAAGGAACTTTCAGTAGTTTATACAGCTTCTTTATGAAGCACTACCAAAACTGATAAAGGATAAGTGCAAAGATGCATTGTGGCTGTTGCAAAAGTATTCACACATTTGCAATCACAGAAACATTAAAATGTTAACACTGATTATCATGGGGCAGAGTCAAAATGGAGGAGTAAAGGAAGCATTCAGCTAAGCTCTCCAAACATTCACCTCCAAACCACTCTGAAATAATGCCTCAAAACAAATTGTAAGTGGCAGAACCAACAAAAGGTAGGGGCGACACTTTTTTTTCCACCCTAAGACAATTTAGGAGGTTGGAAGGAGAGATCTGTGACAATGGTATGGAGGCTGACCCACAGCCCAAATGAATGAAACAGTAGTGGAACTAGGTAGTGTCAACAGAAGCAGCAGCAGTAACTTCAGGAGCTCTCAAGCCAGAGATGGTAAGGTGACCTAGCAACTGGTCAGAAATACATCACATAAGACTCCTGTGCTAGCACTTGATGCAAGACTCAATGTTATTTGGCAAATCTATTCCTTACAACAACTTTTGGGTCATAATTTTAGGGCAGAAAGGAATGCTTTGTTCAAGAAGGGACAGGTGTCTTGTGGAACAGCATCACTTTTATTCCCAAGGGATCTGCACACTGAAGAGCAGTATTACTTCTCATTCCAAAAGAGCAGGGGACTTTGAGTAGCTATATTCATTGTAATTGCAAGAGATCAGGGACCCTTCCTGGGGAAGGACCAGTGTGAAGACCAGGAGAGCAGTGACCACACCTCTTCCCAGGTCACACCAATTTGAAGCATACAAAACTTCCAAAATCCCAGAACTAGCTCTGAAAACAGCAGTACAATAAAATTCTGATGTGTGCCAGTACAAAAAAATTCTGATGAGTGCCCTTTCTCCCTCACACTTTAACATAAAGTTCCACATAAAGAAATAGGGTGGGAAAATAAGCAAGCCAAAAAAAAAAAAAAGAAAAAAGAAAAAGAACCTGATTATTAAAAAAAATACAATAAAAGGGAAAAATTCAAAGCTAACTGTACTCACACAAAAAATTCCTCTAAATCACTATTGGTTATAAAAATGCAAATTAAAACCACTCTGAGATACCACCTCACCCCTATCAGATTGGCTGATTACAGAGAGAGGAAATCATGATTATTGGAGGGTGTGTGGAAAAATTGGGACACTTTGATAGTTCTTTGGGCAGACTTCTAAATTGTTTTCCAGAATGGTTGGACAGGTTCACAACTCCAACCATTCTGGATAACATTTGGAAGTATGCCCAAGAACTATCAAAGTGAGCATACCTCTTGACCCAGAAACATCTCTACTAGGTCTTTAAAGAAAAGGGGAAATGACTTAGATGTACAAAATTATTTATAGCAGCTTTTTTTGTAGGGGCAAAGAACTGGAAATTGAGGGGATGCTCATCACTTAGGGAATGGCTAAACAGGTTTTGGTATATGATTATAATAGAATATTCTAAGAAATGATGAGAAGGATAGTTTCAGAAAATCCTCAGAATACTTTTATGAACTGATGGAAAATGAAGTGAGAAGAATCAGGAAAACATTGCACACAGTAACAGAAATAATGTACCATAATCAATTGGAAAAGATTGAGCTACTTTGATCAGTACAATGATCTGAGATAAAGGACCCATGGTGAGAAATACTATCCACCTCCAAAGAGAGATCTGATGAAGTCTGAGTACAGATTGAAACATACTTTTTTTTAAACTTGCCTTATTTTTCTATGTTTTATGTGTATTTTCTTTTGCAACATGGCTAAGATGGAAATATGTTTTGCATGTCTTCACATGTATTATCAATATCATATTGTTTCTCTTATCAAGGGGTAAGGATGGAGTAAGAAGAAGGAGAGAGAATTCTAAATTTTCAAAAATGAATAGTAAATATTGTTATACATATAATTGTTAAATATTTAAAGAAATTAATAAAAATATAAAAAAGAAAAGAAAACATTGATGATCTGATATACTATCAAATAAGAGGAACCTAGGAATCTCATACTTTTACCAGTGGAATATGTAACAACAGTAAGGTATTGGTAGCAAACACAACTATGACAAGATACAGTAGGCAATCTAGAAGGTTGTACTTCTTCCTTCCCCTTCTCTTATTCCTTTCCTTTCTATCCTTCACCGTTCTTTACTATCTCTTTTTTTAACCTTATTCTTTAACACACACACACACACACACACACACACACACACACACACACACAGCTTTTCCTACCACATGCATCTAGTTTCTTTACACATATTACTGCCTGTTTTTATCCTACTTTTAAGATCCCATTGCCCCACTAATCTGAAAGCTATTAACACAAAAATTCTTCTTTTTTTTTTTTGGTATGGATTTTAGTTTCCTCACTGCCAACTAAACTGCCAACTTCTACCATTGACTCATTTAAAATGTCCTGTTAACTCAGCTAAATCCTGGGGATTAGAAATTTCTTCAAATGGTCTTCAAATATATAGTAATGCCATTTTCTCACTTTAATTGAATTTAATTAAAATAAATAATCTGTATGCTTTAAAAAAAATGTCAAGCATACAACAATAGGAAAAAATAGCATGTAATTCACTCACATTATGCTAATATTGACCCAAATGCTTTCGATAGCCACAACTAAAGTGTACCATTAATAACTAACTTTGAGTTATTATTATAATAATACTATATTCTCAATGGATTAGCAATAACACTGATGTACATATTTCTTCAGTGATGTGAATCTCAATCCATCTATGCCTACCCATACTGTGTAACTCCTGTCAATATCCTCCGTTAAATTCACCACAATTGGTCCTCCAACATGTTGAGAAATTTCCTAGCATCCTCTTCAAAATGCATAGGAACCAGTAGAGAAAAGGCTGTCAGTTTACCTTTTATTTAGTTACTTGTCAAACTCATCTTATTTTTAGAGTTATATTTTTCTGACATCACTGTATTATTTCTCCCATATAATTACTTATATGTAATGAACTGCATATCCACTTGCACCCATATGCTCCTTTCCACTGTCCTTTGAGACGTGTGTACATATACATATACAGATATATCACCCCCATTTTCCAAATGACAGTGACTCACTCAATGTTACTTGGAAATGAATGGAAAAATTCATCAGAATTTACATATCCCAACATCCCTCCTTTCATGCTACAATTCTTCATTACTTAAAATGCAAGACTTTTAAAGAGATCTGTCCATGTATTAATGTGAGAGAGACAGGGAAATATGGAAACTTTAGAAAGGAGACAAAATAGAATTTTAAATCATTAAAAAGTGATAAGTATTTAAGACTTTTCATCTCAAAATTTTATGACAAAAACATTTTGGTTTGAAGCTACAGCAGCCTTAGTTTCACTTGACAATGTCGTCAGACTAATCACATCTCTGTTTCCCAAGGTGTTTGTCAACTCAGTGACAAGAAGCATTATGTATCAAAATGTCTGTTCTCTCCAAAAAGTCTCTTCCATTCTCTGCTACTCACCCCACCTCCAAAAAAAATTCCTTTTTCTTTATAAGGTGATTTGAATGTCCCTATAATGTTGCTTATCTTTACCTATTTGTGGTACTTGCCACAACTGATGTCATGGCTTGAACTGTAGTGGAAGGTAAGTCAGAGGGCAACAGAAACAAGGAAGAAGAGGATAAAAAGAATTTAATCAGAATGTTCTGAATAACTTTCTCTTCTACAACTGAACCAATGGATATCAGCAGTATTTCAACTTTTGCTGGCCCTGGCACTGTGAGCTCAGACAAGCCTTTTTGAATGCTCAAAACTACCTTATTTGTATATGCTACTTTACAATTTTGTATAAAGTACATTCCCATATGTAATCTCATTGTTCCCCAAATAGTACACATTAAGAACGATTCTGTCTACATCCAGAGAAAGAGCTGATAAATAAAAGTATATATAGAAAAATTTACACACACACACACACACACACACACACACACACACACACACACACACA
>CM053580.1:83802888-83842606 GCA_028627135.1 Pseudochirops cupreus
GATATATTCCTCCAACTTCCCTAATACTGAGAAAGGTCTTATGAGTTACAAATGTCATCTTCCCATATAGTAATGTAAACAGTTCAACTTTAATAAGTCCCTTATGATTTCTCTTTCCTGTTTACCTTTTCATGCTTCTCTCAAGGATTGTATTTGAAAGTCAAATTATGTATTCTACTGTGGTCATTTCATCAAGAATGCTTGAAAGTTCTCTATTTCATTGAATGTTCATTTTTTCCCCTAAAGGATTAGATTCAGTTTTGCTGGGTATTCTTCATTTTATTCTTGGTTTGAATCCTAGCTCCTTTGATCTCTGGAATATTATATTCCAAGCCCTACAATTCCTTAATGTAGAAGCTGTTATCCTGATTGTGTTTCCACATTACTTGAATTGTTTCTTTATGGCTGCTTGAAATATTTTCTCCTTGACCTCGGAAGTTGGGAATTTGGCTACAATATTCCTAGGAGTTTTCCTTTTGGAATCTTTTTCAGAAAGAGATAGACTGATTCTCTCAATGTCTATTTTATCCTGTGGTTAATATCAGGTCAGTTTTCCTTGATAATTTCTTGAAAGATTATATCTAGGCTCTTTTTTTTTTTATAATCATGGCTTTCTGGTAGTCAAATAATTTTTAAATTATGTCTTCTGGATCTATTTTCTAGGTAAATTGTTTTACTTGACTTTTTAACTCTTTGTTAAAGTAGGACTCTGCTTCCAGAATGGAGGATGTACTGTCATGAGGTTCAGGGGTTTTGTGAAGCTGTTTTCAGAAATACTTCTAGGGGCCTGTAAATTTTTAGTTCTTCTAAGGTGACATGATCAAAGGAGAAGTGTTTAATCATTTCCTGGCCTATGCTCTGGTCTGTGAGGGATCACAATCACTCTTTTCTGCCTTGGAACTATGAGGAGTATTCCTTCTTCAAGACAGCCACAAGCTCTGCCACGCTAGTGCTCTTCTTCACCCCAGGACCATCACCCAGGACTGCAAACCAGATATGATCAGTGCAAAGCAAGTGAACCCTGCCTCAACTCTAGCAAAGAGATCCTTGTAATCCTCCTGTGATCAGCCATTCAATCCCCCTACCATCTTTTGGTCAAGAATTCCAGCCTCTGCTGCTGCCCACCATTTCTGCCATCCCAGGACTGTGGTTGGACCTTACTCCTCTCTCACCCAAGTCCAACAGACCTTTCCTATTGACCTTCTAAGCTGTCTTTGGTGTTTGTAGATTGAGAAATCTAGAAACTGCAACAGCTGCCAATGATCTGGGTTTTCTGGGACCAGGTCTGTGTTAGCATGCCTAGTGTTGATCTGTATTCCTCTCCAGCCTGGTGTAATAGACATTTCCTGTTGACTTGCCAGGTTGTCTTGGGCTGAAAGTTTGTTTCACCCTGTCATTTTGTGGGTTCTGTTCCTCTAGATTTAGTTTAGAGTCATATACAGGTATTCAGAGGGGGTTTGAGGGAGATCTCAAGCAAGTCCTTGCTTTTACTCCACTATCTTGGCTCCACTTTCACCTCCCATAATACAGATACAAGGACTTCATATTAAAGATCA
Source organism: Pseudochirops cupreus (assembly GCA_028627135.1). NCBI lineage: Eukaryota > Metazoa > Chordata > Mammalia > Diprotodontia > Pseudocheiridae > Pseudochirops > Pseudochirops cupreus. The sequence goes on from CM053580.1 coordinate 83,804,445, forward strand.
TAGTATAAAATAATTTTTAAAAAACAGATCATATACTTCTTACAGTTATGACTAAGAGAGATACCTTTAACCAAAAAAGAAAAAGAGGCAAATATAAAAGATAAAATAGATAACTTTTATTATATGAAATTGAAAAGCCTCTGCAAAAAAAAAAAAGATTAGTTCACCTAAGATAAGAAGAAAGTGGTCTCCTTCGTGAGGTAGGGGGATCTCTGTATCAAATTTTTTCTGATAAGAGTTTGATATTGAAGATATACAAAGAATATGTATTTATAGTTATGCCCCAATAGATAAATGGTTAAAAGATACGAACAAACAGTGTTTAGAACAAGAAATGTATAGTATTGACAACTACAATAAAGAATTTCCAAATCACTAATAATAAGAGAGATGCAAATCAAAAGAATTCTTAGGTTATATGTCGCATGCTGCAAATTGGCAAAAATGAACAAAAAAATGCAACAATCAATGCTGGATGGGGTTGTGCAATGATAGGTATCCTAATACATTGTGGGTAAAGCTGTGAAATGGTTCAAACAATTTGAAGAGTGATTTGGAATTATGCAAATTAATCAATTAAAATGTCTTATTAGTCTATCAGCTTAGACCAGAAACACTTTTACTAGGCTTATACCTCAAGGAATTCATTGATAAGGAATGAAGTCCCCACTTTTACCAAAATATTTATAGTAGCACTTTTTGTGATAAAAAAGAATTGGAAACAAACCAGATGTCTATCAATCACGGAATGTCTAAACAAACTGTGATACATTAATGTCATGGAATATTACTGTGCTATGAGAAATAATTAGAAATTATGTGCGTGCATATGTGTGTGTGTGTGTGTGTGATGAATACAGGGAAGAATGGAATGGTCTGTATGAACTGGTATAGAATGGAGTAAGGAGAACCAAGAAAATCACCTAAAAAATAACTACAGCAATGAAAACAAAAAAAAATTTTTACATCAAAAATTAAAATGGAATGTAACAAAATTACAAAGATCAAGCAGTACTTGAATAAAAAGATATGGGAAAATACCCCTGACTCAACCCTTCATGAAGGTAGGAAGGCCACAGATCTTACACATTGTACAGATTTTCTGATTATTCTTGATACACTGTTCAGTTCAGTTATTCTGAATGTTTTTCCACTCTAAAAATTTTTATTTGTTGTATGGAATGGCTCTCTGGGAGAAGAGAGGGAAAGATACTTGGAATAACTAGGACAATGTAAAATATGATTCATCAATAAACATTTAGGAAAACCCATGAATGTTTTACATATTATTAGTCACATTTTTCAACATTAGAAACTGAAGCATAGAGCTGTATCGATCTTCCCAAGGCCACATGGCTGGATATTTTGATTCTTAGTACAGCATTTTTATTTTTAAAACAAAAACAATTATATAACAAATATGAACCAAGTCATAAAATAACTTATTCCAAAGTTTAAAGAAAAGAGACCTACAGACAAATCACCCCAAATCTCTAAAAGGATTAGTATCAACAGCAAAAGGGAAAACTTGAGGTATTGAAGAATAATTGTCACAGAAGAGTGAATCCGATTCTCTTTAGTGATTGCTACAATTCCATGAAAAGAATTTTGCGTATAAGTGATAATAATGGATTTCTCCCAATGCATATCTTGATTTTTTCATGATGCTTAAAAAAATAAAAGTGATGAAAGAATGCATATCAGTTCATGTAATAAAAAATATTTTATACATCAAATAATAACCTTAACATCTTACTACTAATGTCATTTAACTGTTCATGATTCCTTGCATAAATATTTGAACAATAAATATAAAACATACTTACATGCATTCTTAAATACAAGTGAGATATTATTTTAATTATTTCTTTCCCACAGTCTAAAGTCCTTAAGACAGTCTACTTTTTATAAAGTATTGGTTAAAAATAAGGTAAGATCTCCAAATAGATTTTTCTGAAGTATTCGTTTTTTTGTAAATAGAGGTAGAAAGGGATAGTCTGAATCTGACATGTGATTTCATTTATATGATGAACTCCCAGAGTTGACAATAATTGGGATTGACAAATTATAACTTAGAGTGTTAAGAGGTTATTTGGAACATGGAGGAAGGGTTAATTTTCTTCTCTGTGACAACACAGCTAATATGTATCAGAGAAAGGACTTGAATCCAGACCTTTCTGATACTAAGACTAGCACTCTATTCACTATACCTTTTCAGGGTCTTCACCATTTAATGATAGAAAAAGAGCTTTCATTGGTCAGATGTGCCCTCCACCATGGTCAGTTCAAAATTTTTTTTCATGGAATTTTTTATCAGGATGTAATTTCATCTTTATAAAAGATGGTAATCAATATGTCAGCAAGAATGAGGATTAATCACCCTTGTAATTTTTTTTCTACGCAAACATAACTACAGATCCTATTCATATTTCTTATCTCTTACAAATGTGTCACAACAACAAGTACACAACTCAGGTAAAGCATTCAAAGTTTAGTTATAAGCAAAAGTTGTACACATTTCATCCTTTCTCAAGATATTTCTAAGCTGCTTGGCTGAATAATATGTGAGGTAAAGCATTTGACAGGTTAATTATACATTGCTTGAAAAAAGATTTCCTTGTACTTTATTTGGAATTGGTTGTGTTCTAATTTCCCTGATACTTTCCCTGCTCTTGTATTATGGGGAGGGGGAGGAGGAGGAGCTGGAGAATGAAGAGGGGGAAGAGGAGAAGAAGAAGGTGGAGGAGGAGGAAGAGGAGAAGTGGGAGGAGGAGGAAGAAGAGGAGGAGGAGGAGGAGGAAGAGAAGGAAGAAGAGGAGAACAAGAAGAAGAATCTGATATACAAAGATTACTTACAACCTTGTCATCATCAGAGAATGCTCTTTGACCTTTTGCTCTGAGAGTGATAGTGGGTCAAACTGCAAAAGTTCCTTCTTTTGCTCCAAAATGTGATGAAATTTAGGATTACAGTAGTTATGTAGCCTTACAGTCATGAAAAAGAAAGATAACTGGAATTGAACCCATGGTTTGGGCTCACCAAACTTTTAGCAAAACTAAATAATCATCATTGTTAAGACAAGACTATGTTTTGGAAATAAACTCTATTTTATTCCCATCCTTCTCTTTGTTCTTGAGGAGCAAGACAGGCAAATAATCACATACAAACAAGCTATATCCAGGATAAAATGGAAATTAAGCTCCCTGCAGAAGTTGGGACTTTACCTGGGAACTTGAAGGAAGCCAGAGGAGAGAGATAATACAAAGCATGGGGAAAATCCAGTGAAAATACTCAAGTCAGATGAATGTGCATAGTGTAGTTCAAGGAACAGCAAGTAGAACATTATCATTGAATCAAAGAGTAAGTGGGAGGCCAGTATACCTGTATTCAAATTTCAGATCTACAACTTATTTCCTATTTAAATTGATGCAAGTCAATTATCTCTGGGCTTTGGTTACTTCATTTGTAAAATAATGGTTTTGAATTAAGTGATAAGGTCTTTATGTCTGAGATCTTTTATCTTTTATGATTCTTAGTTTTTCAAAGCAGCAAGTATTAGGTATTCAATAACCAAGACCTCCCTGGACCCTCTGTCCACCTAGAGAACTGGGCTGCAAAATTTCTCACTCCCTGGCCAAATCTAGTCAGTTTGGAGATCTGGGGACTCAGGCCCTACCATTTGTCCAACAATATTAGTCCTTCAAGACTGACCATTATAATTCATCTTCCACTAGCTACTACCCCTATGGTTAAGTTGAATGTGAAGGGGTGATATCTAAAAAATTAAATTAAGGGATGAGAAAACAATGTACTGGGAGAAAGAGAAAGGAAGAGGTAGAATAGGGTAAATTATCTCACATAAAAGGAGATAGACAAAGCTTTTACTTTGGAGAGGAAGAGGGAGGAGGTGACCCAGGAATGAGTAAAACTTAACTCTCATCAGAAGTGGCTTAAGGAGGGAATAACATACATATTCAATTGGGTATGGAAATCCATCTTACCCAACAGGAAAATAGAAGGAGAAAGGGATAAGAGAAGTGGTGGGGGGGGGGGGGAATAGAAGGGAGGTCAGATTGGGGAAAGGGGTAATCAAAATGCATGCCATCATAGGGTGAGAAAATTTGGAACTCAAAATCTTGTGGAGGTGAATACTGAAAACTAAAATAAATAAATAAACTGAAAAAAAAAAAGAAATTAGCATTATTAGGGCATTTAGAAGGATTTTACATAGAAAGACAGTATGGGAGTGAGTTGATTATGTTGGGATGATGGAAAAAACGAATAGACAAGAAAGAGGGATGCTCTGGGGAAAAGAGAATGGGAGAAGAACAGAAATTATATCATATAAAAGAGGCATTTAAGGAAAAAATATTTATGGGTGGAGGGAAAAGGTTGGCAGCAAGGACTTGAGCAATGCTTAAAGCTCTCTTATATCTAAATTGGTTCAAAGCTGTAAACACACACAAACACACACACTCAATTGGTAAAAGAACTCTAAGTAATCATAAAAGAGGATGAGAGAAAAGAGGGATGATAAAATGGTGGACAGAAAAAAAGAAGATGGTGGTCAGAAACAAAATAGACTTTAAAGGACAGATAGAATTAAAAGAAAGAGAAGGATAAACAAAAGGCAATAAAATAGAGGAAAATGCACATAATCATAATGGTGAATGTGAATAGGTAAATTCACTCATAAAACAAGCAGATAGAAGAATGCATTAGAAACCAGAATTCAACAATATGTTATAAACAAGAAGTACATTTGAAATAGAGAGATAAATATAAAGTTAAAATAAAGAGTCGGAGTAGAATCTACAATGCTTCTGTTGAAGTATATAAAGGTAGGGGGAGCGATCATGATCTTAGACAAAGCAAAAGCAAAAATAGATCTGATAAAAAGGAATAAGCAGAGATATGTTGTTGTCATCATTGCCATCTTCATTGTCATCATTCCTGTTGTTGAGTCATTTAGTCATGTCTATCTAAAAGGTCCACAAAGTTTTCTTGACAAAGATATTGGAGTGCTTTGCCATTTCCTTTTCCAGTTTTATGCAGGTAGGGATTAAATGACTTGCCCAGGGTCATAAAGCTATTCAATATGTGAGGTCAGATTTGAACTCTGGTTTTTCAGACTCTAGGCCCAATGCTCCATCCCCTGTGTCACCTAGCAGCCCCTACATCTTGCTAAAAGGAACCATAAATAATGAATTTATGACAAATCTAAACATATATGCACCAAAAGGCATAATATCCAAATTCTTGAAAAGTTAAATGGATTACAAGAGGAAAGAGTAAACCTATGCCACAGGGCACCTCAACTTTTCCCTCTCAGAGCTAGATATATTTAACAACAAAATAAGAAAGAAGTCAAGGACTAGAATCTTAGAAAAGTGAGATATGATAGACCTCTGAGAAAACTCAATGGGAATAGAAAGGAGTATACCTTTTTCTCAGCTGTACATAAAACCTTAAAAAAAAATTGACCATGTATTATGCCATAAAAACTTCAAAATGAAATGCATAAAAACAGAAATATTAAATGAAGTTTTCAGACCATAATGCAAGAAAAAATACGTTTAATAAAGGTTGTATAAGCACAGATTATGATTAATTGAAAAACAAAGAAATTTAATCCTAAAGAATTAATGGATCAAAGAATAATAAACAATTTCATTAAAGAAAATGACAATACTGAGACAATATTCCAAACTTTGTGTGATGCAGCCAAAATATGTAAGGAGAAATTCATATCTCTAAAAGCATATATCTGTAAGAGAAAGGAAGGGAAGATTGATTAATTGGGCACATAGCTAAAAAAAAAAAAGAAGAGAAAAGCCTAGGGAAAGAAAATATTAAAAATCCTCAATTGAACACCAAAATGGAAATATTGAAACTCAAAGGAGATTAACAAATTTAAAAGAAAAAAACAGCCATTGAACTAATTAAATAAAAGTAGGAGCTAGATTAAAATATGTAAAACATTGGCAAGATTTTAAACAAGAAAGAAGAAAACCAAATTTCCAGTATCAAAAATGAAAAGAGTGAATGTACTACCAATGAAAATAATATTAAAGAAAATTATTAGGTCACATTTTGCCCAATTATATGCCAGTAAAAGTGATGCTTTAAAAGAAATGGATGAATTTTTGCAAAAATGTAAACTGCCCGGATTAACAGAAGAGGAACTAGGATACTTAAATAATCCTATTTTAGAGGGGAAAAAAACCAAATAAGCCATAAATGAACTCCCTAAGGAAAAAAAAAAACAGGGCCAAAAGGATTTAAAAGTGAATTCTACCAAACATTTAAGGAATGATTAATACCAATACCTCATAAACTAGAAAATATAGTTAAAGGAGTCCGATAAAGTTCCCTTATGACATAAATATGATTTTGATATCTAAACCAGGGAAAACAAAGACAAAGAAAGAAAAATACAGACCCATTTCCTTAATGAATATTGATGCAAAAAAACTTAAATAAAACATTAGCAAGGGGATTACAGCAGTACATCACAAAGATCACAGACTATGACCAGGTGGGAATTATACCAGGAATGTGAGGCTGATTCAATATTAGGAAAATCACTGGAATAATTGACCACATCAAAAACAAAAACAACAAATATCATGTGATTCTCATCACTAACAGAAAAAAGCCTTAGGTATAATATAGCCCCCATTCCTATTAAAAAGGCTAGGAAGCACAGGAATAAACAGAGTCTTTCATAAAATTACAAGTTGTGAATAAAGAATAAGCATTATCTTTAATGGGGATAAACTTAAAGTATCACAATAAGATCAGCGGTGAAGCAAGGATGCCTAATATCACCACTATTATTCAGTTGTATATGAGAAATGCTAGCAATAGCAACACAACAAGAAAAAGAAATTGAAGGAGCAAAAATGCAATGGATAAAATTATCACACTTTGTAGACATTATGATCACTTACTTAGAGAAACCAAGAAAATCTACTAATAAAGTAGTTGAAACAATTCACAACTTGAGCAAAGTTGCAGGATATAAAAGAAAGCCACATAAATCATCCCCAATAAGGGATAGAGAATAACTGCAGACAATATAAAATCCTTGGGGGGTCTACCTGCCAGGACAAATCCAGGAACTATATGAACAAAATTGCAAAATTATTTTTTGCACAGATTAAAACAGATCTAAACAATTGGGGAAATATCAATTATTCATGAGTAGGCTGAGCGAATAATAAAAATGACAGTTCCCACATAAGTTACTTTAATTATTTAGTGCCACACCAAACAAACTATGAAAGAATAATTTTATATAAGTAGAAAAACATAGTAAGAAAATTCATCTAGAAAAACAAAGGGTCAAAAATATCAAAGAAATCAATTTTAAAAAATGAAGGATGACGGCCTAACAGTTCCAGAGCTCAGACTGTATTACAAAGTAGTAGTCATCAAAATAATCTAGTACTGGTTAAGAAATATACAAATGGATCAATGGAATAGGTCAGGCACATAATACATGGTAATAAATGACCATAGTAATCTAATATCTGATGAACCCAAAGATCCAAACTTTTGGGACAAGAATTCAACATTTGACAAAATGTTCAAGAAAAACTGGAAAGTAGTTTGTATAAACTAGACCTACCAACATCTCACACAATATACTAAGACAAGGTCAGAATGGATAAATGATTTAGACATAAAGGATATCATAAGTATGAAGCATGGAAAAATGTATCTGCCGGATCGATTGGTGAGAGAAGACTCTTTCACAGAATAAGAGCTAGAGAGGATAATGGGAAGTAAAACATAAATTTGGTTGCATGAAATTAAAAGGCTTTTGCACAAACCTTCATAATTAGAAGGGAAATAGGAAAGTAGGAGAAATTTTACAGCATTTTTTTTTCAAGGTCTCATTTCTCAAATATATAGGGAATGGGGCCAAATGTATCAAAATAAAAGCACCCCTCTGTCGATAACTGGTCAAAGGATGTAACAGGCAGTTTTCAGAAAAAACAACTCAGTTATTAATTGTCACTTGAAAAAATTCTCCAAATCACTACTGATTAGACAAATGAAAATTAAAACAACTCTGAGGTAACGCTTCATATTTATTATATTGACTAACATGCTAGAAAAGGCAAATGACAAATGCTACAGGGGATTTGGAAAAACTGAGACCCTCATGCACTGTTAGTTGAGTTGTGAACCAGTTCAACTATTCTGGAGAACGGTTTAAAAATATACCCAAAGAGTTATTGAATAATGCATACTTTTTATCTAGCAATATTACTACTAAGCCCATATCCCAAAGAGATCAAAGAAAAGGGAAAAGGAACTATTTGTACAAAAAAAAATTATAGTAGCTCTTTTTGTAGTGGCCGGGAACTAGAAGTTGAAGGAATTCCCATCAATTGGGGAATGGTTGAATGAATTGAGGTATATAATTGTGATGGAACACTATTTTGATATGAAAAAATAATGAGCAGGATGGTTTTAGAAAAATAGATTTATATGAAAGATTTATACGAACTCACACAAAATAAAGTTAGCAGAATTCGAGGGAACATTGTACATGATAATAGTAATATTGTAAGAATGAAGTACTATGAAAGATAGCTACAGATCAAGATAATGATCCAACACAACTCCAAAGCACCCATGATGAAAAATGTTATCCACCTCCAGAAAGAGAACTGAGAAACTCTAGTGCATATTGAAACATACTTTTTTTTTCCTTTTACTTTCTTAATTTTTCTGGTTTTAATTTTTTGTCTGTACTTTCTTTTGCAAATTTATGCGGAAATATATTTTGTGTGACTTCACATAAATAATTGATATAAAATTTCTTGCTTTCTCAAAAAGGGGACAAGGGTGAAAGAAAGGGAGAAAATTTGGAATCTGTTTTTTAAATGACTGTTAAAATAATTGGGAAATATTTAGTAAAATTAAAATATTTTTTAAAATTAAAATAAATAAATTTTCAGCACTGAGAAAATTCTTCCAGAAATTCCACTAGCATTAACTACAAGTTCTTTAATTAGTTTCCAAAACAAACATATAAATAATGTCATCTGATAAATAAAAGAGTAAAGCAAAACCTGGCACCTAAATAAAATTAGAAGAAAAAAAAAAGATTTAGTGGAGGTGGTGATGGTGGTAGTGGTGGTGGTAAAATGCCTCAGAAACCTTGAGAAATATTGCTACTATTGCTACAGTAAACCAAAAGCTCATGAACCATTAAATAGTAAGTTCTCCAAGGGCAGGCTCAAAATTCTTCTAATTCCTCATGTCTTTTCCCATAGGATATTCTACAATGTATAAACAGAACTCAATAAATGTCCTTGACTAAATAGTAGGCATATGAGTCCACCTTGTGTCTTAGAGTGCCAGACCTAAAGTCTGAGATTGATGGGTTTAAATCACACAGGTTATGGTCATTGGCAAGTAACTTAATCTTAGTCTCAGTTTTGTCATCTTAAAAATGAGGATAATAATGCGCATTAACACCTGCTTCATGATTCAAATTAGAAAATGTATATAAAATATTTAAAAACACACACAAAACTATATAAATATAATCTATTACATGCATAAAAGCCTAAATCAGTCTAATAAAGTATATTGCTTGTTTTCTGGTCTTCGTATGATAAGAGTTTATGTAAGTCTTCTAGGCCAATAAGACTATATCTCTTATTCATTTTTTTATTTCCCACAGTGCTTTGCACATAGTAGATAATAAGTGGTTGTTAAATAAAGACATTTACAGTGAGTCGAAAATGAAGATGATGTTAATAGTAAAAGAATGTACAACTATCCTCCATGAATTCCAATCTCATTAGGCCTTAATGATCTCTGTCCATGAATATGGTCTTCTGTCATGAATATGATTTCCTAGCCAACATCTCAGATCTTCAAAAAATTGTGAAGAATGGGAATATTTAACAATGCCACAGCACTGGTAATGGTGTTATCCTTGTTGCAATTTCCACTGCCTCTAGACAATTTTCTTGAATAAATCATCAAACATTTATTAGTTATATTTATAATAACAATGGCCAGAATTTATAGAGTGTTTTAAATCTAAATATATGTATGTATACACATACGTACACATACTTGTAATATATATATATATATATATACACATACACATACATATGCATGCATGTAAGATTGTTATGTAGCATCAAAGATTAATTTTTTTAAAGACCCTACTATGTGCTACACTCAAAGTTGCTAAGTGTTGGAGTTACAGAGGCAAAAATAAAAATATAGCAATAATGATAATATTTATAATGAAGTTAATGATGTTGGTGATACCACTAATGGTTAGCATTTACATAATGCTTTAATGTTTGCAAAAGGTTTTACATATATTATTACATCTGATCTTCTCAACAACCCTATGAAGTAGATATTATTGCTATACCTGTTTTACAAATGAAGCATACATTGTCAAGAGAGGCATATGTGTATACAACCTATTCATAGCTGCCCGTCCTATGTGTCTTTTGCCCATATTCTTCTAAAGCTTAATTATAGAGGCCTACGTAACATACCTTTCTTACTCCTGAAATCATTACAGTACCAGTACAATATTTTGGTTGTACAACAACGTGGAGTCTTTGCTCTAAAGAAAGACAATGGACAATTAAGAATAATGTCATTTCATAAACAGTGTACATATAATATAAATTCAAAGTAATTTTGGCAAAGGATGCACTAGAAAATCAGGAAAAGCTTCATATAAACATGAGTCAAGCTTTAATGGAAACCAGAGATTCTTAGGATTGGAGATGAAGAGGAAGTATCTTTCAAGAATTGCATACTCACAGTACCAAGGCATATGACTGGGAGATATGAGGAACAGTAAAACAAAAAAGTCAGTTTAGTTTAACTCTAATGTGAGTGAAGGGAAGTAATATGGAATTAGCTGTGTGGACTATGGTTTGGAGAAGGGAGAGACTCAAGTTAGAAAGATTAACTAGCGGACTATGACAATTGTGCAAATAGTTGATAAAGCATCTACTTGAATGAGGGTAGTGGCTTTTTTAAATAGAAAGGTAGGGTCAGATGTGACAGATGCTATAGATCTAGAAACAAGAAGATCTGGCAACTGAGTGAAAATGTTGGGATAAATATGAATGAGAAGTTTAGAATAATAATAGGGTTGCAAACCTAGAAGGATGAAAAAATGATGGAACCCTCAACAGAAAAAGAGAAATTCAGAAAAGAGTTTCTTGGGAAAAGATAATGAGTTTTGTTTTGGACATGTTGAAATAGAAATGTCTATAGAATATTGAATTTTAAAAGTCCAGTATTTGTTGGTTATGTGGAACTGGAGCTCAGGAGGGAGAGGAACAAATAACATCGATCTAGGAGTTATCTGCATAGAAATTATAATTAACTCCTATTAATGAGAGAATACATGGGGAGAAAAAAAGCCCAAAACAGAACACTGAGGTATAACAACAGGTAAAGAATATGTTAAGGAAGATGGACCAGCAAAGGAAATTTAAAAGTCACAGTAAAACAGGCAAGAAGAAAATGAAGAGAGGAAGAATAGTATCATAAAAGTTCTGAAAAGAGAATATGAAGGAAGAGAGGGTAGTCAATAGCATCAAATGCTACATAGATGTTAAGACATTTGAGGACTTAGAAAAGGCCAGATGATTTAGCAGTTAAGTCATCACTGGTAGCTTTGAAGAGAACAGTTGGAAATCAGATTACAAAGGGCTGTGAAGTGAATGAGAGGAGAAGTGGAGTTAAACAACAGAATGAATAGTCAGATGCTTAAGAAGACAAATAAGATACAATTGTGCCATTGAAGTAAATAGAGCAGAATATTCAGAGATATGATATCAAGAAGGAGGTGGTCAAAGGAGTAGTGTGAAATGCATCAGAAAGATCATGGAGGATGAAAATGAAAGATATAGACATGCTTACTTACATGTATATGTCTATAATACATATTTTATAACATATGAAATACAGAATTTCAGGGGTGGTGAAGGAAGTCAGGTTTCTGAGCAGTGAGGAGTGGGTGAGTAGATAGAAAATAGTCAATGAGCATAGATAGTTCTTTCTAGAAGTTTACAAGTGAAGAAGAGGAGAGATATAGGATAATAGCTTAAAGGGTTGTTGTTGTTATGTAGTTTTCAGTCATGTCCAACTCTTTGTGACGTCACTTGGGGTTTTCTTGGCAAAGATACTAGAGTGGTTTGCCATTTCCTTCTCCATCTCATTGTACAAATGAAGAACTAAGGTAGACAGGGTTAAGTGACTAGCTAAAGGTCACATAACTAATAAATGTCTAAGGCCAAATTTGAACTCAGAAAGATGTCTTCCTGACGCCAGGCACAGCACTTTATCCACCTTGCCACCTAACTTAAAGGGAGGATGTTTATTGGATTTGATTGGGTTTTTTTGTTTGTTTGTTTGTTCAAGTGTCAAGGAGACACTTGAACCTTTTCTTTTTGGTAGTAAAGAATCCAATGGGGTGGGGTGGGAGGGTGGTATTGAAAAATGAGGCTCATCTCACCCTTTGTATCTCGCCCTCTACACAAAATGTTCTACTCCTGTTTCTTGAACGTGGTGATTCATCTACCTCATTAGTGTCTGTGTTAAGCCTGTCCCCTATCCCTATAATTTTCTCCTTCCTTTTCCCTTCTTCTTAGAATCCCTAAGTCCTTTAAAAGTTCCACACATGTATCTTCTAGAGAACATGGCATCTCCCTCCTTCATCCCCCACAAAAAATATTTTGTGCGTATGAAATTTATATTTGCTTTTTGTGTACATATTTTATCTTCCCTTCCCCACTTCCACCTCCCACAGTAAAATGCAAACACTAAGGGCAAGAATTATTTCACTTGTTTTTGTATCTGTAGTGCTTAGCATATTCTCTTACTTATACTACAAGGCTAATAATGTTTGTCAACTAAGTTGAAATGATTAAGATCATAACTAAGGAGGGGATAATAATAATTATATAGAGAGGTATTGAGGTCTAGAAGATGAAAGATGAGGGAGTACAAAAGATATAGCCTCAATTTTCTGAGTAAATGGAAGGCAAAGTCATCTCCTAATTCTGAGGGGATGCAGATATTCAGTGCTTGAGAAAAAAGGAAAGATTTGAAACAGCTCCTATGGTGAACACATTTAGGAATCAATCAATGATGACTAGAAAGTTTGCTTACATTAATGGGGGGCACATTTTTTTTCAATAGAATGGGTTTTTAGAAGACCCAGTTAGCATGGTTCTCTTGGTGTCTACTAGCAGCACTTGGTGTCAAAGGAATATAAGTGAAGAAGGCAATTAATTTAGATGTTTGCCAATTGGGGAACAGTTGAAAAAAAAATCATATGTGAATGTCATTATTGCAACATAAGAATGTAGGTGAATTTAGAGAAATCTGAGAAGATTGTATCAGATGATGCAGGGGGCAATGAGCCAAGAGTGGGAGAATAATATATTTAAGTAATTATGAGTCAGCAGTATAGGCATATCTAAGCATTCTAAAGTAAAATTTTAAAACCTATCAAAATTCAGATCGCTGCAAGGACTAATCATAATTTCAGAAGATTGATATCAAAGCTTGCCTCTCACTTCTTGGCAGAAAGAAGCATAATTTGTGTGTTGTTGAAATAATTCATCATAGGGTTAAATCTAAGGAAGAACAGAATTAAAACCAGGAAATGGTTATGGACTGAACTGGCAAAGTGAGGTCACAGGACTGGAGACTGATGAAAGCAAAGAAAAGAATGAGATGGATTTAAGCAGTGAAAGGAAACCAAGAATGAGAAGAGTGCTGTGACTTGCCCATGATCACAATTGCTAACAAGCATCAGAGCAGAGATATGAATTCAGATTTATTGACTCTAAGAGGAGTTCATTTATCCATATCATTTTCATCAATGCAGTGACTAATCATGACTTCAAAAGAATGATGATGAAGTACCTCTTGGCAGAGAGGCTAGAGAGATACATTTTAAGATGTAGCCAGTTTGTTGATTTGTTGTCTCTCCTCACAGAAGAGAGAGGGCTCAGTGATGGTGGGTTTGGAAGTGGTAATGAGATTCAAAAAGTAGTGTGTCTCTTCCTTCTGTCTTTGTGAGTTAGAGCGGCATAAAAGAAAGAGTAGTTAACATTGGAGAAGATGGCAGGAGTTGTGCTGTCTTTACATAAAAATCAAGGATCATTTTATGCCAGGAAACAGCAGCAAAAAAATTGAAGAGGTAAGAGAAGTTTCTTTCTACCTGGCACCATGAAAGTAGTGGGCTAAGGAAAATGAGAAGGAGGTGATCAAAGACAGCACTCTAGTGAACAGAGAAGACTATATGGGAAGAAATAGTTATTAAGCGCTTTCTAAATTAAAAACAATGTGTTATGTTCTAAATATTATGTGAGGTGCTAGGAGTACAAAGACAAAAAAAAATAGGTGCCTACAAGAGATTTACAGTCTAAATATTCTTCCCCACCCCCATATTAACAGTGATGACTTCTTAAGTGATAAACTCTTGCCTTAGCACTATTTGAATTTGAATATTAACTAAATATAACTAAATAACTAAATATTACTTTCAATATTCCATATGAACTCTATAAATTAACTCTAATTCCATCACATATCTTGAGATTTAAGTGATATGGATACAGTACTAAGATAAGTGATCTATTCCCTTTAAAATAAAATTAGCCCACCTGTTTGGTTGGCAGCATGAAGATAAAAAGAAAAAAAAAAAACACCAGTCCACTTTCCCTTTCTAATTCCTTGTTTTTTCTTGGAGTATTCATGGCCTAAAAAATTTCCAGCTTCAATGTTACTTTTTCTTGGAATATCATCAGCATCCAGTACTTTATGTAGTGCTTTTCCAAATTTGAAAATAGTTCCTACTTTATCTGGAGTCTATCCTTTTTCAATTGACACTTCTAAGGACCTCAGTATACTTCTCACCCCACTAAACAGAAAAGTCAGGGAAACCCAAATCCCTGGAGTTGACCTAGCTAAAATAAAAACCTGTGCTAACAGTTTGTTTTGCCTCTGATATCAACTAGCCCACTCTTTCCCCAGAAAAGCCACATATAAGCTTACCATATCCTCCTTGTAATCCACAATGGGATCCTGGACTGCAAAAAGGATGAGAATTACTTTTTTGTCCTAGGTCTTTATTTTCCCTGTCCTGCTCTTTATCAAACGCTTCACTGAATAATGTCAGCATTAAATGAACCACTATGCAAATATAAGGTTTGTTCACAACTTCTGAGAATGTGTTATTGACAGAATCTATTAAAGAATATAATTCCTTAAGAGAACATTCAGTTTGGGAAAAGGGTTTAAGGCTTCTCTAGAGAATCCATGTCAAGATGTTACCTTGTGATGCAGCAAAATGGTTCAAACTTTTGCCCATAATGTCTGCATTTTTCTACTCCTCTCCCTTTCAGTTACTTCTAAGACAGCAGGTCAATTCAACCCCGTTTTATACTTGTCTTTTTTTAAAGGGAATTGAATGTTCCTGACAGGTGTTGGATGGAAAACCCCTAGAGACCAAAGTTTTCTATTTTATTTCAGAACAGTTCTTAGGCCAGACATCTGCTCACCTCCCTGTCCACATCCACATACCACAACTCTGACCCAGAGAGCAACTCCAGAAGGAAGCTGGTAATTCAGTCTACGGTCTATTAAATCTCTGATTCTCCATCAGTCTGTCAACAAGGGTGTCACTAAATGCCATTAGTGATGATGTTTCTTGTGATGTTAATGTGTGTTCACTGTAAGTTGGAGTGAGACTGCCAATTCATTAAACAAAAAGCCCCCAAACAGTCATGCGAGTCTACAAACTTTGACATGTTCTTAAATGTGCTAAAAGCCCATACTCCTTCCCTTTAAGGCTGATGGAGAAGACAATAACTCCTCTGCTCTATTAACATTGTTTTCATTGGTTTCCTATTGAATTACTTGGATGACTTACCTTTAGTATCAGCAGCATGCACAGCCCTGCTCTCCACATTTAAAAAAGTCAATTTTTTAAGTTGAGTAATTTACAACCATGAGTTTAAAAGTTACTTTAGCATGTTAGCATGTTTCTAATTAGCACTAAAAAGAAATGAGTCTTAGCAGCTCAGACCCTAGCCTCACACATGCATATGTGGATTCTAGATACCAGTTCTCTCAAAACTTAGAAACAAATCTTTTACCCACCCAGGGGAGAAGACAGAGTTATGTAGGACTGACTTTTCCATTCTTGTGCAAGCTGATTCAACTTGTTTAGGTAAAGTGACAAATAAAAATACAGTATATGAAAGGGGGAAAAGGTCAATTCCCTATTGGCCTTGTTCTTTTCAGAATTACAGAATTATGGCTAATCATTAAAAGAGTAAATGAGACCTTACTGAAACAAATGAGTTTCTCTGATTAAAATGCCATGTGTGCATGGCACAGTGACAGATTGCTGAGGGAAAAACTTTTTTTTTCCTTGTTCAGGCATAACTAGTGTCTGGTTGAGTTATCACTTAGAGTTGGATAAAAAAGCAGCTAAATGTAAAATGTTTAGGGTCAAGTGAAAGCCGCCTGAACCTTTATGGGTAATTAGGTTGGATTACATAAGGCAAGTGTGCATTCATTAGGTACAATGATAATACTAAGTAGTTACTAGACAATCATCTCTGTATATGTTTCTTTCTACCGTTCATAATGTCCTATTAACCAGATAATTTTTTGTTAAGGGTGGGAAGAGAGCTGTGAATATAAGAACCCCTAGAAAATTGTTTTACTCTAACAGCATGGTGGGGGTTCTTAGGTGGTACAGTCGATAGAGCATGGGACTGGGAATCAGGAAGACTCCTCTTCCTCAGTTCAAATCTGACCTCAGACACTTACTTAGCTGTGTGACCTTGTGCTAGTCATTTAGCCCTGTTTGACTCAATTCCTCATTTGTAAAATGAGCTGGAGAAAGGAATGGCAAACCTTTCCAGTATCTTTGCCAAGAAAACCTCAAATGGGTTCACAAAAAGTTGGACACAACTGAAACAACTCAGTAACAAGGGCATAGTGAACATATTTAGTCAGCTAGCTACATATAGAAAGATTGATAGCTATGTAATTTCTAGAACCCCCAGAGAGCAAAGAAAGAAAGGAACTGCCAGAAGTGACAATGAGGAAATGCCCCTTGGGGCCCCATGTTTCAAAATCATCATCTCAATACCATTGAACATACCTTTTATCTTCATTTCTTTGATTTTCAGAACTTTTTTAGAGTCAATCGACAAACATTTATTAAGCACCTACTCATTATCAGGCATTGTGCTAGGTTCCAGAGATACAAAGATAAATAAAGGGAGAAAAGAGGCGAGGAAAGAAGAGGAGAAGACACAGTCCCTGGCCTCAAAGAGTTTACCTTCTATTTCATTAAAATCCAAATATTCCTTTACAATTGTCAGATCTTAACCTCTAATCAGCTTAAACCTCAATCTTAAGATGTTAGCAGTGACTAAGAGAAGTAAATATAGGATACATGATGAGATTGTGGGACTGGGATCACTAGAAGCAGGGAAAGCAGCCCTCTTGAGGAAAGTTGGAGAGAGCCAAAGACAAAGGAGGGACAACTCATTCACAACAAGTGCACATGTAAATAGTATAAGTTTGGCAAGACACAAATTTTAAAATGGACCAACTTTAAATCTTTTTAGTTAGACATCACTTCTCTCCTATTTCCATGGTTCCCAGATGAATTATGTGTAAGATGATTTCTAAAATCTAAATATGTCTGTACTACAGAAATCCATCGCTATCTTGTTGAAGGTTTTGAAAAGTACATTTTTAGCCATCATACTAGGGTTCAGAATCACCAGAAAGCAGATAAAATACCAGCTATGAAGCAAAAAGTGAGATATCAGTAAACACTAGGACTTTATGGTTTACTCAACCGGAAATTTTTTTTAAAGTTTGTCCCATGCTATGATATATGTTAGTGTCTTTTTGAAGATGATGTGGGAAAGTAGCCAAAATTAGTTGGAATTATTTGCTTTGTACTAAACACAATTTCTATAATAAGCCTCATAATTTACTCTTTGAACTACTGCCATCTCTAGTTTTTGGTGGAGAGACCTTGACTTTTCATCAAAAATAAAGTCTATATCTCTCACTGAACCATGATTTAACTGGGTCTCCTCACTAGACTCACACTCATGTGATCCAGCCAGTGAACAGGGAGAAACACAAATTACAAAATAAGGCAAAATTAATGACCCGGTAATTGAAACAGTGGTTTGGGAATTGAACATCCTGGGCTTAATTCATGAATTTGCCATACACTCTTCAATTGGAGAGCTTAAATTCTCATTGCCTAAGCTTTTCCATTAGTAGAATGAGAAAAACAAATCCATTCCTGACACCAGGTTTTGCTCTAACTTTGCAACATAGCTCAATTTTTACCTCCAAGGCCTGATATGAAAAGAAAACTGCTAGAGAGTATTGCCAGCCTGGGTCCACACAAGGTTTATACCAAAACATCACTTTCAAGTAAACAAACTTCTCTGCCAAGGTCTATTAAGATGATCCTACATCCTACATCTTCTCTGTATGTTTTTCGCTTACCTGAATACTTCTTGATCGATGAGGAAAACAAACTTCAGAGACATGCTAAGAATGATTCCCATATAGATTTTGTGCTGGAGAATAAATGCCTAATCACAGAGGGACTATTTGCAAGTGATCCATCGTCACCGGAGAAAAGCATAAAAGAGTCTATCTTGCCAATAAAACTCCTTCATAATGTAAGTGGTTGCTAATTGTATACACAAATATACAAATCAGAGTTTATTCAAGCATGGAATAGTTAGCCACTATGCCAATAAAATCTGCATACTATATATTTTAAAGACCTTCAAAGGCATAAAATAAATAAACAGAAAAAACACATAGTAATATTATCTAAAACTCTTTCCATTGAAAAGAACCACATTAGCACAATTAATGGATGGGGTAGGACTGGAATGATCTTGTTAACATACACACCAACACCAAGGAATCTGAGTCAATTGAAATATGACCAAATATAGTGGGTAAAGCTCTATTTAGAGGAGAGAAATGTGCTTAGATAATAATTTAACTCAGACTATATGAGATCTGATCATATAGTTACTGGATTCTAGAGATGTACATGGCCTTACAGGGCATCTATCTAGTCCAAACACCTACTGATAATGGACAACTGTTTGTTGATTCATACAATGAGGCCTCAAAACATTCTGAATTGATTCCTGGGATGTGGTTTAGGGGCTAGCTATATGTTCTTAGCTGAGAAAGTTATTTTATTATAGGCTTTATGATATAACTTTTTAGCTCCTCAAGATATCTGAAAGTTTCTTGAAAAATGAATTTGAATAATTACTAAGAGTTGAATGAGTGAATTAATGAGAATGAGAGCAACATAAATAAACAGGGTAATGGATATTTCTCTTAAATAGCCATTGTAATGCTTCATTATATACCTTTCATCTGGAAATAGAGAAGTACTCCAGAAAATTAAATTTATTTTCATGATATGTTATCTTCATTTTCCCAGTTACAAAGCTGAGCCACAAAAATAGAACATTTGGAATCATAGCCAACTCATTTTACGGAAAAGTTGAAACCAAAATGTGACTTTCAGTCTTCCCCTCAACCTGATCTCAGACACAGACATGCAGGAACTACTACCATTGACTCTTCCCATTATAACAGAAGTAACAATGAGATAACATTCATCCCACCCTGTGCCCAGCACATATCCATTAATTCTTTCTTACCTCAAAGAAGATACTGCTATTGATTTTATTTTTAAAAATTATCTCATTGTCTAAACACAATCTATCAGTCAGAAGAAGCCAAATAAATCATTCCTCCTATCTCCCATTATAATCTACAATTCTAAGGCCCTATATGCACTAGCACATTTCACCATACATTTCCAAATGTCTTAATAGCTGATATTATTAAGGTATGCTTTAACCTCCTAATCTATTTCTTGACTAATGCACATCTTAAATCCTAAATCCCATAATTATACCAGTATGATTCTCAAGCAGAATAAAATATAGTTAGAACTCATTTCAGAGACATTACAAATAAATCACAGGTAAAAATAATGGGTACCACACAGTGTAGAGCTCAGAGAAGCTGGGTAATAATTACTTTCAAAATTTATTGAGGGCATAAAATATAGATATATGTATGAGGGTATGTATAGTTTAAAATCAATTTATATTGAATTTCCTAAGAAATAAATGATTTAAGTTTGAGGAAAAACACATTTTGTAACCAAAAGAAAATCCCAGACTTTTAAAAAGTCTCATATTTTATTAGACTCACAAAAGACTTTCTCTGATAAAGTACAACAGAATGACCATACAAGAAACTGGTCTTTTTTTTTTCTTTTCTATTCTTCTTAAGTACAATCAACCCCTCCCTTCTTTCTAAGCTAATTTAATATAGGCAAGACTTCCCTCTTGTGGCTGCATAGTGCCACTTTATACCTTTTTTTTCTCAAAGGTGATTTTTTTTTTGAATTTCAAAGAAGTAAGGTGAGGAAAAGTAAAATAGACACTTGATAACAATTGGGGCATGGAAAGGAAGAGCTATAATTGACTAGTCACATTCCAGTGGCATAAAACCTAAAATTATCCAAGTTATATACATGTTACTTCTGATAATATGTGATCTCAAACTATTCCATTAAGTGATGTGATCCTATAGATGGGCATGGTTCACATTCTCATGGGCGGACAAGTTATTATAGATGCTGCCACTGTCACACAGCATGTAATTGGTGCAAGATACAGAATGCTTTCTCTCTGTGCTCAGCAGATTTTTTTTCACCAGTAATGCAAATGGACAAATTTGAAAATATCATGCATTTTTAATAAAAATGTCACTTTTGACTCTCAATATGACTAATTTTACTGAAATGTAGACTTTATAAACTACAAGTTACCATATATATTCTCAGATGAAAAAGATTATTTTCACCTTGAGATCACCAACTAGCATAAAACAATCTAATTTTAATGACAGCATTCAGTAGGGTGAATAGGGGGCTATGGTATTTTATACCATTTAAAATGATTCTCTATTTTAATAACTCTTAATAATTGTATAATTTGGAAAGTCAATACTCACTCTAAGAATTCAGAAAACAGAAAGTTTAATGATTTAGATAATATTATGTATTTATCATTCATTCATTTAGTCAACAAATTTTTATTGAGCATCTATGGGGGAATACAAGGAAAATATGATACAGCCCCTGCCTCATAGAATTACTGAATTTATGACTCGAAAAGGAAATCTGATGCCAGCTACTCTGAGTCAGACTTGAACAAGAACACACTCTAAAATGTATTCAACAAGTTGCCATCTATTTGTTGCTTGAAAATCTCTAGTGAGGAGAAATCTACTGTCTCCTGAGCAGTCCATTCCACATTTAGATAACTTAATTTTTTGGATGATTTTACTTAGGCTAAAATTTATGTTTTCACAACTGCCCTCCATTCTTCCTGGTTCTCCACCTAGGGCAAAGTAGAACTGTTCCCATCCTTCTTTCACGTGACAAATGTTCAAATATATGAAAATACCTATCATGCATTTCACCTACCCTCTGCCCTCACCCACTCTCTTCTTTTACAGGCTAAACATGTGCATTCCCTTCCATAAATCCTCACGAGGCACAAGGTGAAGCCATTCTCTATCTTCTTCTTCGGTTGGATGTGTTCCTATTTATCTGTGCTCCTCCTGAAATGTGGCACGCTGAACTGAATATACTATCCCAGACATTTTCAGACCTTAATACAGTACAGTGGGACCCTCATCTCCCGATTTGGGCACATCATACCTCTTAATGCAGCCCAAGATCACGTTGGGTTTGTTGTTGTCCTTTGTTCTGGTTTCTTCATTATGTTGTTCATTCAGATTGAGTCTGAAGTACAGTAAAACCCCCAAAATCTTCTTCAAGGAAAACACTTCCCCCATCTTATACTTATGAAATTAACTTTTTAAATCCACATGTAACATTTTGCCTTTGCATTATTGTTTCAAAACATTAATTCCAACCCAGTGTTAAAAATTCTTTTTTTTAATTTTTATTTATTTGTTTATTTGCTTTTTGGAGGGGGGAAGGCAGAGCAATTGGGGTTAAGTGACTTGCCCAAGGTCACATGGCTAGTGTTAAGTGACTGAAGCTGGATTTGAACTCACGTCCTCCTGACTCCAGGGCTAGTTCACTATTCATTGAGCGACCTAGCCGCCCCAGTGTTATAAACTCTTGTCCAATTAGATTCTGTCCCTTGTTTGTGATTCTTAAGCAGCATCTTTTTTTTAAAATATTATCCACTGCATTTTTTATGCCTTCTAGCTTCATGGTTTCTTCAAATTAAATAAGCATACTATCTATGCTTTTATTCAAGTCATTGATGAAAATGTCAAACAGCACAGAGCCACCTAAGATTCCCTGGGGCATCCTACAAGGAACATTCTTTCAATCTGACATGAAGCAATTAACTATTACACTTTAGTTCCAGGCATTCAAGCAGTTCCTAAATCTTTTCAATTTTACTATCATCTATTCTACATTTCTCTATTTTTTCCCCATAAAAATGGGAAAGCATGAAAGATTTAGTCTTTATGCATTGATAATAAGTAGGTAAATTGTATCTTTACCATTTCCCTGATATACCAGTCAATCTCTCTGTCAAGATAAGGTAGATATGTTTCAAAATCAGTCTGAAAATGATATTGGTCACTGCATTGATCTGAGTTCTATTCTTTTAAAATACTGTTCCCCTTTATATTTCAGTGACCAATGTATAAATTGTTCTCTTGGTATTGCTTCTTTTATTTTCCATAAGTCCATCAACACCTCCTAAATTTCTTTGAAATTCTCATGTTTGTTTTGTCCCATGCCACGGTAGTATTTATGTAGAAAAATATTGTTCAGTCATTCCTGAACTATTCACTATATTTGTAAGTTTTTGTTTGTGATTTTTGATTTTGTTTTACATCCCAAAAACTAGTCATGGAAGTACTATCTTTCCCGCCAAACTCTTCTCCTTCCAAACTTTATTATTATTGTTGTTAAGGGTATCACCACCCCTTGAATAGCTAAGCACACAATTTCAGTGTTATTCCATATGTGTTACCAAATCTTGTCATGTCTACCTCGAAAACACTTTTAGTACGTGATTCCTTTTCTCCTCTTAAATAGGATAAAAGTAGTTTAGACGTTCATTGTCTCTTGCTTGAACTATATTTATGCTTATTCCTTTATTTTTTTCTAATCTTATTGCTACAGCTAATATTTCAAGAATCATATAAAATAATCACAGCAAAACTGATCTGTATATTTTACAAATCTTATTGAAAAAAATTTCTAATATGTTTCTATTATCAATAAGGCTTACTTTAATTCTATTTACTATTATGTTACTAATTACTAATTAAGTGCTGGTTATCATAACAAGAAAAGATAAATGTATTTCTTTCATTTTTAGTGTTTTCAAATAAACAATTTCCTTCTTCACGGGCTTACTGTGTTATTAATGTGATCTATGATGCTTAATTTTTTCTAACAATAATTAGCCTACATTCATGGTATAAAGTCAGCTTATAACATCAACATTTAAAAATATTTTTTCTATAGTCTCCTACTATTTTTATATTGTTTCATAAATAATTATACATGATATCAATCTAAAGATTTCTTTCTCTTATTTATATTTCCCTGGCTTAAATGTTAGAATCACAGATGAGTTCATTCCAATTACATCATAGTTTTGATTGTTAGTTTGGGGTTTTCCCCTCCATCATAGCCTCTTGCCCTAACATCCTTCTTTTTAAGAATAAAAGAAAGGGGAGAAAGGAGAATGATTTAGTGCTTTTTTTTCTATAGTTGGAACAATCAGAACCCAATCTTCTCCCTTTCCCATCTTCTTCAATTCCTTACCTAGATCAAGATATCATTTTCTTTCTCTTTCTACCTTTCAGAATCATCTCTTCCTAGCTGAGGTCTGCCTTATTTTTGGCTATTCCTTTCACAACTCTTTCCTATGTATTAAACTCCAAACTTCCTGCCCTTTATCCCAGAGAAGTTCCCTATTCACTTTATTTCTAAAATACAGTTTTGTTTTTCCTTTTCTTGACTTAATAACAGCAAATTTCATGAGATTTCTACTCCCTTCAGATGCCATATTTATGAAGATGTATTATTTTGTTATGGTAAAACAATTATAATATCTAGTATTTCTTCTCTTTCAATAAGTATTTTGGTCAGTCCAATCTTTTAGGATATCTACTACATTGTAAAGTTTTCTGCAACCTGTTTTATATTACATGTTCTCTTTTCATTTTGCCCCTCAAGATGCCTAATTGTGACTCCTTATATCTTTACATCTTATTTTTTTAATTGCATTGATATATTTTGTTATATTTGCCTATATTTCCCATTATTGATTTTTAAATGTCACCTCCATTTCTCAATGCATCCTTAAGAAAGCCGTGGTTTATGATAAAGGGTTAAAAATAAAATTTAAAGTTCAGGAAATCTTATCAACAGTTTAAAAAATCTTGAGAATATGCAATATTTCACACTGATTTCCTAATTTCTTTTAGTGGCTTTTCCATTTACTATCAAAGTTATGATAATGACCACAAATTCTGCAAAAGATGCAAATTTGCTTCCAACATTCAGCAAGAAGTGAGAAAGGAATAAACAGATTTAAGCAAGAGAAGAGTTGTGACTATCAAAAGAGTACATAGGGAACACAGAAATAAGACTTTCTCTTCTCTCTTTAGATCTTCTTTATCTCTTCTTTTAAGACAGAATTCTTTCTATTCTCACTCTGGTTCTAAGTCAAAATCTAGATATCTTTCTGGCAAATACTAGCCATGGCAAGCTTTTGATCAAGGGCAAGAGTCATACTTGGAGTTAAGCCTTAAGAAAATTAATATGTTAGTGCTGTGTAAGATGGACTGAAAGAAGGGAATAAAAGGAGGGAAAAGGCCTAGTTTAAAAAACTAGATGCTGTTATCATAGAGGAAATCACTGTTTGAGCAGGAATTAAACCACTTGGCTTTACAACTTCTAGGCAAAAGCAGTATTAGCACTACTTTTCAGAAATACTAACAGTTGCATTTACCACCCCCCTTCCCCTGCAACATCTCTAGTCCAGTTGTTAAGATTTTTTATCTCATAGATCCCTTTGGCAATCTATTGATACTAATGGACACCTTCTAAGAATCGTATTTTAAAATTCATAAAACAAAATACAAAGGATTATGAAAAGAATCAATTATATCAAAATATAAATATTCAGGTATTTCCATTTTTAAAATTTAATTAAGACATATAAGGTTGAAAAGGGAATCAATTATATTAAAATATGGTTGTTGCTGTTTTTTAAGTAGACATCTCAGGTTGGGAAACTTTGCTTAGTTTCATGTATATGTCCAACCTATACTGAAAGACTAGCAGAGAAGTTTTAACAGAATTGATTGGTATGAAGTCAAGAGTAAATTGTTTCATAATAGAAGGCAATATACAATAATATCCAAAATAAAATTGCAAGTAATTGTAGGTAATATATATGAACATATCTATGAAATTGATGGAAACAATCCAGTAAAAAGGACATTGGAATTCTTAACAAACTTGTTACTGTTTCTTATTTTTATGCAAGTTGACAGATTAGTAGTTATTATGGCTCTTATTTAATAAGATTTTGTTTAAAGGATCATTTTTAACTTT
The DNA here is from genome assembly GCA_028627135.1 of Pseudochirops cupreus. Lineage (NCBI taxonomy): Eukaryota > Metazoa > Chordata > Mammalia > Diprotodontia > Pseudocheiridae > Pseudochirops > Pseudochirops cupreus. The sequence goes on from CM053580.1 coordinate 83,830,208, forward strand.
AGCAAAGTTGCAGGATATAAAATAAACTCACATAAATCTTTAGCATTCCTATGTATTTCTAACAAAGACCAATAGCAAGAAATAGAAAGAGAAATTCCATTTAAAATTACTGTAGACATTATAAAATATTTAGGAGTCTACTTGCCAAAACAAACCCAGGAACTATATGAACACAATTACAGAACACATTTCACACAAAATAAAGTCAGATCTAACTAACTGGAAAAGCATCAGTTGTTCATGGGTAGACGGAACTATTGTAATAAAAATGGCAATTTTACCTAAATTAATTTACCTATTTAATGTCATACCAATCAAACTACCCAAAATGTATTTTATAGAGCTAGAAAAAATAATAACAAAATTCATCTGGAAGAACAAAAGGTCCAGAATATCAAGGGAATTAATGAAAAGAAATACTAGGGAAAGTAGCCTAGCCATACCAGATTTGAAACTGTATTATAAAGCAGCAGTCATCAAAATTACTTGGAACTGGCTAAGGAATAGAGTGGTGGATCAGTGGAATAGGTTACATACACAAGACATAGTAGTGAATGATTATACTCATCTACTGTTTGATAAACCCAAAGATTTTAGCTTCTGAGATAAGAATTCTCTATTTGACAAAAACTGCTGGGAAAACTGGAAAATAGTATAGCAGAAACTGGGTATAGACCAATATCTTACACTGTATTCCAAAATAAAGTCAAAATGGGTTCATGATTTAGATATAAAGGCAATCGGGGAGAGCAAGGAATAGTTTACCTGTCAGAATTATGAAGAAGGGAAGAATTTATGACCAAAGAAGAGATAGCATTATGAAATGCAAAATAAATAATTTAGATTATATTAAATTGAAAAACTTTTGTATGAACAGAGCCAGTGTAATTAAGATTAGGAGGGAAGCAGAAAATTGGGAAAGAATTTTTTCCAACCAATGTCTCTGATAATGGCCTCATTTCTAAAATATACCAAGAACTGAGTCAAATTTATAAGAATACAAGTCCCCAATTGATAAAGGGTCAAAGGATATGAACAGGCAGTTTTCAGAGGAAGAAATTAAAGATATTTATAAGTATATGAAAAAATGCTCTAAATCACTATTGATTAGAGAAATGTATGTCAAAACAACTCTTAGGTATCACATTTCACCTGTCAGATTGACTTATATGACAAAACAGGAAAATAATCAATGCTGGAGAAGATGTGAGAAAATTGAAATGTGAACTGATCCAACAATTTGGAACTATGCCCAAAGGGCTATAAAAATGTGCATACCCTTTGAGCCAGCAATATCACTTCTGGGGCTGTATCTCAAAAAGATTATACAATTGGGAAAAGAACTCATACGTACAAAAATATTTGTAGCAGCTCTTTTCATTGTGGCAAGGAATTGGAAATCAAAGGGATGCCTATCAATTGGGGAAAGGCTAAATAAGTTGTGGTATATGAATATAATGGAATACTACCATGCTAAAAGAAATGAGGAGTTGACAGACTTCATAACAACCTGGAAAGACTTAGTCTATAGACTGATGGTCAGTGAGAGGAGCAGAACCAGTAGAACGTTCTACACAATTACAGACATATTATATCTGTGATGACTTACTTTGATAGACTTGGCTCTTCTCAGCAATGCAAGGTTCTAAGACAACTCCAAAAGACTTATGATGGAAAAGGCTATCTACATCCAGAGAAAGAATTACAGAGTCTGAATGCACATTGAGGCAAACTATTTGCCCTGTCTTTTTTTGTTTTGTTTTGTTTCTTCTCTCTCGTGGTTCCTTCCATTGCTTATAATTCTTCTTCATAACTTGACTATTATGAAAATATGTTTACTATAAAGGTATATGTAGAACCTATATAAGACTGCATGTCATCTTAGGGGAGAAGGAGGTGAAGAAAATTTGGAACTCAAGAACTTATGGAACTGAATGTTGTAAACTAAAAATGAATTTAAAAGAAAAAATCATTTTTGTTGTGAAATATCTTTGGGGAATTTTTTACATCATTATCCATAAGAAATTATGATTAAATTCTTCTTACAATTCTATAACACTATAAAAATATGTGTACATGTTTTAAGGATGAAAATTTAAGTTTTAAATATAAAAATGAAGCTGCACTTTTGAAGAGCAAAAGTATGCTGTCGGGAATAAGTAATTCAAAAGAATACTGCTTTTGTGTCACCTGAAAATTTGAAATAGGACACTGATAATTGTTCTTTTATTTTCCTTTAGGAAATCTGTTTCCAGCGATCCATAATTAAAGCTGATAGAGGCATGATTACATATACAAAAGGAGTAGAATCTTGCCTTTAGTTGAAGTAACCTTACCTCTGGATTTAAATGATTAGAAGACTGGGATGTGAACTGAGAAACATTCATTCCCAGATCTTCACAAAGAGGATTTCACTTAACACTGAATTTTCTCTCTTTTGGAAAATCTTCATGATGAATCTTCTTGGAGACTATGCTCTCTAGACCTGAATATAGTTATTGAATTTTGAGATATTTGAAGTTTATTCCCATTAGAAATAAAGTGTAAGGTAATAATAATAAAAAATAACTTCTTGAAGAAAATGTTTTGGGTTGGTTTGTTTGTTTCACCATACTACATTGCACCAAAGAATCTTTCAGAAAGAAATTAAAACTGGCCAAAGATTGTTAAACCAATGGACCATATTAGATTCATGATACACTTTAAATTACATCTCTTTTGAAAATTATATAATGCTAACAAAGCATACAACAGAATAGAATATGAAAGACACATCAACCAATATGTTTTCATATTTATAAGTAATTCATATGTTCATTTCTAATTTTAACCAAGGTCCCAACTGGGCCCAAACCTCTTAAAAACAAACTATAAGATCAATGTGATAATACAGTCAATTTTTTATTAAAGAAGCCATTCAACATGACCTACATTAGACATAGGAGCAGGAAACGATACCAATGTCTTATGACCAGGAGAGTCTACATAAGTCTCAGTTATACAGTTCTGTCATTAAAACATTCTGTGGTGACTTTACCAACTACATTCCACACTTTCAATCTTTTATCACTAAAATTAATTTTATGGATAAGGCACAGAGAGTATGAGATGCGTGAGGTCCAAAACAGCTAGTTAATAGTGACTAAGACAGGATTGGAGCCCCAACCATCCTATTGCTAAACCAGGAGCATTTTTAAAATTTATTTTTATTTTATTTTATTGTAACAACACAATGAAGTAGAAAGGGACCATAAGGAGAGGAGAGTGAAGAGAGTAGAAGGAATTACAAGTTCAATGACAAGATGGGAGGATTAAGTAAGTCACATGATAAAAACTAAAGAATTTTTCTGACTAAGCAAAGAGTCCTTTATGAGTGGTGGTACAAAGAAAAGAAATTTTCGTGTTCATAGCTTCTGAAGCATAATAAACAGGAGAGAAGAAAAGAGAAGAAAAAAGAAGTGGTAAGTGACTGGAAGTTACATTTCTTTTTTTTTTTTTTTGGAGGGGGGATACACAGGATAATTGGAGTTAAGTGACTTGCCTATGGTCACATAGATAGTAAATGTTTAAGTACCAGAGGTCAGATTTGAACTCAGATCCTCCTGACTGACTCCAGGGCCAGTGCTCTATTCACTGTGCCACCTAGGCACCCTGGGAAGCTACATTTCTACAGAAGACTTTCTTGTAGACAACAGCCAGCAGATATTATCTTCATTAAAGCTGTTAGCAGGAACCTACTTATTTTCCATCAAATCCAAATGAGCTTGTGTGCAACAACACAATGGAAATCCAGAAAAGGTAGGAAATTAATATTTTTTTTAATGCTTTACTCTGTACCAAAATTTACAGCAGAACACCTAGGTAATTTGCCATAACAGTTAACTGCAAGAGTAGTGAGAATTGAATGCAGTTTCAGTATTTATGGTGGTGAAGAAGAATATTCTAGTAAACTTTAAAAATTGTGCAATTTATGTTTTAGCTATGAAACAACTAAATGTGCACAAAATAAAAATTGCTCTTCCTACCTGAGAACAAATGGAAAAAAAAATACTGAAGAACCCCATTCTTCTTTCCAGTTAATCATAGAGAATGAAGGGTTTGCCTCTGTGATGCTTAATATGCTTATCAATGATTTGGAAAAAGCATAGACAGTGTGCTTATCTAATATGAAGATAACACAAAACTTTAGAGAGAGTTATCATATTGGAAAGCAGAGTGAAGATTTAAAAAGATCTGGCTAGACCAGAATATTGGAATAAAGCTAGTAAGAGAAAATTCAAGAGGGATAAAATATTACAATCGGGTAAAAGAAATTAACTTCACTGATATAAGATGGGAGTGACATGATTAGACAGCAGTTGATCTGAAAATGACCTGGATTTTTGTTATTTTGGTTTGGGTTTTTGTTCGTTTTAGGGAGGATGGGGTTGGGGAACTGGGGGGGGGGGGTTATATAGGTTTGACATGAGTCAATAATACGGTATGGCAGCCAAGATAGATACTATGATCTTGCGCTATATTAGAAAAAGCATGGAGATAGAGATTGAACGAGTGATTTCATTAATATACAAAAGTTGTATATTTTGTAATATAAAAACTCCTTGTATTAACTCAAATCTCTACCTTTTCTGTAATTTATAGTATTAAAGAATTACATGGAGCACTAAAAGGTTGTAAGCCTCACCCAGGATCATACAGCCAGTGTGTGACAGAGGAAGAATTCCAGGACCAGATCTCTAATCTCTATGCCATGATACATCCAGACATAGAGAAAAAATAGACTTGCTTTATTCTGTTTTGACAGAATCATATCTGGAGTGCTAAAGTTGCTTATTCCTACCACATTTTTGGAAGTCCATCTATAAGCAACAGAGTGTGAAGAAGCATTGCATTGAATGGTGAAGAACCTTGAGTTCATGCCATCTAAGGATTGGTTGGAAAGTAGAGGATAGTTAGCCTAGAGATGAGAAGAGAGGTTGTGCTAACTCTCACTAAGTATTTGAAGGACTCTCAAATAGACAAAATAGTCAACGTCTTCTACTTTTCTCCAAAAGGCAGAACTAAGAGAAAATTTATGAAAGCTTTAAAGAGGCAAATTTGCTTCCAAAGTAAGGAACAATTTAGTTGCCTAGAAGACGAATGGGTTTCCCCCTTCTCCAAGAAGGATTATATTTTTGAGGTCTTCAAACCAAACCAGGATGAACACTTGCATATTATATCCCAAAGGGCTGGATTTGGATGGGTACTGAGGTCCCTTCCAACTATGAAATTTTGTGATTCTGTTTCTTGAAAGAATATTGGTAGGTTAATTGGTTGGTTATTATCTTTCATCCTTGGAGAGGACTAAAATGGCATCACTATGCTAGAGTCAAGTTTTACTATATCTGACTATGGCTGATCAAATGAATACAAGCTTGCAATGTTCTATATTCCAGGTTAAGGCACAAAACAGCCCATGTGAACGTTTGGAGTGGATTCTCTAATGTGTGCATCTTGTGTTTCTTTTGAGCTACTTCAATCCTGTTTTGCTCATAGAGCATATCATTTTCTCTGATATGCCATGCTGAGTAGTCCTGTGCCAGTGTCTCCAATATCACACAATCATTTCCAAAGTTCTTAAGAGAGATTGAGAGTGTCCTTGTTTCACTTCTTCTGACCACCATGTGAATGCTGACCCTGTGTGAGTTCTCCATAAAAAAGTCTTTTTGGCAAGTGTGTGTTTTGCATTAGAACAATGTATCTAACTCTTTAGACTCTCTGAAGTAGAGTTTGAACACCGGGCAGTTTAGTTTGAGAAAGGATCCCAGTAATTGGTGTCTTATCCTGCCAGGTGATCTCCAGAATTTTCTTAAGATAATTAAAATAGAAGCAATTTATTTTGCTGTCATGTAGCTAGTACACTGTCCAGGTTTCACAGATATACAACGAGGTCAGCACAACCTCTGTAGACCTTTAGTGTTGTGGTCAGTCTAATACCTCTTTTCTCCTATATTTTCCTTAGGAGCCTCTCAAACACTGGGCTAGCTCTAGCAATGCATATATCAACCTCATTATCAATGTGCACATCCCTGGAAAGTACACTACTAAGCTAAGCAACCTTATCCACGCATTCAAAACTTCTCCATTTGCTGTAACCATTGGTTCCATATATGGATATAGTGGTGGCTGATGGAGTACCTGTGTTTTCTTGGTGTTAATTGATAGGCCAAATTTATCACAAGGAGCAGAGAATCAGTTTCATCAGTTACATTTAGTGCACAATCATCTGCAAACAGAAAATCATGCACCAAGTCTCCCTCCACTTTGGTATTAGCTTACAACCTTTTCACACTGAAGAATTTACCATCAATGCAATAGCTGACCTTGATGCCATATTCATCCTCATTAAAGGCATTTGACAACATGACTGAAAACATCATGATAAAGAGCATGGGAGCAATCACATAGCCTTGTTTCACTCCACTGGTGACTGGGAAAGTACAAATCATTGTCCTGTCTTTCTATTGTCCTCCAATCCAAGAAGAGGTATAGCAATATTGCTTATGGTTTCTGTCATCTACTTATATGCAGATAAGCAGGAATGATTAATAAAATGACTTTAAGATCTTAATGAAATTCAACAAGTTGGACATCATATAATTGAAATTTGATAGGATGTGACTTATGTCTGCTACATCTCTATGAATAGGCCAGACAGAAACAAGTTAGCTAATAGGGCCAGTAGAGTAGCTTTGTATACAAATAAGATATATCCTTATATGTATATCCATGAACCAGAAGGAATAAGCAAGGGAGGATAAATGAAAAAAGAAAAGCAACATTGTGGTAGGATTGTAATATGGACTAGGACAGACTATTTATAATATTCTATCAGCACTAAGCATTAGACAAATCTTCACTCTTCACATATCTTATGCTTTTGCTTACATAATATATATCCTCACTATGCTTTAAGTAAATTAATTAGCTGGGTAAAAATGTGCAGGTGGTTTAAATTCTTATGGGATCGTAAAGCAGTTGGGATTTTTAAAAAACCCACCATTTTCAAGGTTGAAATATTTTTTTGCCAATTTAATAGTTTGTCATTTCTTTCTTAGATCCTATATAGGAAGCAAAGAGTTGCATAAATTTAATGAAGCAATAACACATTTGTCTCATGTTGTAGACACTAACCTGGGGTCATAATTCAATTCAATTTAATTTAACAAACATTTGACCTACTTTGAGAAAACTACCTTACTAACTCTGAAAGTCATGAGGTCTGAAAAGTTCAACTAACAAAGAAAGGGTAATATTATGGGCCTGGACAGTTACTCAAGGATCGGCTTACCTAAATTCAAGGAGACCAAACTATTACTAAAAATTTGACTGAATCACATGGGTTACATGACCAACAAGATGGAGGAATAGATATTCTCTTCAATCCTCATGACTTCTTAAACCTCTTCAAGATACTAATTAAGTTTATGAGATAATATAGTGATTTCAGCTGTCTCTGTAGTCTAGTGCCTCAGAAAACCAAGAGGCAGAAGCTTGTTCTGCTTGATTCAGAAGTATTATAGAATTCTGTACTGCAGCAGAGCTCAGGCAAAGACTTAAAAAACAAAGTGAACAATGATAGAACACATATGTGGCTCTCCACTAAGCCCAAAGGAAAAGATCTAGAATCCATATGTAACCAGTTCTGTCTCCCTAGAAGTCTTGTGTGGTAGAGAAGGAGACCAGTGAAACATAATTGCTCACCTTGAGAGGAGACTTAGAAGGTTTTCAAGTGAAACTGTAATCAAAGGGGAAGGAGTCAGAAAGTGAGCAATACAGGAATACAAGGAAAAAAAAGAATGAAATTACTGAAACCCTAGGTAGGAAGATAATTCATTTAAGGACCTTGTGGATAAACAGCCAAAAGAGAAGACATTAATAATAGAAGGAAATGTGGATTTAAAGATTTGACATCTATGAATAAATAAGAAAAATATAGCAGCAGCTGATGAAGCAGAGGGTCCTGTGTGTTCCTAAGAGTACACAGAGCCAAAGAAAGATGTTCCTGAATGCCTCAAAAGAAAAATACAAATTGTGAAAGAATTTATGGGCTGCACAGTAAAAATAATTGGCAATAACAAAAAAGCTTGAATCCACTGCAGTAAGTCTCTCAGGAAAAAAAATAGAAGAGAGAATAATAAATTGGGAATGCAAATATATTGAAGTAAAGGTCAATTTGGAAGAAGAGGAAAAAAGAAATAATCATACAAAAAGCATGTTCTGCATACAAACAAAAGACAGTGATCTTGAAGACAGGATAACATAAGGATTGTTGCTGTCCCAGAAGAACACAAGTCAAAAAAAAATTGAATATCATAATGCAAGAAATATTATAAGAAAACTAGCAGAACTTCTAAGCATAGAAAACAAAGCACCAGTTGGAAGAATGCACAGATTGCCTCTGTGATAAACAACAACTAGGACACAAACTCCAAGATACATAGCAGTTAAATTTAAGAATTCAAATAAAAAAAAACAAATTCTACAAGTGACCAGGAGATTGACCTTCAAATATAAATGAAAGAAAATTCAAATAAGGAAGACTATTCCGAACCCACCAAAGACTCAAGAAGGAATGGAATCCTGTTGGACTAAATTACAGAATGTGAGTGTAAATAAAAACAGAAAAGGGAAGAAGAAGAAAATAAAGAAGATATTTGAGGCAAGGAAAACAAATTCATTGATAGATTCTTCTTTGATAGAGTGCTGACTGATAAAATCTGTGAATTATTATTCTCATTTATAAAGTCACAGAAGAATATTAACTTCATACATTAGAATCACTAAACATAATAAAATTGCCTTTCCCCCAAGATGGTGCCAAAGGCAAAGAAGGAAGCCACTGCTTCCCCCCCCCCCCCCAAGACGGAAGCCAAGTCTAAGGCTTTGAAGGCCAAGAAGGCAGTGCTGAAGGGTGTCAATAGCCACAAAAAGAAGAAGATCCAAACATCCCCCACCTTCTGATGTCCCAAGACACTAAGACTTCAAAGGCAGCCCCAATACCCCCAGAAAAGTGCCCCTCAGAGAAACAAGCTTGATCACTATGCCGTCATTAAGTTTCCTTTGACCACTGAGTCTGCTTTGAAGAAAATTGAGGAAAACAACACCCTAGTCTTCATTGTGGACATCAAGGCCAACAAACATCCAATCAAGCAGGCCGTAAAAAGCTGTATGACATCAGTGTGGCCAAAGTCAACACACTGATCCAGACTGATGGAGAGAAGAAGGCCCATGTCCATCTTGACCCAGACTATGATGCTTTAGATGTTGCCAACAAAATTGGAATCATCTAACTTACTGTATCTAGCTGTGTCTCATTCCACCTACAATAAAGTTTTCCAGAAGGAAAAAAAAAAAAATATATATATATATGTATATGTGTATGTATATATGTTTAATAAAGGCCCTTAGAGGTTATGTAGTCCAAAGAGTTCATTTTCCAGACGAGAAAATATGTCAACAAGAGTTCCATATGGTCACACAGCTAATGAATGAAGGAGTTGAGATTAGAACCCATTTTTTTCTAACTCCTAATAGTAAAGTTGTTCCTTACATTGTTTAACTAGTAAGTCAGGAAAGGCATGATATTCCTTGATAAATAATTATTACCTTGCAATAAGGTTACAATAAGCATCTTTTCAGGGTGAAAAGAACTAAAACTAAGTAAAGACTCTATCTGAAAGGTTAACTTAGGAGACATTTTGCTCAACATTTTCATTTTACAGTTGAGGAAATTAAGGTAAGGAATGATAAGTGACTTTATAGTTCTCATAAGTAGCAAAGATTAGAGGCAGGATTTCAAATCAGGTCCCCTTTGACACCAAAATCAGAGAAATTTCTACCCTAACGTTCAGGTTGCACATGGCTTCTAAGAAATCTGGTTCAGATTTTCATGAAACTTTCAGTTACCCTGATGTTACTCCTTTTAAGAGAAGAGAAAAATTTAAAACATGAGCTAAAAACCAGTCCACTAACTCGTGCCTCATTGTGTGATGTTTTGCAGGCCCAAAGTCATGGAATTATCATATGATCTCCCTGGAAACAAACACAACACAGTCATTAGTTTATTAAGGATCATCTGTGTACCAGGAAATGTGCTAAACTTGGGAGATAAAAATGTGTGTGAGTGTGTGCACGCACACACACACACACACACACACACACACACACACACACACACAGAGTCAGTCTCTGACCTAAACATACTTACATTCTGATATACTACTGCATCGTATTTCTTGCCCACTAGTGTTTCACTAAATGCTTCCTGGATATTGGGACAAATACAAGCAACCTTTCCCATCTCATTTTTCTAACTACCTTTTTTGAGGTCAAATAACTTTGAAATCTTTTATACTTAAGGGCTTTTCCTTTGTTACGTACATACAAACACACACGTGTGCATGCATGTGCGCACACACACACACACACCCCTCTGTCACATCTTTTATAATTTTTTGCCTGTGACTTATTTGAAAGAAAAAGTAACTACAACAAGTATTAATAATTTTACTGGAACACTAGTGTATATTTTTCTCACAATATTATTTGCACTCAAATAATATGGTTCATAAAAATGATGAGTTTTATATTTTTATTGAATACTTCTGCTATTCTGATGCTTAATTATAACTCAACAGTCAATACAACTGGGTCTTAGCCTTTCCAACTTGATAAGACCCTATAAAAGTTGTGAGCAGTGAATAAAGGAAAGGACAATACCTTAGAAATCCTGGTACCAAAGAAATGTCAGTGGTATATCTATCTTTAGTCTGTATTTCACTAGAATAGAACAGTCTTCTGTTATTGCTAATAGAGACTAGTGATATTGCTCCACTTTTTCTGTGAATGTAGACATGCACTGAAGGAAAATTGAGTTATAAACTTATCTTGGGGCCCAGAAAGCCAACATTAAAAGATAAATATAAAGAAGATGATATAAACATGATAACAACCTTACTACAACACTTTTAAAAACCATTTGACCCTAAAGCATTTTTTTCCATTCCTAGAGTCTAGATTATAGGTTGTCTACTTTAGAATTCCAATGGCTTAACGAGCAAAGTCGACTTTAGATGGAGACTTAAAAGACTCCAGAGAAAGGTATAAAGAATGAAAGCTGCCAATAAATGCAATTTGGTTTCAAACAAAAAGGAGATATCATTTTCTCTTTTCTAATTTGATTCAAAATTATTCTCTTGACCTTAAAAATTGAACAAGGATTTTTCAGGCTTCTTCTGACCCATCTGTCCATCTGCTTTCAGAAAATGCATCCAATTTTACCTGTTTTTTCATTCTCTTCTTGTCAGTTGTCTTGTATTTACTGTATGTTCATCAACAATAACCAAATTTGGAATATGTTAAAAGATCAATCAGGCCAAGATGGCAGCATAGGAGCAGCAAGGTACTGTAGCTCCCACATAGCCACGTCAAAATACCCATAAAATATGACTCTAAACAAATTCTAGAGCTCTAAAATGCACCCAAATATATTTTCTGCTGAAGGCAGCTTGGCTAGGAGGGACCATCTCAGTGCTGGGAGCTGAAACCGGCCCAGCCTGAAACAGCAGCATGGCCCTGGGGGAGGCCTGACTAGCCAAACCAAGCCGCAGCTGGAGCTTCAGGAGAGCAGATCTGTGGCAGCTGTGGCAGTTTCCAGACATATCAAGCCATAAGAAAAAAAGGACTAAGGGAAAGGTCAGTGGAACTCGGCTAAAATTAGGGAAGATAAGAGGGTCAGGCCAAACTGCCTCCAGGGCAAGGAAGAGGAAGAAGTGGAGGCCCTGCAGCCACCTCCACCTTGCTGCTTCAGGGCTCCTGGCCTGCAGACTGCAAGGGGGCCAAGCAATCATTCAGAGGCCAAGTGTTCTTGCATTGAGCAGCCTTGATCCGGATCACGGTCTTGGGTGGCAGTCCTGGGATGCGTTTTCAGTGAGCCAGAGTGGGTGGGGGCTGCAGCAGCCTCCTAAAAGTGCTGGCAGCTGGGAAAACCCCAGCAATTTGGGACAGAGCTTTCCCCTCTGGAAGCAGAGTTCCACAGAACTAAAAAATCACTGACTGGCCAACCATGAGCAAGCATAGGAAGCAAAGTAAGAACAGCAACCAAACTTTAGATTCCTTTTTTGGGGAAAAGAAGGATCAAAGCAGGGAATGGAAGGAAGACAACACAGTCAGAACTCCTATACCAAAAGCTTCCAAGAAACATGAAAATTGCCTAAAAGCTACAGATCAGCTGAAGAAGGATTTTGAAAACCAAATGAGAGAAGTGGAGGAAAAATTGGGAAGAGAAATAAGAATGATGAAAGAAAATTATGAAAAGAGAGTCAACAACCTGACTGAAGAAATTAACACCTTAAAAAA
>CM053580.1:83843106-83883915 GCA_028627135.1 Pseudochirops cupreus
GCAGGTGTTATCAGTTAACTCTGCTCCCAGATCTACATTTTGGGTACTTTAGGGATTGTAACTGATTGAAAGAGCAAAAGAAAAAAAAGAGAAAAGAAAGTGGAGGGAGTTTGGTTCAATTCATTTCTGACTTTGTAAATTTATTAAGTCTTTTCTCCTAGAGATGCAGGAGCCAGTGTAGTGTGGTAGATACAGAGTTAAGTTGGGAGCCAGCAAGACCTGGATTCAAGTCTCGCATCAGACACACGTTAAATATCTCACCCTGGGAAAGTCCCTTAAACTCTCAGTGTTCTTGGCAAATATCTAAGAATATAAATAGCAGAGACAATGCCTATTGTTGTTATTATAAAGAATTTCCTCACCTGAAAGTTCTGTATACCAATGAAATCACCCATCTATTCCTTATCTTCATCTCATAGAGGAAGAGACTTACTCTTATGACCTTGGCTGGACTATATGAAACATTAATCTGTAAATTTCTCAAAGCCCAGGGGTTCATCCTTTGCTCAGGTGGCTATTAGCTCATAAGAGGCTATCTGGTAAAGCAAAAACCAAAGTGTCATTAAATGTATTTATGTTCTAAATTTCTTATTTAACAGTTAATTCTCCAGAGTTAACCACTAAAGCATGTTATTGGTTTAATAAACAGGTTAACAACCACTCAGAGCTTTTTATTTCAGTACTTCATATATTGAGGTACCTTGCACCAATGAAATGATGCAGTAGAAAGTGATAAATGTATCTATTAATGTATACGTTTTCTAGACATTGTCAGCTGATTTGTATATTTAAAGGATCTCATTTAAAATTACCAAAATCTAAAATAACAAATATATCCATAAATTATAGATCATATTATGTAAAAATACATGTGTGTATATATGCACATATATGCAAACATATAATATGTAGCATATATAACGGAAAGGATCATAGGTACAAATCACACATTACAAAATGAATTGGGAGATTATTTAGCCAAGATCCCTCTGTCTCCATTCTACTCAAACCCCAGTAACCTATTCTAGTATTTGACAAACCTGAAGGAACTCTGCCATATATAAACATTAAATACCTTGGACTAATTTCCAGTCCCTTTCCTCTGGCCTTACTCCAGGGGTGGGCAGGAGAACAGCTTGAAAAGAATGATTCAGTGAAGTAAACAGATTAAAAATGATCTCACAGAAACCAAAGCTATTATTTAAAAAGAAAAAAAAAAAGGAAGACTTCTGCCCTCATCACCCAAAGCTGTCGAAATGTATTGCATTATGGTGCTTCATAGATGTCGTGTTTGGCTAAGAAGTGTTACAAGCTGACAAGAGATGCTTTTCTAGGTAGAGATAAAAGAATAGTTAGGAAGAAATTTTACTTTATGGCAAAGTTTAGTTTCAAATGTACTTGTGTTTTGCCCTTTAAAGTCAGTGGAATTTGTGTGCATATATTTGTATACATGTATATGTGTATGTATGTCATCTATGTATCATCATTGTGAAATGATAATTTTGTTAAACTGACTAGTCTGTCAGTTTTTATAAATTAATGTATGGAATTTAGAAATTAATATATGGAATATATGAGAGATAATATAGGAGAGGAGAGAGAGAAAGGGAGAAGAAGGAGAAAGGAGAAAGACAGAGAAAGAGGGGAGGGAGAAGGAGAAAAGAAAGGAGGAAAAAAAGGAGAAGGGGGAGGGAAGGAGAGGGAGAAGGACAGAGAGAAGGAAAGGGAAATGGAAAGGGAGAGAGAGAAAGAGAGTTTGAAACCAGGAGACCTAGGCTTATAATAACATGAATCAAAAATAGCAAATAAATACTTCTATAAATTCTCTGACGTATACTGGCAATATGATCCAAGGCGGGGCCTCCTACCTTAACCTCTCAGGTCTTTAGGCAGATCTCTAAGTTGCAGAGAATATGGCTTACTTGTGCTGGTAGAGGAAGTATCTCATCTCACCAATGAAATTATGGGTCTAGTCCCTATCCCTGTTTATATAAGATATATGTCAATGTTTGATATTCATGATTGCTAAGAAGCTTGTATAGAGGTACTTGAAGATAACCTCAAAGATTTATCCATAAATTAACTTTTAATGGCTCATGCAGCAATTGCTTTCCTGGAAAAAGTCATTCCTATGGCACAAGACAAGTTGGGTGATTTGAGGAAGTCTTATAGTCATTTTCTACTAGAAAACAAGACAATTGAAAAGCAATAGACTGTGTTGCTTTACCCCTCCTCAAAACTGTGATATTTTCATACATATTTACAGGGATATGTGCATTCCCATGCTTATAACCAAATTTATTTTAGAGATTAAGTATGAAATATGAAATGTCACGGTGTCATTCAAGTATATGTGTGTATGACGAGAAGGTGCTTTTTTCTTCTTATTTTGGGGTTACTACTACAGAAAATATGGCATTCACTAACTCAAGATTTTTATGAAAGTGATTAAAGACAGCTTTGAAATGACAGTAAACTTTCCCCTTCTCTTTGAAGTCACCATAAGAAAGGATGACCTTTGCATATGGCAGTTTTAGGTTTCAAAAATACTTTCCTCAGAATGAGGGAGATTATGTAGGTATTTTAGCTCCATTTTACAGATGAGAAAACACACTCAGAGAGACTAACTCTCTTAGAGTGGCAAGCCTGATGTCAGGCCCAGGACATGCATCTCAATCCGTTGTCTCTAATAATAGTGACACTTCTATAGAACTATTATAAGGCAGGGCAATTGATAACTTGTTCTTGGGAGCCCAACTGGATTTGGCAGGAGGAGTGACAATATGCTTCCTCTATACTTGTCTTAATACTTCCTAGTTTTCTGCAGGCCCTGTACCTAAAGTAAAATGAAGGTCTTTATCTATCCTGACATATATCTTTTTCCATGAGGGCTCACATACTTCCTCCCAAGGGTTGCCCAACATGAATATATCCTACCATCATCTGCCCCTTTTGCTTTCTCCCCAAAATGCCTAATGTGACAGTGCATGAGTCTTTCCCATCTCCTAGGGTCCACCTCACATCATAAATTTTTGCCCCATCATTTTTGCTGCACCTTTCCACTTCTCTGCCTGTTTCCAGGGGTCATCCATTATATTGGACTCAGCCAAGGTTCTAAAATTCCCAAGTATGGCTCTGCCATTCTATACCACCATGCCCCTTGAAGTATGAAACTACAAAACTGTTGAATGTTTTTTTTTCTCTGTATCTACAGATATAGTTATTTTTCTTCTGATTTCATATGATATCAGGTGTGTAATGATTAAAAATAACATTTTAAAAACATACGGTAAACTTTATGTTCATTTTCTCTACAATTACATATAGCATTTTGGCTATGTCTACCCAACTTGTTTGATCACTATGTCAGCCAAGTCATTCTAAAAAAAAAAAAAACAATGTGATTGATTTCTGGACTGACTTGGCCATCATAATGGTGGAACAGATTGTGTATGCTGGCATGTGTCTCTTCAGGCCAACCTGTCACCAAACAGTAAAGTTGTGAAACTATCAGAATAAATCAATTGTCCTTCATGAAAGAGAACAGCAAGGGCAATCATTTCATCTATGGTACCAGAAGTCTTATGACCATCTGAAATGTTCTTTTTCAGCTACTTCTTGGTTTCCACACTCTAGTAGTAATGAGTTGTTTCTGATTCCACTAATATTTTAATATCTGAAAATCAATCTCTTACTCAATTTATTAATTGACATTTAAGTAGCATGGTATACTGGAAAGACTGCTGGCCTGGGAGATCTGTGTACTATTTCTGGCTCAGTCACTAATTCTATCTATGACCTTAATCAATCAAGCTTCCTGGGCCTCAGTTTCTTCAGATGTAAAATGAGGTGATTAGTTTAGATTATGTGTCTTTATGCCTTTCTGTGTGTTATAAATGCCTTTGGCAGTCTGAAGAGGCCTATCGACCCTTTCTCAGAATTGAAGGAAATACTATTTTTAAGTTAAAAGTTAATGAAAGACAAATGAAGTTAATAAATGTTAATGAAAAAGAAAAAAAGTTAATGAAAGAAAAGATATTATATCTTCCCTTCCAAATTCACAGACTACCTTCCATCCCTCCAGACTGATCCATGGGCTGTGGATTCCAGGTTAAAAAACCCTGGCTTAGATGTTGCCTAAGGTCCCTTTCAGAGCTTTCATTCTACAATATCATGTTAACTCTAGTGTTTGATCCATTTGATAGTGTTTTATAATTTCAAAACTTTTGGTAATGAAGAATGACAGATACCTTGCAGTAGAAAAATATGAATTGGTGAAGTCCGTGAGTTCCATCAACTCTTCCCTTTCACAGTTTTGGGTTCAAAATGATGATTTTACCCATATAGATTCCTCCTACTCCCACATACCCCATTCCCAGTCTGAAAACTGGGAGTGTCTGAATTTAACTTAAGTTCAATTATTTAATTATCTCAAGGTGAGAAACAAAACACACACTTAGAGAAAAATCAATAGTAAAGGGACAGAAAATGTTGATCACATTCCTTCTATTGCCCCTTTACCTCCCTCCACCTCTTCAGCATATCTAGGGAAATGAATGCCTCTCATTCTCATTACTGAAACAAAGGAAAACATGAATTTTCTTTCTCTGTATATCCACAGTATACTTCTGGATTGATTTGAGAGCTGAGTTCAGTAAAGGACTTACTCTACTAAGGACAGTCTACTTTTCTTGAGGCATATTGGGTAAGTATGCTGGATGTAAAGTCAGGAAAATCCTAAGTTCAAGTCCTAACTCAGACTTATTCATTGTATGACCCTAGACATTACTCTCTTTTAGCTTCAGGTTCCTCTCACTTACAAGGTTGTTAGGAGCAAATCAAGTGAGATAATGCATGTTAACCATTTCACAAAGCTTAGAACACTAAATAAATGTTAGCTATTATTATTTGGGGAGGCAATTAGGGTGTAGTGCATCCACTGGATTGGAATCAGGGTGACGGTTTCAATTTCTCTCTTGAACACTTAACTAGCTGCATGATTCTGGGAAATTGCTTAACTCCTCTCTCCCTCAGTTTCTTAATCTACAAAATGAGGGGGTTGGACTCAATAACTCTAAAGCTATTTCCAGCTTCAAATATCATTCTATGATCCCTGTTAGTCTTCTCATACATGCCTGGTCTGCATGCATCTTATCTCTCACTCCATTGCTCGCAGAATTAGATAATCATAGCCTTTTAGGACCTCAGCAATTATCTAAGACAGGAGTGGAGAACATGCAGCCTTGAAGCTACATTGCACCCTCTAGGTCCTCAAGTGGCGTCCATTTGACTGAATCCAAAATTCACAGAACAAATGCCCTTAATCAAAGGATTTGTTCTGTAAAACTTGGACTCGGTCAAAAGGCCACTCCCAAGGACCTAGAAGGCCACATGAGGCTGGAGGCAACAGGTTCCCCACCCGTGATATAGGATAACCTATACCTGAAAGGACTATAACCTACTGGACATGTTGTCTTTTCTGGTTATTTCCTGGCTTGGCTTAGGATGCCATGAACTACTATTTTTTCCTTTCTGCTTCAGTTGCTCTCTCTTTCTCTCTCTCTCTCTCTGTCTCTCTCTCTTTATATATATATATATATATATATATATATATATATATATATATATATATACACATATATATGTAAATATATATATATATAGTGTTCTGAAATTTTCAAAATGCTTACAAATATTATCATATTTGACCCTCATAAACAACAATTCTTCTGAGAGATAGGTACTATTATCATCCCATTTCAAAAATTAATATACTGAGGTGAGGAGAAGTTAATTAATTTTCCCAGACAACTATTAAATTGTTGAAGTAGTAGAAACATGATTACTACCCTACTACTTGGCAGGAATAAATTCTTTTTCAACTATTTCACCAAGAGTTGAATAAAGAGAAACCCTCCTCATTGGCTTAGAGAGAAATAAATTTCCCCTTTCCCTTCATATGTTTAGCAAGAATTTACCTTTACTGTCCTTTCCTCTTCTCTTCTTGTCTCCTTTCTTCCTTTGTCTCTCTCTGTGTCTCTCCATGTCTCTCTCTCTCTCTCTCTCATTTATTGAAAATTTATATAAAATTTTTAAGCCATTTGAACTGCAGAATGTGAATAATAGAAAGTACATTGAACTAGATGAAGAAACTCAAGTTGAGACATTATCCAAAACTACATAAGTAAAAAATTCTAGGTTAACCTATCTAAAGCTGGAAGGGCCTTTAGATAACATCTAGTCTACCCCCACCATTTTACAGATGAGCAAACAGAAGCCTACAGAAGTCAAACGATTTGTCCAAGGCCTTCTGATTCTAAATTCAGTGCTGCTACAACAACATTCTAATCATTATATGAAATCCAACAAGAGGAATTTGGTTGGTCCAGTTAGTCCAATGACTATTATAAGGACCTAAGAGCTGTACTAAGAGCAGACAACTCCCTTTAGAAGAGGCAGGACTCATAGGATCCAATATCTTTAGGTTCTCCATACACAAAAAATGCCCACTAATCAGTGTGGTACAATCAGCTGAGAATAGCCATAAGATGTAGGACCAGATGAAGAAGAAGCATCTACCCCATGAAACTCAAGAGAATCTTTTTCTAAGGGATCATATTCCACTAATCTGAAGGAGAAGGCTGAGCTCCATTTTTCAGACTTATATGAGGGACTTCCCCAACAAAACTCATCTGGAGTCTGAAGACAAAACTACCAAGAAAGCAGTTTCCAAGGGAGCTGTATAATTTTCCATTAAATTCCTATTCTTTTCTCCTTTTCAGTCTTCAAGGCCTGCAAAGAAAAAGATTAGATAGAGTTCAGTAGAAAGGCAGACTGTTAACTCGACCAAAATTAAAACTAGAGGATGATATTCACATTTTGAAAAATGCCCTTATCCAGATTCACTTGGGCTTTGGCTTCAATCTGTCACCTGAACGTTTGCATACCATATGGCTCATGAACCACCCAGCATGCTCGCAAACAGGAGCAGCTTGATTAGCTGCTAATTAACCAGTATGGTTGCAATTTTCTAAGAAATGTGGTAGAGTACTCTGCTTTGCCACAAATCTGTGAATTTTGTAAGACTGGTTTGGTTTTCTCATTAGGACATAATGCTCATGGCCTGACTTCTTCCTTCCTCAAACATTTGTTTCCCTTTGTGTAGATACTGGCTTAGAAGCTAACACTCCATAATTGACTGCTTAGGAATGTTTTCTATCAAATCGTTGACCTTCGTAGTGTGTGGCAGCTTGAGAAAGTGATCCATATAACTCCTGTATCACTAGTGAAAGATCATTAGAGTATTTGTCATTCATCCCTGTTCTCAGACTGGGATTTTATAAATTCAAAGTCTTTCAAGAGAGTTGAACACATTTAAAAATCAAAGACAAACTGATTTTCTTAAAAAATTTTTTACCATATACTCTGAAGGGGACTTATTTTTACATTCCCAGACATTTAACAGAGTAGATTGCACTGTGCATGTCGGTTTCTGGATTTAGTAAATGCTGATGTCTGTGTTTCTTCTTCTTTTGGAAGGAAATAACTTTCATCTTAGGTATTTGGTTATACGATCTATTCCTGGAGTAAAGCATTTTAAAGGAAAAATTCACTGCCTCTGATGGAAGTAGGAGTATTCAAAAGATGGATCATCTGACCTATGAAGGGACTATACTTTGATTCATTTTCTCCATTACTAATGGTAACTTGGCACTATTTCCATCCACACCTTTGGTTTTTTTTGTTGTTTTTTTTTTAACCTGGATCCCTCATTACCAGTTTCAAGAGCAAACCAGAAGATGCCACCAGGATTCTTAACCTCAGATCCATAGACTTATTATAGATAGATATAGATAAACAGGTATAGGTAGATATGTACATATATATGTATATATTGAAAACATTTCAATGTAAATTGTTTTCTTTTAGATCATAAGCATATTATTTTATGTCTTTCAAAACATTATTCTGAGCAAGGATCACTAAACTTTAAAATGCTTAGACATAATTCAATTCAATTTGATATTAAAGTGCCTACTACGTATAAGGCAGCGGTTCTCAACCTGTGGGTCACGACCCCTTTGGAGGTCACCTAAGACCATTGGAAAACACATATTTCCAATGGTCTTAGGAACCGAGACACTGCTCCTCTATCCATCTCCAGGTGGGTCCACCTACATGCAGATATGCCCACATACGAGTATTAAAGGGTCACGGCATTAGGAAGGTTGAGAACCACTGGTATAAGTCATTGAAACTCTCAAGACTGGGAATACAGAGACAGAAAAGAAATATTTCTTCTCATTAAGTAGTTTACATGGGGAAAGGAAGAATATAATATACAGAAAAATAAATAAAAAGTATGTAGAAGAATGAGAAAGCATTCATGTATGGGAATATCAGGAAAGATTTCCTAAGGAGGTGACATCTGAACTGAGCCTTGAATAAAGCTGAACAGTCCACAGGCACAGAGATGGAAGCTGGGGGCACTAATGGGCCTCTTGGGTTGGAATATAGAGTGAATGAAAGGGAACACTATTAAATAAGTCTGGATACGTATTTAAAAGGACATAAAGCTGGAAGGGTCAGATAACTTGCGATAATCTTTTCAAAATGCCAAATCAAAAAAATCTGAACAGGCTAATATAGAACATTGAGTCAAATTTTTATTATTATACTTAATATGAATAAATGTAAAATCCAGTATACAGGACCCAAAACTCAACTGTAGTAGCACAAGTTGGTGGAAGAGTTGTGAAACTACAGATGCTATGAAAAATATCTATGTTTTTAGTGGGTTACAATTCCAGTCAAAGATGATGCTGTCCTGGATAATATTGAGAAACACTGTCCAGAATGCCTGCGGGGATAGTCTCACTTAACTCTACTCTGGCTAAAGCCCATCTGAAGTCTTTTCTTAAAATCCATGCACTACATTTCATGAAAAATGTTCAACAGAAATTGTACTCTATGAGGCTTTGTTGAAGAAACTGGAGATGTGAAATATTTATCTTGAAGAAAACTGAAAGATGGATGAGGGGGAGATGGAGAAAATAATAGCTGATCTCAAATATTTGAAGGCCTGTCATGGAGAAGAGAAATCCAACTCATTCAGCATGGCCCCAGAGGGCAGAACTAGAAACAACAAGAGGAAGCTATACAATTAGATTTAGACTTCATGTATGAGGGGGAAAGACTTCATATTAGAGCTGTCATATAGTGGAAAGGGCTGTCTTACCATCAAACTCCATTGGAGATCTTCAGGAAGAGGCTAGAAACAACTTATTGGGATTATTGTTGTAGGAATGCCTGCTCAGGTGTTTAAAGAGCTGGATGGCTTCTGAAGTCCTTTCCAACTCTGAGGTGCTGTGATTCTGTGAAGGAATGTGAAGAATCAAAGTGAGGAGTAAAAGGAGGAAACAGGATAGTACAAATGACTTTGAGGGATAAGGCAAAGAGGTTAGGGTATCAACTACTAGACTAGGCAGGATTTGGGATGCTTGATCGGCTTTTAGTTCTAATTATCTTTAATGTTATTAAAACTATTGGATGCCTGCAGGTGGATATTGGACAGTAGGTGTATAATGATGTGTGTTTTCAAATGTGGTCAGTGTATTGACTTATTTTGCATATTGTACTCATTTGATAAAAGAGAAGCTTCTTCTTTGGAGGAAGGAGGATATCGCAAAGTGACAATGATGTAAAAAATAAAAACAGAAAAAGAGGATCAGTAAAATTTTTTAAAGGAAAAATAAATGAAATTAGTAGATACTTATTGAAATGACATATAGAGAGGAGGAATAGTCTTATTCCTGGTCCCGAGAATAAATAAGGTAATTAAACTGTTATAAACCTCGTAGCAACCAGTAAACTTTTTGGGTTGCTTGGTTCCTTACCACCTCTCATGCATATGTCAGCACCACCAGAGGACCTTAGGTATTCACAGTGACCGAGTCCTACTTTTCACCACCCCCAGCTCTCAGTCAGAAAAGGGTGAGAGATAATGGTTACATTGTATGTCAACAGATTATAAGGATGATTGCTAATATTCCCTTGATAGAAACCTTTTCAAAATCTCTGCACTGGCAATCCTAAATCTCTCTTGATTTTTGTAAGGGATGATAAGGCTCTTAATGGCCATGGAGCCCACTGTATTTTTAGATCCTTTGTCACTGTAGGTCCCCTGTCAGTCACTCACCCTCTGAGGTTGGAATCAGCAGGCTATTAGTTTGCCCAATGTATAATCTCAGGTACCGTGGAACAAGGGCTTTCAGCAAGTAGGCTTCCTGATTGTGGAATTTACTCTTGATTTTTATTCATAGAGCACTGTCAGTTCTGCCTTTAAAACCAAAGTGAAAACATATCTGTCTGCTGCTGCAATGGAAATTTCTTAAGGGAAAAACATATTTGAAAGCACCCTACTGCTCAATAAAATGTGACATGACAATGTATACTTCTAATGTATTTGGTTGCTTCAACAATTGAATTATGCTAAAGAGATTTTTTTTTAAATCCTGTATCCTTCTTCTTTGTCTGTAAGTGTGGTAATTAGTCTTTATTTTCATATTAGGTTGTATCATTTCCTTCAAAATATAAGTCCTTCAGCATTCACTTTACTTACTGGCCTGTTAGATGTTCTGTAAACAAGAGACTATCTCTGCTCCATTTTCTCTGCCTGTTACCCATACCTGGAAAGCTCTGCCTCCTCAACCATCATTGACTTCCTTCAAGTCTCAACTAAAACCTCATTTCTTTTTTTACAGGAAGATTTTGTCCAACACCCCTTCAATTCTAGTGCCTTACCTCTGTTAATTATTTTATATTAATCCTGTGTATAGCTTGGTATATATACACACACACACATACACACCACACACATACAGATACAGTGTCTCCCCCACTAGATGCTAAGCTTTTTGAGGGCAGGGACTTCTGCCTCTTTTTATAGCCCTAGTACTTAGCACAAAACCTAGCATATAATAAGTTCTTAATATTTATTGATTAATTGGGGAAGAGAAGAATAGATAAACAGTAGGAAGAAATATTATACTAGTATAATTATCTAGGGTAGAAGCAGTTCCTTTGTTATTATCCCAACATTCCTTCAATGAAGTGTTTCTATGATGATGGAAATATAGTCCAGTCAAGCTCTTTACTCTTGATGTACAGCTTGTATGGAGCTAACTAACAATGTGTGTTGAAGTAGAAGTTGGATGGAGAAAGGTAAGGGCTACAAGAAGTCAGAAAGGATTTTATCCAGAGCAAGATAATTAGGAAAAAAAAAAAGGACAGTAGTCTGGCTGTATTTTCCCCATGTATTGTTCATCAGCATTTTTTTAAACAGTCTTTAAATCTTTTATTATCTAAAATTTTTATTTCTTGAAACATAAGTTTAAAGGAAAAAAATACCTGCCTTCCTCTTGCTCTGCCCAGCCCTCCTCCCTTCTTGGGAGGAGGGTTCCTTGCCATTTGAGACATTGGGCTAAGCCAATAAATAAACACTTATTAAGTGCCTAGTATATACCAGGCATTATGCTAAGCTCAGATAGGAGAGCAGTATATCAGAGAGAATATGGATATTTAACAATATTGTACATTAATTTTGTACTAGATTGTACTAAATGGTTAGGGAAATTCAAACTTGACAGATCAAGGGTGGGATGGCAGAATTGAGAGAAGTTGACAATTAGAATAGGGAATAAACTTGTTGGTTGTTCTATTTGGGTGAGAATGAGAAGGATTAAATCTGCAGTCAAGAAGGCTAGTGTTCTTTTCTCTTAAAAAATCTTCATATGCAAAGTAGAAGAGAAAAAGTGAATTTTCTATGAAACCATCAATCTGTATTACATGTAGCTTATTTTTGTGAATATATAATAAATTCACCATACTACTTTCAAAGCTATCCTCTTTATTTCTATTTCCTCCATTGTTTTAATTTTTATGTTATATTTTTTCAATTATCAAGTTTTTATTTTTTTTCTTCTTCTGATCTACCCCCAATAGAAATAAAAAGAAAAAAGGAAAACAAATCTGGTATGAAAAAAAATATGCATAGTCAAAGAAAATAAATTCTTACTTTGGTCATTTCCCCAAATATATGTCTTCTGTATATAGTTTACCGTGTACATATTTGTTTGAATGTTTTCTCCCCCATTAAATTCCAAGTTCTGTAAAGGCAGGAACTATCTTTTCCATCTTTTTACTTATTGATTGATTTCCCTTACAAATTCTAGATCTCTTGTTTCTTCCAAGTTTTTTTTTTATTTTATCATCTCGGTATAGTATCTCCTTTATAATTGTAATCAATGTAACTTTAAATTTATAAATTAATTTTGGTAGGGTAGTATTGTCATTTTTATTATATTGGCATGACCTAATAATAAGCATTGAATATCCCTCCAGCTATTTATATGTTTCTTCATTTCTTTTTTGTTTGTTTCTTTGTTTGTTTTTAGGTGTTTTTGCTTTTTTTGGAAGAGAGAACGCAGGGCAATTGGGATTAATTGACTTGCCCAAGGTCACATGGCTAGTAAGTGTTAAGTGTCTGAGGTCAAATTTGAATTCAGGTCCTCTTGACTCCACTGCTAGTGCTCTATTCACTGCCTGACCTAGCTGCCTGGTTCTTCATTTCTTTAAGGAATTGTTTGTGAATTAATCTATTCAAGTCTTTTTGTGTACTTCAGGAAGTTGATCCTCAAATATTTTATGCAATTTGTAGTAATTTAGAATGGGATTTCACTCTCTATTACTGCATGTTGTATTTTGCTATTATTTTATAGAAATGATGTTGATTTTTGAAGATTTCCTTTGTAGCCTGAAACTTTGCTGAAGATACTGTCTCAGTTAGTGTCTTTGCTGATTCCCCCGAAGTTTTTCAAGGAAACAATCAACTCCTGAGCGAACAGGAATGCTTTTTTTGAATAGCTTGTTATTCCTTTAATTCCTTTCCCTTGTCCAATTGCGTTGCTAGTAGTTCCAGAAGTATATCAGATAATAGTGGGGAGAGTAGACATACTTGCTCCACTCCCATATTTATTAGAAAGTGTCCTAGTATGTTCTAAAACATATGATGTTTGGTTTTAAGTTTTAGTTAGGTGCTTTTTATGATGTTAAAAAAAAAACCAATCTCACTATGCCTATATTTCATAGGGTATTTACCATAAACCAGTATTGTATTTTGTAAAAGGATTTTTCTGAAGCTATTGAGATGATCATGTGGTTTTAGACTCTTTGGTTTTTGAGATCATCATTGTTTATTGTTTTCATAATGTTGAACCACATTTGTTTAAGACTTTTGAATCACTATTCATTAATTACATTGGCCTATTGTTTTCTTTCATGTTTTATCTTTTTCTATTTTAGGTAGTAGGACTATATTTGTTTTCTAACAGGATTCTGGTAGAGTATTTCTCAATTTTTGAGAATATTTTGTGAGGTATGAGTAATAATATAATAACTTGTAAGGTATGGGAATTTGATAGAATTTTCCTGTGAATCAATCAAGTCCAAGAGTTTTGTTTTGTTTTGTTTTGTTTCTCCTTTGAAAGTTCCTTTTCAGTTAAATCTATGTCCTTTTCTGATATACAGTTATTTAAGATCTCTAACTGGTCTTCTGGTAGTTTAGATATTTGATATTTTTGAAGACAGTGCTCTCTTTCTGTCATTTTCAGTTTTTTTTTTAGCAAATAACTATGCATAATTCTCACTGTTATTTTTATTTCTTCTGTTTTTGATGTGATTTCTCCTTGCTAATTTGCTATTTTATTGATTTAATTTTCTACTCACTTCTTTTTAATCAGATTATCTAAGCGTTTATCAATTTTTAGTCTTTTTAAAAATACATTTTGATTTTATTTACCATTTCAATGGGCATTTTATTTCTAATGAATTTCACATATACACACGTATGTGTGTGTATGTGTGTACATTATATGTGTGTATCTATATGTATGTAATTTACTTATCTGCTTCCCCTCTGGTCTTTATTATCTCTTCTTTAGAACTTATTTTATGTTTATTTGTTGAGTTTATAATTTTAAATGCATATTCAGTTCATTAATCTTGTCATTTTCTATTTTGTTAATGAATGACTATGAGGATATAATTTTTCCCCAAGGACTGCTTGAGCTGTATCCCAGAAGTTTTGGTATGTTGGTTCATCATTGTCATTTTCTTTTGTCTAACTATTAATTATTTCTATGATTTGTTCTTTGACCCACTCATTATTTACTATTTAATTGTTAAGTTTTCATTCGAGTATGTTTAGGTGTATGTAAATCAATTGGTCAAAGACCAATTGCCCTCCTACTCTTGAATCTAGTTGGTTCAGTTCTAGTGATCTCATGATACTGAAGAGAATATTTCTCTCAGTATTTTCTCATTTCAGTAAGGTTTTAATTCCCTGTTCACCATCTTTCTTCTGTAATTCCCCAATGAATGCTATCCTCTTTTATTCAAAAAATTGACACAAAGAAATTGAGTAATTGTTTCTTCTGTCTATCATCTATGACCTTATCCTATTCATCCTGTGCCATAATCCTTCTCCTTATTCTCAACATTGCTTTAAAAAGTGCTTTTTTATTGTATTAGTATTAGTTTTAGATTAGAGAACTATCAAACTCTTCCCATTCAATAATTCTTTGATATTTTTTGTCCTTGTTATTTTTCAAAAACAGTTAGAAATAAAATTGAAAGTGAAGATAGATTAGCACTAATTTTCTTAAAGACCCTCAACATATTTATTTTATGAGACATTTAAAAACTAGTCATGTCACAGAGTAGTGGGTGGTATTGTGGGTGGTGTTACTGAAGGGTAGAGAAGGGCCATTCTGATGCAAAACACTAAAGAGAACCAGAACCTAAGAGCAGATAATGTGTTACTGAGAGACAACATTTGATTTTCAATGGGAGAAAACAACTCACTTGACTGACACATTCCTACTAATATAAAGTGCAAATATGATTTGAAGACATTTGCTGTGAAATGTGAAGAGGATAAAGGGACTAAAGTTTCATCAGAAAAAAAAAAGCCTTGTGTAGGCTAAATTACATCAACTCATCTCTCTAGGCTGTGTATTTACACCTAACTTATGAGGAATATCCCTCCTCCTTCACCAAGTCCATCTGTCAGCACAGCAAGGAAGGCAGTGCAGCTGAGCTACTGAGCTGGCAAGGTAGCAAATTAAATCCATAGCCCTGAGGATTGTGTTCCTCTTTCTCTCTCTCCCATGTTAGAGCCACCTTCACTGCTAGTGTTTAAGATTAACTCTCCTAATAGTACTTGTACAATACTTTATGTTGTTGGGGAAGGGAGATATGACTTCAGTAAGGTCTCTTCATAGGACAGCAACAAAGCCATGGGTTTTAGGTATTCATGGTTATGTTTCTTTGGTTGCCTGTTGTGATGTACACTTTTTGCAGATTTCTGGTTCATCTTTCCAGTCTTTCTAAGTTCTGAGGATAGATTTATTTGTTAATGTCTATGTCAATGAGTTGTGTTCTTGAAAATAAATTCTGAAAAAAGAAAGAAAGTACTTTTTGGCTCATTTACTCTTCCTCAGACCTTTACAAGGGTCTCTTTATGTTATTCAAAACCTCAAATCAATCTTCTTTCTCTATAAGGAATTATTTCATCTATAAAAATAATTATCAAAAAATGAATTGTACAAAATAGAGTTTCACATTTCAAAATAATCTATTTTTCTTATTCTAATTTGGATATGGAAATTCTCTTTTTCTGGTGTTTAGTAAACAAAAAAAATTTAAGAATAAAATTAATCTACTATATCAGAAATTGAGAGGTACAAGGAGAAGGTGGTAAGTGGAATGGTGACTGGGGTGTGCTGGAATCAACTCATATTGACTCATAAGAGTCCACTGTTAAATTTCTTGTGTGAACATTTACACTGCAGAAATCAGCAAGTGCTAAAAATAAAGGCTTTATTAAGTTATTGATTTGTTATTGGCAAGATTTGAGAAAGTGATAGAAAAATGCTAATAGTATGAGATAGAAGCATTATTTTTTTCCCTAGAGGGCCTG
Source organism: Pseudochirops cupreus (assembly GCA_028627135.1). Lineage (NCBI taxonomy): Eukaryota > Metazoa > Chordata > Mammalia > Diprotodontia > Pseudocheiridae > Pseudochirops > Pseudochirops cupreus. The sequence goes on from CM053580.1 coordinate 83,859,146, forward strand.
TTATTAATCATTCAAAAGCACACCTGAGATGGTGGTGAGAAGAGAATTTAATAGGACCTCCCCTTTCAACTTGTTAGGATGTCTATTTTATCTACTAACATCTCCTTCACAGACATCAGGTTTCCATCTTCTCTAATTCCACAATCATTATTCCTATTTCAATTACTTGATCTCCATTAAATCTTTTCCAGTATATGAACCACTTCTAATCACCACAATTTTTTTTTTGCTTTTTGAAAGGGGGAGAGAGAAATTGGGGTTAACTGACTTGCCCAAGGTCATACCACTAGTTTTGTGTTAAGTGTATGTGGCTGGATTTGAACTCAGGTCTTCCTGACTTCAGGGCCAGTGCTCTATTCACTGTGCCATCTAGGCACCCCCAACAATTCTTTTAAAATCAATTGTAATTCAAGTTTGAGCTGTTTGCATTCTGCAAGAATGACTTCTATTTTTTTTTTCTTTTCCCCTTTATAGGATGATAGATCTAGAAATGGACAGGACTTTGGAAGTTATCCAATTAAACCCTTTCATTATTCAGAGAAAAGGAAAATAAGATTCGGTGAAATTAAGTGACTTGGTCACAGACAGAGATGTAATAAGCATGAGAGGTAGAATGTGATCTCAGAACTGGTTCTACTACACCCTATTGCTTTACTTTCCAAGTCTTTGGGAATTTCCAAGTCCTTTTTTTAGAGATGATGTTAAGTAATGGATGTAAGTAATGGATAGAGTCCTGGATTTACATTTAGGAACACTTGGATTCTAATCCTCTTTCAGACATTTCCTAGCTGTGTCACCTTGAGCAAATCACTAATCTCTCCTGTCTCAATTTCCTTGGATATGAAATGAGGCCATTGGATTCTATTGGCCTCTTAAGTTAACTTCTAACTCAAAAACTATGATCCTATAATTCTAAGGGTAGAGACAAAGTAGTTGATTTCATCTAGATGAGGCCTGCAGGTCTAAAATGTCTCTACAACTCATAGTTTTAGTAAGGAGCTGTAATGTTAATAGAATCTGAAGATCTTCCATGCCCCTTCATATTGGCACTTAGTAAACAGGCACTTAGCACCTTACTTCAAGTTAACACCTTGTTTAAGCTATTTAACTAACACAGAAGTAGTTAACACTTTGAGAGTAGTTAACACCTTAACAGAAAGGGGCAGAACAGGGAGGAGCTATACTGTATATAAGGAAGGACAGTCAGATTTTTCTCTCAGTGACCACCTGGAGACTGCACCTTTTTTCTGAGATCCTCCTTCTGCAACTTTTACTAAGAACTTCCAAGAACCAGGCTGAGGAGCTATCATGAGTGAGTGAGGGATCCCTGCTTGAGGGAACCTGTTCTATTGTGAAGGCTTGGGAATGTGAGTGTATGAACTTCCTGACTAATGTAATGACTTTGGCTTTCTGGTTCTGGGACTTGGTTTTCTGGTATTTGAATAAAGCCTTTGGTTCTGCCCTCCATGTAAAGAGTTTGCTACATTTTATGTTTCACAACTATACCAGCATATTCATAACCACTGTGGATGTTGTGAATATTGCATTATTGTTACAGGAGCCTAGATCACTGAAAAGTTATGACTTGCCCAGGGTTGTATAGCCAGTAATGTGTGAAAGGTAGAATGTGAAACCAGGTCTTCTTGGATTTATCCTATAAAGCTCCAAATCAATTTTTACCTCTTTATGCCACAGATACTATGCTCAGTAATGAGGACCTCTTCATTACCAAATCTAAAATTAACATATCCACTTTTTATTCTTCATCTTTCCTCAGCTTTTTATAAGATGAATTATGATATTCTTTGATAGTTTATCTTTTCCAGGCAACCAGATATTAGCATTATCTTCAACTTCATTGTAGTTTCCTTTTTATCTAATGGTCTCTCCCAAAGCAAAATATGGGCTTGAAATCATTGAATTTAGGTCAATATTTATTTACTTCTTCATATTTTTGCATACTTTAATACCATCAATAAGCAACACAGATATAATAAATGTGGGGGAAGAAAAGAAATAGTTTCACAACCTGCCATTGAGAACTTGCAGATACTTGGAAGGCAAAGTTTGCACATGAGAGGACTTAAAAACTATTGCAAACCAACTTAAAAATAGGTTTAAAAATCATACTCTGAAGAATACATAGGTACTGAGTGGCTAAATTTAACAAATTGGAGTCTACTAGGAGATCTGCAAGATTTAGTGTCTGAGACAGTTTTTGTAGGAAATGATTGAAAGGAAGTTAAATGATTGGCACAAAGAATCATAGTTCACATATATGGAATCAAGTCAGATTCTCCAGATTCATAGACTAGTGCTTTGTTTCTAACATGGCACAGTACCATCTCTTCTGCCATAGATGTTCTAGTTCATCCAAATTCCATCATGCCTCATTTCTAAAACAATGGCGACTATATTGACCAGTCAGTGAGCTTGACAAAAATGTCATTTAGCAATGATGATATATAGGTGGCATATTTCCATTTAGATTGACACTATAGTGCTCAAGTCAGAGGCATACTGATGTTTACACAATAACACTATGATATTTCAGAGCATCTATGTGAGAACACCTGATCTCTACAGTGGAATGCAAGTCAAGTACTATGAAAAATATTTTCCATATTTTTGCAGATGTTCTCAGATAAAAATTTCTCATATCACTGTGACAAGTCATAAGATGTTCCATTTGTGTGCAAGATTGAATTTGAGATGACAGTTCCATGGGTTTGCATCATAGTTTAAAAAAATCTAGTCAAGTTTTAGTTCAGTAGAATTCTGAGATTTTGGAACATAGCAGTAGAGGTTCATTAAGGTCATTGTGATTAATTGGACTTTTGATTTAGTTCAAATCAATAAGTATTTATTAAGAGCCTTGTGTTAGCAGAGTTCCATGTTATGTGATGGGGAGGCAAAGTCTTTGCCTTCAAGTAACTTATAGTCTAATGAAAGGAAAGAGCCTCATATACATGTTGGCATGATGTAAGTTACAACATGATTAGGACAAATGTGGAAGGGGAGGGTTTAAGATAAAATGCATACAGATTCCTTTAACATTTAAAGCCCATCACAATCCATATCCGAACTACCTCTCTGGTCTCATCAAATGCTTGCACTCACACATTCTTTATTCCACCAAACTGACCTTAAGGCTTCCATCTCCTTAGCTTTACGCAGTCTGTCTTCCATGCCTGGAGCATACTCTCTCCTCATCTCCATCTCTTATAATCTTTAGCTTCTTTCAGGACTCAGATCAAATGTTATTTCCTTTATGAAGACTTTTTAAATGTTTTCTTAATGTCTCTATCTCTATCTACTGGTTCCTTTCCTGCTATATAAAAGATCCTATATTAAAAAAATTTTTTTTTAAACATTCACTATAATCCACAACTCCCTATATCTCTCTTCCCTCCCTCAGGAAAATGTCCAGGCAGTACTACCTATATTTATTGCTTCCTCTTCCTTTCCTCTAACTTCTCAAGCCTTTGCTATTGTCTTACAACCTCATCACTCAACCCTCTCTCTAAGGCAACCTATAGTCTCTAAATTGTAGAAATTGAAAGTCTTTACTGAATCCTTACCTTTTTTGACATCCATGAAACATCTGATTCTGTTCACCCTCTTCTTCCACTGGCTGCACTCTCCTCACCGAGTTTTCATGATGCTACTCTTAACTCGGTCTTTACCTACCTCTAACTTTTTCTTCTCAGTTGGTTGCTGTATGACTGTTTTTCATCCACATCATGCCTTCTACTGTGAGTGTCCCCAAAGACTTTGTCATGGGCTTTTTCTTCTCACTACATTTCATCACTTTTTTGGTTCCCATGGGTTTAATTCTCATCTCTATGCAATTGATCATAGAATAGAGTTAAAAGTGACCTTAGAGGCCTTCTGGTTCAACTTCCATATTTAACAGATGAAGAAATAAGACCTAGAGAAAAGTTAAATAACTTGCCCAGGGTCACACAGCTAGAAAGTGACTGAAATAAAATCTGAACCTAGGTCTCCCTGACTCCAAGCCTATCAGTCTATCTACTTTATCATGTAACACCCAGTCTATATCTAACCTCAGTCTCTCTCCAAATCTCCAGTCCCACATTTTCATCTCCTTATTAGATATTTCAAACTACATATCCCATTAAAATCTAAAAATCCCCATAGCTGAAATGAAACTATTATCTATACCTCTTTGCTCTGCTCCATCTCACCCAAACTCACCCCCCAAAATCTTTTCTAAATGTCCCTATTTCTGTCTAAAGCACGTCAGTTTTCCAGCCTCTTAGGTACTCCTCACTCTCCCCCACCTCACATATCCAATCAAGTGACAAACATTGACATCTCTTCTTCCACAGCTTCTCCTTTACTTGTTCTCTTATCACTACTCACACAGCTACCATCAGGTAGTTCAGGTTCTCTTCACTTCTTGTTTGGGTTACTGAAATTGCAAAATCCCTGCCTTGAGTCTCTTACCACTCTGATCTGTTGTCTATGTAGTTGAAAAAGGGACTTGCCTCATTTGCAACTCTAATACCACTCCACCATTCAATAGTCCAGTAGCTCCCAATTGCACCTATGATCCAACATAAAACACTATACCTGACTTTTTTAAAACCCTTCAAAATTTGGTCCCCACCTACTGTGTTAGCTTTATGATATATTTAGCCCAGCAATAGCCTGGTGCTTTAGTAAGCCACCTAATGAATAGTTGTTAATTTTGTTAACTGGTTAATATCACTCCTTTTCCCTCCTGCTGTGTTCAAGTCAAAGTGGCTTTCTTGCCTTCATTCACACATAGCAAGCATCACATATCCTATCTCCACACCTTTTCCTGGGGGATCACTCATGTATTACCTCTTCACTTGGGTTTCATATTAGTCCATACTTCCTCTAATACTCTGCTCAAGCACTTCCTTCTACCTTAAGACTTTTTTGTTCCTCCACCTGCTGGTACCTTCCCTCTCTCCACTACCTCCTATTTTGTCTCCATTCAGTATATATTTTGCAAATAGTTATATTTCCATACCTATCTATATATCTTTCTATCTAATCTCTAAAATTAGAATGAAAACTCTTTGGGAGCAAAGATTTTTTTTTTTCATTTTCGTCTCTGTTTCTGCAGCACTTAACACTGTCCCTAACACTTATTAGGTGCTTAATAGCTTGTTCTTGGTTGTTTTATTGATGCTATATTGTAGAATGTAAGTTTTTTGAGAAAGAAATCATTACATTTCTGTCTTTGTATTCCTAACCAAGATATTTTTGGCTAAAATAATCAAATTCAGCTGCCCAAGAATTATAGCTCTGCAAATGTTTGAACCTCATCAAGAGAATTTTGTTCAGTTCTGGACAGCAAATATTAGTAAGTTCATTGACAAATGTTCAGGAAACAGCATTCTGGAAAGCATCCAGAATAAGAGAAGAAGGATGCAAAGTGTCTGTAGATTGTACCATACAAAGATTAATTGAAGGAACTGGGAATATTTAGCCTAGAATAGAGAAGATTTAGCATGAAAATGATAGGATCTCTTCAAATATTTGAAGGGTTGTCATGAGAAAGAGGAATTAATCTTGTTATACTTTTCTCCACAGATCAGAACTGGGAGAAATGAGTGGAAGTTATAAAGAGAGAGATATAGGTTTGATGTAAGGAAAAGCATCCTAACAATTAAAGGTATCCAAAATGACCTTGGGAGATAGTGAGTTCCTCCTCAGTAGCCTTGTCTTTGAGGATAACTATTTGTTATAGAAAAGATTATTGGTCTCTAAGGACACTCTTTTATACTCCATAATAAAGTTAAAGAAGAACCATGGAGGTCATCTAGTCTAATTTCTTCATTTTACATATGAGACAACTGAAGGCATATGAGGTGAAACAATATTCCCGTGGAGCAGAAGACTGCAGAAGACTGGAGGAGATGACAGAGGACAGACTCGAAAGAACAAAATGTTACACTTTTAAGGGTTAAATAAATGATTCAAAATTTAGGGCAAGCACTTCACATTCTTTCACATACTCCCAATATAAGATATGACTAAGAGAAATAGCCTTGAGAATGGCCAGGAATCAAACAATTATGTATGACTAATGGAAATTTGTGGTAGTTTATTTTCCAACAAAGTAAATTGGAGTTAGTTTTAGATTTTTTTTTTTTTGCATTCCTCTTCGCACCAAAAACCACAAATGGGGTGGTTCTTCAACAAATAGCTTTTAAATGAAAAAAATATAGATAAGAAAACAGGAAGATGGTCACTGTTTCAATTTTAAATCATTAACTACTCAATTTTTTTCTGAAACTTTGGTGCAATTATATCCTTTCACAGTATTAACAGACAAAGGATAGTAGTGTTCTTAGAAACCAAAAAAATTATTTCAAAATCAATCGGATCATTAATTATAGTTACTGTTGTTGTTGTTGTTGTTGTATATCTTTCATTCTCAAAGAGGACCATGACATCAAGGAGGTGATGTGATAACATGCAATTGAATTGGGTGTAAGTGAGGTAGGGCTGTGCAAGGTCACCAGCCTCACTTTCTCTTCTGGAGCTGTCTGAAACTAGTGGCAAAATATAGATCAGGATGACTGGAGATGGCCCTGGATGCAGTGCGATATCTTGGTCTTTTTAAGCTAAGGTCTTTCCCAGGTCTCAGTCTAACTGACGCAACACCCATTCAGTAATTAAGGTGCTAAGAAATCTAGTTACAACCATTCAATTGGTGACTATATAACATAAAATGGAAACACAACATGCAATGCATATAGAAATAAATATGTAAAAGAAGAATTTGACTTAATTTTCTTGGTTCTTGATGGCTAAATAATTATCTATAATTTTATTAAATTCTATATAATGCTACTAAATAATTCTATCCATAGACCCTATGGATAGAAGATGTAGTGGGAAATGATTTGGTTCAATATAAAAAAGAACTTCCTAACAACTGGAGCTGTGCAAAATGGAATAGTCATGTCAATGTGTAGTAAGTTGTAAAGCCATCCAACTGGACCACATACATTTTGGAAGGGTTGTTTTGGTTTTTTTTTTACCCTCAAGATGACCAATATCTGTGTATCTCACTTTAGGCTCTCAACATTGCTGTGCTTGGGATTCCGTCATAACAAAGAATTTTTGTAGGCAAATGTCATTGACAGGGATGGGGACAGGGATGGCAATTTTGGTGGTAGAATCATGGAGTGTAATGATTTGGTCATCTCTGAGATAATTCTTTACTTTCGTAAGATTACTAAATCCTTTGTCTACTAATATTGTGGAAAGTGGTATGGTTGTTTAGAACTTTCACAAGCAACCAAATAATAAATGCACTTTCAAATCTATATAGTAATTATCTTTTTTCCTTCCCTTCCTTGTGTTGATTCATCCATTTATTCATTCAATAATTCATAAATAATTGCTGTGTTCATGGTTATTGGTATAGCAACAGCTATAAAGAAGTATTTAAACATGGGGTTCAGTTGTGCCAGGAGAGGGAACTGACTACTGTATAGCTAATGTCCATGTAGGAATTTGGAGGGAGTAGACACCATGATATGAGTGCCCTACTGCTAAGTGCCATGGAGATCATAGATCATCAGAGCTATAAATAAATTGGGAGAAAAGGGACTGCATTCAAAGAAAGCATCCAAGGGTATTTTGTTCCCTTAGTGATCTTCCACCAGCCTCTACCACATAGCATGTGCACTCATGGTCTCTTGCCCAGCCATGGGTTATTCTTTCTCCCAGAGTCCAATTTCCACGGACCACCTTTCCACTACCATGCCATCTCTGCCTGTTACCTCCCCTATCCAGTTCCTCTCACATATGAAAATCAGATGCTGATGATTACACCATGGGGACATGAGCTGGACTTTCTAGCAACAGGCCTTCCTTTCTCAGAGCCCAATGTTTTGCAGGGTGGATTGTCTTTGCTCCTTTCTTCCTCAATTGATTTTTCTCACATGCAGCACGTTTTAGTTACAGCTCTGCTGCTTGGCCCACTTTTTTCAAAGATGTAATGCAATATTCTTTTTTCTCTTTTTTTTGCTTTCCTCTCCACCCCCTAAATGTATTTCTTCTGTGTACAACTTAATTCTAAAGTAAATGGCTTAAAACTAGTTTACAAAATGTACTGCTATTCTCTAATTTCTAAAGTTCATTTCTTCTCCAAACTGTTTTTTGTTTGTTTTTTGTTTTTTGTTTTTCCAGCAAAGTTATGTTTTACCCCAGGGTATCTTGTGGAAGTGGAGCATTCTGTACCCCCTTCTCTGATCTGGACCCCCTACAGAAAGAATGTAAAGCTTCGCTGAAGCAGGAAAGAGTGTCAAGTTACTATACCTAGAAAAAATCCAATAAAGGAAGCCTGAAGGAGTCCCCTCTAATTATGCTTTTACATCCAAACCAACCCAGTCATCAATTCCTATCTGAGTCTTAGGTAACAAAACCTTCCCTGCAGATGAATACCTTGGTATCTGTCAATGTACCCAGTGGTCTTTTAGATACTCTAGCTTAATTTTGTAGATATCTTCATTTTGCTTCCAGACCTTCAATCTTACACTCTTTGAACACTTAGAATTTCATTGAGAGTGTGACATCTTTTGCAGGTCTAAAAAGCACCTTTCTTTTCTTTTATGTGAATTCTATCTGCTGTTGCTTGTGCCTTTAAAAAAAAAGCTCTCTCCTTCTTGTTATCTCTCTCCTCCTCCTCTCTCTGTCTCATTCTCTCTCTCTCTCTCTCTCTCTCTCTCTCTCTCTCTCTCTCTCTCTCTCTCTCTCTTTCTCCTTGTTTTTGTTAGTTTTTCCCAACTAAAGTGATTTCCACTTCAAGGGCTTCAGGTGAATAAACCCAATATGAATACATAATTAAGACACCGAATAGGATTTCCAATATTATCTTTTTAAAATACAAATTCAGTTCTGAGACTCTGTCCCCAAGGGGAAATACCAGTGACAACCAAATCAGTTTCTGGCAGTCTCGTTTCAAAAACAGTTGGGTTTCTGTTTTGGTTCTGGGCAATCTCTCTGCTGACAGTCAAAAATCCTCCCTTAGATGCATCCTCTGTCAAGCTCATCTCAGGGCAGGCTGCTGATTGACAATAGAAATCATGATACATGGATATGATGTCAGATCCATGTACAAACAACAAGGGTTTTGATTAGCCGCTTCATAATGGTGGAATTCTGGAATTCGTGTATTTTAACATCTGTTTAAATAGTTCCTAGATTCTTATGCGTGTCTTCACAATCTGATTCTGAACCATTTCTGCATTTGGGGTGAAATAAAAAAACTCCGCTCATGCCGCAAATCTCAGAATAAAGAATAGAAGTTGAAGAAAACAAAGGTAACTTTTTTTTTTACTTCGAGGACTTAGTAATGAAAATCACCTTTGGGGAACAAAATATGCAATCCTGAAGCTATAGTAATATTACAGAGAGGACAGACAGCAGTAAAACATATGCTTTGAATCAAAGATCTCAAATACTGAATGGTAAATATTATTATTATTCTTTTAAAAGGAGGACCAATTATTTTGCTTCCTGTTAGGAACTTGCTCTATTGTACTTATGAAAAATAAAATAAAATTATTTATTTTAGGAATAGAGCAATTAGGAAAAGCAGCAATAATAATTTTTTAAAGTTTACATTTAAATGTCACTTTAAGATTTAAAAGTCACATTTACCCATTCTCTCATTTGAACCAAGCAACAACCCTATAAGGTAAGTGTTTTGTTTTTTTTTTAATTAGACCTGTGATTTTATAGTTATAGGTTACTCCAACTATTGATCTGGATTGGAACCTACTTTTCCATTTATGGTTTTAGAGTGTTGTCTTTGGTATAAAGAGGTTAGAGTACTTTCCCAGGATCACACAATCAGTATATCTCAAAGGCTAGACTTGAACCCTGATTCTCCTAATTCTGAGGCAAACTTTTCTATTCATTATCCTGTGCAGCCATTTTTATCCCCAAACTTAGTTTCTAAGAGGTTAAATGACAGCCAAGTAAGTGTCGGAGATTGGATTAAAGTCAGGTCTTCATGAATCCAATTCCACCATGATGTCATTAGAATCACATTGGCTGCTCCACAAGAAATTTAGATTCCGAATGGCCAGCATCAGACAGAACTGTTGTTTTGTTTTGTTTGTTTTTTTAGAGAAAAGATTTACTCACCAAAATTTAGTCAAATAAAAACACATGGTGCTAAGGAATTGCTGCTTGCTTAGAAATCAATGGTATTAACACTATTAGCAATCAGACCTCTTTACCTTCTAGCTGTTTTGGATTGCTGTCATGAGAGAAGATGGCATTAAAGTCACACTCCAACCTGATTTTGTCCCCACCTTCTGTCAAAGCAATAGGTCTGAAAAAAGAGGAAGCATTTTAAGGGAAGGATGATTCAGATAAATTTAACATGCTCAGACTAAGCAGGAAGCATATTTATATTTTCTTCTCTTCCACTTTCCTCTCCACCCCCAAAACTACCAGTGCTACCACATTGTTACTGTAGGTGAGGGTGCAATTCTATAGTCTTAGCCTATCTGCTTCCCTGTGACTTACAAATTCTAAGCCTAGCATCTATTATTTGGATTTTGGTGAAAGTGAATACAATGCCATTCTCATCTGTGTATAATGATATCATTAGCCTTAGTGTTAAAAGGTAAAATTTCCATATGAAGTTCCTGTTTTGGATGAGATTTATCTATTTATGTGAAGCTAAATTTCAGTATAATCTACAAATTACATGTGCTGGTCACAATTCAATCCTGCTGATAACAAATTTTATGATAAATGTGTTAGGGGATAGGAATGCAATAAATATTTTACTTTAACCTTAGGTTAAAAGTTGCAAATCGAACACAGCTGACCCCCTAAACACTATGCAATTTGTTTATAAAGAGCAATGCAAGGGAAGTATGAGAGGAAAAGGAGGCAGATTGATCAGGTAGAACGAGCAAGTTATAGTAGAATGATATCCCAAAGTTTATACTGATACACACATTATGTTAAAAGAATTTGAGGATGTCCCCCTACCTAACACACTGGGTGAACCCACTGTAGACGATTTCTCAAAGGCCATAGACAAGAGTCACGCATAAAGAGAAGCTGTGTATGAGTCATAATCTCACCACTGGATTGCATACTCATATTGTTAAGGTCCACTAAAACATAAAAGTGTATACTGTAATGGTAGTAGTAGTAGTAGTAGTAGTAGTAGTAGTAGTAGTAGTAGTAGTAGTAGTAGTAGTAGTAGTAGTAGTAATGATGATGAAGAGGAGGAGGAGGATGTCTAACATTTACTTAGCACTTTAAGACTGGTCAAACACTTTAGACATATTATCTTCTCTGTTTTCAGTAGGAACCAGTTGAAGGTGGATGCGGAGTATTTGAGGTGATCATTTGATAATAATGATGATCTATTGGCAAAAGAGAACATTTCCTAAACAGCTAGATTACCCACAGTAGATACAAACCATTCCAGTAACTTTGGTATCTTTTAATGTCTGATGCATTAGTGACTGCTAATGGAGCAATTATATTCTACTAAATTGTACTAAATTGCATTAAAGTCTTGTTACTGTCAGATTTTAGCAGATTTTAGGAACCTCTAAATGTGATTTGGAACCAGAGAAGCAGAACCTCCTTCAGAGATGCCTTGAGAATGATGTCTATTCCAGAATGTCCAAGAAAAGATCTCCAGGGACCAGACAACTACAAGAGACATCTGGGACTCAAAAATGTGCTAATTAAATGGACATTGGGAGTGAGTTACTAGGATATAAAGGAACTTGATGTTAGTTACTATTGATGATTAACATTGATGATCTTATGTTTCATGATATTTATGTTTAAGTTTTCTTGGCTACATGGCATGGTCACAAGTAAATCTCCTCAAAATTAGTCCATTATGAGCTCTTTAAGTAGTGTGATCTGCAGGCTGACTTATGTAATTCTGATTATGAATATATGAAAAACCTCATAGATTTTGCTTATAGATAACTGATCTATGGGAGAAGTAGGGTGCCACTTCCCATGAATAAAAGGGAGGAATTGAGGGGATTAGAATAACAAGTTGTAATGAAAATTGAGTAAACCACACTGACTCCATCTTGTGACTCAATTCCAAAGCTACCTTAGTTTCTATTCAGTTATATGTCTAGTCCAATTTCTGTCTTGTGAGAAAAAAAATTATTCATTTATGGGAATTATAAGAGGACTTTGTTGCATTATTTGAACCTATCCCTGAATGGCTGGGAAACTGGACTACCTCTATCTGCTACTTAGAGACCTTTAACTAAGGACTTAGGTTACACTAACCAGAAACCCAATCGTATCTGAAGATTGATGCTGGGAGTTTTCTCACAATTGTACATCTCAAACAAACCATATATCTTATATGAAAACTCATCCCATACTGGTTAATCAGTCCATGTTCCATTGATTGAATACAGACATTGGTGGGGGAAGGGGGATAGTTCTTTTTTTCTGATTTCAGGGAATGAACCATTTACCTAATTGTGTATCCTGATTAATTGTTTTCATTAATTGGTCTTATTTGGTTAATTGTTTGTCATGAATAAAAGTGTATCTCCCATATTTAGGGTCCAATGACAAAGTTGAGGAGGGCTATTGGTCATGATTTGTTAGGCAGTTGGCAATCATTGGATCATAAATTGAACCTTAGTTAGTTATTTCAGTCAAAACTCAGTCATTTTATCTTTCACCTATAATACTACATTATATTTATACAATACTATATTATATTTATACACCTCATACTACATTATACATTAGCCTATGAATCTATGTATGATCTCCTCAATGTGGATATTATTCCTTTCAACAGTGCCAACTATAACTTATCCACATTTTGGCATTCAGTGTAATTAACACTCTTCTAGGTCCTCCCACAAGTTTGCCACAGGGAATTTAATGAACATTAGAGGGACTTTGGAATATTCTCTTGATATCATCTGCATATCAGTAGAACACATGAACTGTCTACTGGTTATCCCCAGCTCTTGTCACATGGCTACTCCATATTTTAATTTTTTTTTTCCTGAACACCAATTTCTCGAATGATATCCTTTACACATCTTCCCCTGAGTAATGACATGTAATAGTACATAATACCTAAGCTCAGCATGAACCTTTCTGCTCTCCTTTTGGAAAATCAAAATTTCAATTCTTCAAACCCTATAGTGTTACAGGCAATAATACAGCAGTACTTGGAAGAAAAAAGATCTGTGAGAAAAGTCGCAATTTTTCATATTGAATTTTGGTTCAGCATTTTTCTTTCCCCAGAGTTACACATGGGCTTTGAAGGTCAGCTTCTCAGTGCCCTAAGGTAGCTTCTCCTTAAGCTATAGGGCAAAATGAAATTTTTTCACACTGTTGTAGTGGGTAGAGGACTAGTATTAGTCAGACCTGGTTATGTCATATCTCTCCTTGGATATTTACTAGCTACATGGCATTGAAAAAAAATTATGTACTTCTTCTTGATTTTAGTTTTCTTTATGTGTAAAATTAGAGGGTTGTATTAGATGACATCTAAGGTTCTTCTAGCACTAAATTTATTGAAATGAGATCATGTTATCCAAATAAAGTCATAGAGCACAACAGTATTTTTTTTAGTTTTCTTTATAATCTCAGGTAATATCAGAAAAATGCTATAACATTTCACTGGAATGCCATTTCTAATTTCTAATATTAAAAATAAAATCCACTTATTTCCTTATTTCTTTCTTCAAATTTTGACAGTCCTCTCCCAACACATATTGCCCACCATGGGCATCCCATCAGGTAACTAAAAATGCAGTAAAAGTAATCACGTAATTGCCACATTCCATGTCTTGGAGTCAGGCTGATAAGAATATTTATTTGACCATCTACATCTTTGGAACCATACTTGACATATTTTACTATTAATGAAGTCTGTTCCTCATGAGTTAAATCTGGAATACAATCCATGAAACACTGTATTTGGCAGTTTTAATAGCTTCAATCAATTTCTGGAAAATATCCTTGCTAACGAAATTATTTTGAATATCTTTCAACAGACAATGAAGCTCCTGGGCATTAATAAGGGAGGATGAGGACAGAGGAGGGAAAAGGTAGAATCTGTTGATTTGGAAGGAAAGAGAGGTGTTCCTAGATTGAGATAGAGCTATTTGATTGAGGCAGAAAATGTACTACTTTCTCCTTTTTCAAAGGTGGAGAAAAAAGCAGATATGAACGGAGATTCCTCAAAGACAGGTTCAAGAGCAAGGGGCAAGGCCAAGGTCCTTCACAGTAGCTCCAACAAAAAGATCTCCAGGAGTTTTATAGCTCTACCCTCAACTCCCAGATCAATATAGAAGTCAGACCTCCATTCTTACAAAATACCATCCTTTTGGACTCCATACCAAGACTAGTGTCAAAAGTGAGGGAAAAGAAATCAAGGAAGGGGTCATATTACCATCTTTATTTATTTGATAAAGATTGTGAAGTATAACCCCACAAATCCCCTTCTTCTCATCTCTTATCACTCATTGTATATGTTCTATCACTGCTTCCTAAATTCTTTCCATTAATAATATTCCATTAATACTAAAAGAAGACAAAATTCCTCCTCAAGTTTTCTTCTAAAGGCCCATGCTTAACTGTATTGTATTGTGACACAAAAGAGAGGTAAGGTAAATTTTTGTATTATAGGTCCCAAAACATAGCAGCAAATATGATTGTCAGCTTTTTCTCTCATTTCTAAAGTACCTAAAGGCAATATTTAAAATCAGAGCAAGCAAAATAGACAGATAAGCCCGTGTTTTGGCAGAGTAGAATATTCATAAAAGGTATGGTTACCTAGGTTGGTTTCTCTATGTGTCTATGAGGGAAATAAGTTTAGATATGCTTCCCAACTTGTATGCATGCTGAGTAAAAGTCGAATGCAAATTGTCTGAGGTCTTGGGCATAGGTACACAAAGATCTGAGCAATGTTGACACTTGTAACAAAGTAAATGATAACTGCAACCTTGATAAGGCATCTGAACTCTTTTTTGTTTGTTTGTTTCAGGTATGCCTTGTTAGGGCAGCTAAGTGGAGAGTGGAGGGAGTGCTGAATTTAGGACTAGAAAAAAATCTTAGTTCAAAGCCAGCCTCAGAAACTTCTTAGCTGTGTGACTTTGGGCAAGTCACTTAACCTCTGCCACTAGAGAAGGAAATGACAAACCACTCTAGTATCTTTGCAAAGAAAAGCCCAGGAACAGAGGTTCATGGGGTCATGAACAGTCAGACAGAACTGAAAATGAATGCACTGAATACCTGTGTTGAAGTTCATAGGGTGAATTTCCAATGCCAATATGACAGAGTGAGGAAGGAACCCTCTGAAGCCCTCTCAAAACCCTCCAAATAATTAGAAAACCACCTTAGAATTGATCTAAGAGCAGGGAAGCAACTTACCAGCCTGACAAGAAAGGTCTGTCTCACTGGGATGGAATGGGAGCAAGGTCCAAGGGCAGCAGCAGCAACAACAGGAGCAGCAGCCAGCCTCACAGCAGGGGGCCTGCAGCAAGGCTCTAAGCCTAGGGCAATTCACTAGTGGTCCTCATATGTTGTTCCTTTTTTTGGATCATGGCTTTAAAATAAAAGCCTGGATGGCATCTTTCAAGAAACTATCAAAGAAAACTGCCCTGATATATTAAAATGAGAAGGCAAAATAGAAATTGGAAGAATCCACAGATCACCACCTAGAAGAGATCCCCAAATGAAAACTCCCAAGAATATCAGAGCCAAATTTCAGAACTCGCAGATCAAGGAGAAAATGTTGCAAGCAGTCAAAAAGAAACAAGTCAAATATTATGGAGCTACAATCAGGATTGCCCAGGATTTGGCAGGTTCCACATTAAAGAACTAGATGGCTTGCCAAAAGGATATACTTGAAGGCAACAGAATTAGAATAAAAGTTAGTATGACCTCCAAATACAATACTGAAGGGAAACATAAAATGGTTAAAAAGGGAGGGGGGGAGGGAGGGGAAGAAGAAAGAGAAAAAAGAAACAAGAAAGAGAAAACATGAGAAATTCAATAAGATTAAATTGTTTATATATCTATATGACAAGATAATATTTGTAACTCTTAACAACCTTATTAGTATAAGAGCAATTAAAAGAAGTATATGTAGAGAGAGGGTGTGGATATAAGGTGAAAAACGAAAAACAAAATAAAGGGTTCTAAAAGAAAATTGCATTGAAAGAAGAAGGAGGAGGAAGAATCAATGGGGTAAATTATGCCACATAAAAGAGGAATAAAAGAGCTATTATAATAGAGGGGAAGATAGGGGGGTGGGACAAACAAAGCTTAAACCTCACTCTGACCAAAATTGTATTAAAGAGGGAATAACATACACACTCAATTAGATATAGAAATCTATTTTACCCTATAAGGAAGTAAAAAAGGGAGGGGATAATAGGAGCAGGAATGGCGACTGATAAAACAGAGGATATATTGGTAAAGGCAGTGTTCAGAAGTAAAACACTCATTAAGAGAGAAAGGGTAGGGGTAAAAGAGAGGAGACAGGGATAAGCAAGTGAGAGATAGCATAGAGGGAAATACACAGTTATCATAATGAGACAAACTCATAAATACCTCACACCTTATACCAAGATAAGGTGAAAATGGGTACATGATTTACACATGTAAGGTGATACCATATGCAAACTAAGAGTATAGAATAGTTCATCTGTCAGATTTATGTATAAAGGAAGAATTTAGGACCAAGTATGATATAGAGGGCATTATGAAATGTAAAACAGATAATTTTGAGTATATAAATTAAAAAGGTTTTATACAAGCAAAAACCAATTTAACCAAAATTATAAGAAAAGCAGAAAACTGGGGGAAATTTTTGCAACAAGTATTTCTAATTAAGGTCTCATTTCTCAAATATAAAGAAAACTGAGTCAAACTTATGAAAATATGAGAAATTAAAGCTATCTATAGGCATATGAAAAAGTGTTCTAAATCCCTATTGAGCAAAGAAATGCAAATTAAAACAACTCTGAATACCCTCTATTTCACCAATGCAAAACACAATTAGCTGCTATGACTATGCAGGCATATTCCTAGGTTTGAATCACAAGATATAACAGACTCTCTTCCTAGAAGATGAAACCAAGACATTTATTCAAACACCAGTAAGCCAAATCTATCATAGTAACAAAGAAATCTATGCACATTGTCAATGCAGGAAGCGCTGACACACCAAGTGTTCTTTTTAATACAAAGTCCATATATGTCACCAGTGCAAGGAACACAAACATCCCAAGCCCTCCCTCCATTAGGTCTCCCCACAAAACAAGTTCCCTTAGGCAAAATCACTCCCTCTCTTGCTCACTCTAGCTGCTTTGCTCTGCCCTGATGGCTCTCTCTCTCACTCCCAGCTCTGTCTCACTCCCACTTTCTGCTCCATCCCTTCCTGCTCCACCATTTGGCAAGCTCCTCCCACCACAGGTTCATGTGACTCAGGCTCATGTGACTCAGGCTTAAAGCAGGTCACATAAGCCTTTATGTGGGACTATCCATCAATTGGGCAATTCAATTGGGAAATGTCTAAACAAGCTATGACATATGACCATATTGGAATATTATTGTGCTATAAGAAATGACAAGCAAGGTGATTTCAGAAAACCTGGACTGACATGAACTGATGCATAGTGAAGTGAGCAGAACCAGGAGAACATTGTACATAGTAACAGCAATATTGTTCAATGAAAAATTGTGAATGACTTAGATATTCTCAGCAATACAATGATCCAAGACAGTCCTATAGGATTATGATGAAGCATATTATCTGCCTTCAAAGAACTGAGATTGATTGACTACAGACTGAAGTATGCTTTCTTTTATTCATTTTTTCTTTTATTAGAGTCTTCTTGTACAAAATGACTAATATGGAAATGTTTTACATAATTGCACATGTATAACCTACATCTGATGGCCTACTATATCGGAGAGGGGGAAGGGGCTAGAGAGAGGTAAAGATAGAATTTGGAACTCAAAACTTTAAATAAAAATGTTTTAAAAAATTGGAAAAAAACAGACTACCACTCAAAAAAAAAAGATGGTGGGATTATACATTTAGAGGTCATCTAATCCAATCTCCTCATTACATAGATGAGGGAACTTTGCTATAGAGAGGTTACATGGTTTGCCCAATGTCTCCCAAGTAGCGGGACCAGGCAGTCAATGTCTTGGGACACTTACAACAAGAACATCAGGTAAGGGTGGGTATAACTTTGTAAACCCAGAGCATCTGTTGGAGGGTATTTGGAAATGGTGAATACATCATATGCTCCCTTAGTACTCTGTGAAGGACAACCTTCATAAGCAT
This sequence comes from Pseudochirops cupreus, assembly GCA_028627135.1. Classification (NCBI taxonomy): domain Eukaryota; kingdom Metazoa; phylum Chordata; class Mammalia; order Diprotodontia; family Pseudocheiridae; genus Pseudochirops; species Pseudochirops cupreus. Next base: position 83,877,504 of record CM053580.1, read on the forward strand.
TCCAAAAGTGTGACATCATATTCCTCTGATTTCAGACTATATGCCAGTTTGGATGCTGTGTCTTAAGAGCATCCATTGTTCTTCCTTTCTGCATTTCAGTCACCTACAGTAACGTCTCCCTGGCATACTCTATTGAGGCCACAAATGGCACTTTGCCAGATAGTATCCAAGAATAACTCACCCTGAAAGGACAATTATTTGTCCAAGCAGAGTCCTTCTTTGTGCTGGCAGTTTCCTGTTTACTCTTCCTCTCTAACTACCATAGTTCTTATACATATACTTACCTACATCTTCAGACAGTGTTCAAACATCTTCCCTACAAAATTATCGAGTATTTCATATCTGCCAGTCGTTTCTATTCCATAGCTCTTTTTCAGTACAGGGCAACATTCTTTTCATGGGTGTACTATGTTACATTTATACAATTAGAATCTTATAGCTTATGTAGCCCTCCTATTAGTAGGAAAGAAAACTACCCTCTTCCCTTTGCTGTTGCCTTTAGGTAGAGTCAATCATACTTGCACGGCTTAAGTGGGTACAGTTCTTTACTCATGACTATGAATGAAAAAGGAATAAAAGCCAGATATAGCAAATCAACTATCAAACTGATCAGCCTTTGGCAGCAACTCTAAGACCGATGGGTTCAACTTCTTATAATCTGTAGCCATACCTCAAAGCTTAGGAGTTTAAAGAGATACCCACAGGATGCTTAGATTCAGAAATTCCCCTCCCACAGAGTAATAGAAGAAAAGTGTTAGCCACTTCTAAAACTCCACAGTTTTATTGGTATTCTAAGTCTTTACTGGCTTTCAATCTGTTGCATTTCTTCTCACTGCTGTGTTCTTAGGTCCTGGCCCCTTTCCTTCTTGCTTTCCCCCTTCATCCCCTCCTTTCTACAGGTATTCATTTAGAACCCATCTGAGCTCCTTGACTGCTCACATAATTTGGAAAGATGGGAGTCACTGAGATGGAGGACGTCTAGATATTGTATCCTAAGTACCTCTAGGCCTTACCATCTACCTTGCTTCTACATCCTGTAAACCCTGGGCATGGTCATTTAAACCAGAGGTAGAAAATTAACCACCAGCTTGCACAAGATGCAGCAGCCTACAAATGCCCCTAAACCTGATGAAATTTAAGTGGGGAATGTTTAACAAAATAAATACAATACAATAAATACAATAAAACACAGATAATGTTCATTTGTGGTTCTCTATGTCAATATGTGACCCTCTGGGATCAATTACTTTTTAAGTTGAACATCACTAGTAACTACTAATGTGACCTAAAGACCCCAGAGCTTTACCATCTGCCCCTGGGGACTTCTTGACTCTTAACATAATTTGACTTTCTTTTATTTGTGTTCTCCCCCAATTAGAATGTGAGATCTTTAAGAGTAGACTACTGGTACAGACTGCCTAGTTTTTTTGCAATTGTATTCTCAGTACTTAGCGCAGTGTTTTGCACGTAGAAAGAACTTAATAAATGCTTTTTCACCATTTCATTCATCAATTATCCTTTGTACTGGTAAGTACACTGTGATACAAGTCACAAATAAGGTTCAATTCATATCATTCAATCCTGTATGAGAAGCTAAAGGAAAAAGACATTTTATGACCTTGAATTCCCATTTTATGTCCTTTTCTTCTTACTGAAAAAATTCGAACTCTCTGACTTGGCCTACATCCTACAGTATTTTCCCCTGGGCCAACATTAGCTTTGCCTGTTCTTTGGCTTTTTCCATATTTCCTTTCCTCTAAAGCTCAGTAGATGGAGCTAACAGGTTCATGAGCTGTTCGAGTAGACATAACTATATCATATAGTAACGTCTTCAAAGATATCTAGTTTGGTTCATTGGTTTTCATTTTCCTCAGGAAAAAGCACAAAATCTTCAGTATAACTTTCAGCACTGATCTGCCAAGGACTCCCAAACACTCAAAATTCTTCATTTGATATTTCTTAGTATTCTATGAGAAGACATCATTCCTTTCCACTTCTGTTTCTCACATCAAGCTATCCTTTTCTCTTAAATTCTTCCAGAATATACAGCATATACAACATAATTTAGGTATTAATCATATACCTTTTAATTTTTATTAAAGATTTCTTGTAGGTTGCTTTGCACAGGTTATGGAGTAGGGCATTGTATACGTGAGCAGGTCCTCATACATTATAAATAAGGAACTAAGCAGGAGAAGGGAAACCAGATAAAGAATGAATCAAATGTACGATTAAAAAGGAAGATGGCCTATTCATGTAGTAAAAACAAAGGACACCTAATAAATATTTCATATGTACCACTGCTGTCCTCAAAATCATAAGAAAACATAAGAAATATTGTGTAGTGACCTCTCCTTCATCTTTAGCAAATTTATGTGATGACCTGACTGACATACAGGATGAGTAAGCATAGACAAATTATAACCTACATTTCTAGAGTGAATGTTGACATAGAAGAGATTATGAATATTTTGCAATATTGTAGTATTCATGCATATCTCATTTCTTCACATAGATTGGTAGCTCTCTGAGGGGAAAAGTCAGGTTTTTTTCCTATCAATTACAGCATCCAAGTCATCACTGAACATTCTTAGAATGTTGGGTAGTTAATAAATACCTATTGATTTAAACATAAAAAGGAGAAATAATAAATAATAATAATGCAATTTCACCTTGCTCAAGCATTCCTCAAAATTAGCATTGGGTTTACTCACCTTCTGGCATACATAGAGAGCTTATCACTACAACCTGCGTTCCTGTGGAATAGTCACCTACACATCTGTGAAGGACAGCCTGATTAACCTTCAAGTAGAATTCTAAAGTATAAGAACTTTGCTTTTAGTACCTATGATGGATATTCTGTACCCTTTCCCCTCCAACCACCATGCCGGATTCCCAGCTATTCCTGATGTCTTATTTATGGAACCCCTGCCATTCCCTCTGATTAACTCATATTTTCACACTCTTCCTCACTTTTAAAACATATGCTCAAATTCTTCATTTGCTTTATGATATAAGAATCAAAATCTCCAAGGTATCATACTTTAAGAAGTGTAATAGAAGTTTTGCCACTACTGCATTGAAACTAAGGAGGGACTGTGCCTTTTTTTATCTCAGTAATTATTTCTCTTTGCCCTGTGTTTTTCTCATAGTAGACACTCAATTGTTTCTGGCACAGAATTAAATTGGCCCTATCCTACTTGTTCTTTAAAACATATATACCCTTATCATGGCCTTAAATGGATGAATCTCCAAGTCAAGTATCAGCAAATAAGTATGGAAGGGATTACATCACTAGACCCCTTGAAAACATGTTTCAATAAGCTTAACAAATTGTGATGTAAACAAAGTTTATCATAGGTCAAGGGAGGCCATAGGAGATAAAAGATAAAACACAAGGATCAGGATTCTTGACTTCTAATTCCAGATGGACAGTTAAATAGGGATATAATGCCTTGGAATGTCACTTAAACTTCTGGGGGCAGGGGAGGAGAGAGGACTGAGTTTCTTCACTTATAAAATCAGAAGTTGCATTGAAGACAAAGTTCCCTTCTAGCTCTAAAATTCTTAGGTTTTATGATTGTCTGCATCAGAGAATGACTATCATATTCCTGTCTATGGATATCATATTCAACACAACCATTGGCTACAAACTTGTCTCTACATCCAAAATAAATCCTCATCTAATATAGTCCTTCACTTTCCATGTTCATTTTGGCACAGGCCCAAAATTTCCACCCAATTTTTGCTTAGAGTAGGAAAGGGGCACTTTAACTTATTTCTTCAGAGTAGGAATGTGCATGGGCAAATGCCTATCATGTTACACAGTCCAGAGAAGGAACTTAAGGATCTATTAGAAACTATAACAGAAGTAAGCAAAAAATATACAAAAGTAATACATAAATTGTATATGTGTGTATATGTGTGTATATATGTGTGTGTGAGAGAGAGACAGAGACAGAGACAGAGAGACAGAGAAAGAGCAATAGAGAGAGTGAGAGTTAATGGTAGATAAAATCCCCTAGACACATATCGATATTTATTTCCAGACTTACATTATAGTACTCAGACATCCTTAGCTCCATTCTAACCATATTTTTAATATTTCAAAGTTTAATGTATGAATTTTATTAGCCTACTAAATTGTGAATGATACATTGACAGTCTTGTTCTCACTTATCATACCTTGTATCTCTTCTGTTTACTGACAAAGCATTCTATTTCTGCCAGTGTATTTGAATTGCTTTTCATCAACAGATCTGTATATCCAAAGATGATCATATGTCTTTTCTTTTCCAGTAGCAAAGTACTTCTATCACTCTTGGGTGTCTTATAAAAATTATAAATCCTCAATATATTCCCTCTATATTCATTCGTTACTATTTTCTGTTACTCCTCTTGATCCTACGAGAGTGAAGAAAATGGATATATTAGAATATTTTGTGGAGTCTCAGGCTGAGCATTCTTTAGCCCTTCTGCCTGAGCTCAAATATGACAGCAACATCTTCAGATCTATGAGATTAGCGGGGAAGTCATACTCCTGGCATCACGAAAATTTACCTCTCTGCCAAAGACAGAATACTGCCTCTTAAGTTGAAAGGACTTGGGCGTTAAGAACCCTGATATTTGACAATAATTATGTTAATAATAACAATGATGATATACTTATTTAATTAAAGTTTACACAGTACTTTCCTCATAGTACCCATATGGCCTAGGTAATACAAAATGTCATTTATTCCATTTTACAGATGAGAAAGTTGAGACTCAGAGGCCCATGGCCATATAGGTAAGCACAAACCCTTCAGGAAGCCAGGCCCATTTCAGACTGGACAAAGACAGTCTGGCAGAGTGTGATATACAGGAAAACTCAAGGAAGAAGGACTTTTAGTTTAGCTCCATTCCAGATGATGCTTGTTTCTGGTTTTAGGTATATACTACTTATTTTAAGAAAAGCTCCATTTATTCCTATACTTATTTAGAGGAATGATTGTTGTATATTATCAAAATCTTTTTCCACATTTGTTGATATGATCATATATTTTTGTTAATTTTTTATTTTTATGGTCAATTATGCTGATAGTTTTTCTGATATTGAACCGGTCCTGCATTCCTGTTATAAATCTAGCTTGGTAATAGTGTATGATCTTTGTGTTATATTACCATAATCTCTTTGCTGGCATTTTATACACATTTTTCTATCAATATTCATTAAGAAAATTGGTTTAGAATTTTCTTCCTGTTTTTTATTCTCCTTAGGTTATGTATTAAAAGCATATTTGTATCATAGAAGGAATTTGGTAGGACTCCTTATTTACATATTTTTTTCAAACAGTTTATATGATATTTCAATTAAGTGTTATTTAAATGTTCAGTAGAATTCACTTGTAAATCTATTTGGTGCTGGGTTGGGTTTCTTTGGTTTCTTTGTTTTTAAGGGATTGGTTTTCCAGGGAGATCATTTATGGCTTATTTATTTTATTTTTTTAATTAAATTTTATGTTTACTTTTAGTTTACAACATTCATTTCTACAAGATTTTGAGTTACAAATTTTCTCCCATCTTTCCCTTATCCCCCACCCAAAAACAGCAATACCACTGAATACCCCCTCCCCCAATCTACTCTCTCCTATATCCTCCCCCATCCCCCCTCTCATTTTCCAGTAGAGCAAGATGAATCTCCATACCCCAGTGCCTGTATATTTTATTTCCCAGTTGCGTGTAATAATAATGATAAAATAATTTTTTAAACATTTGATTTTAAAACTTTGAATTCCAGATTCTTTCCCTTCTTCTCTCATCGCCCAACCTTACTGGGAAGATAAGCAATTCAATATAGGTTGGACATATGTAGTTACACAAAACATTTGCATCGTGGATATATTGTGAAACACTGACTATATTTCCCTCCATCCTATCCCATCCCCCACTTGTTCTGTCTTCTACTTTGACCCTGTCCCTTTTCAAAAGTGTGTACTTCTAACTACCCTCTTTCCCAATCTGCCCTCCCTTCTATCATACCCCCTCTTATCCCCTTCCCCCCTACTTTCCTGTAGGGTAAGATACCCAATTTAGTGAGTATGTTATTCCCTCCTTAAGTCAAATTCAATGAGAGTAAACTTGACCCTTTTGCTTTTGCCTTCCTGTTCTTCCCCTCCATTATAACAGCTTTCCCTTGCCTCTTTTATATGAGATAATTTACCCTATTTTGTCTCTCCCTATCCCCACTCATTATATTCCTCTCTCACCTCTTAATTTTATTTCTTAAATATCATGCCTTCCTGTTCAATTGATCCTGTGCCCTCTGTCTATGTATACCTGTATATATATATATATATATATATATATATATATATATATACATATATACACACACTCACATATGTATTCTTATGCACATACACCCTGCTAT
>CM053580.1:83884415-83906666 GCA_028627135.1 Pseudochirops cupreus
GCTCTCCTCCTCCCTCTCTCTCCCATGATCTTTCTTTTTCCCCAAAGAAGGAATCGAGGGTTTGGTAGCTGTTCTTACTTTGCTTCTTATGTTATTCTTACTCATGGCTCTTCAGACCGTGATTTTTTTTTAAATCTCTGTGGGGCTCTGCTTCCAGAAGGCAAAGCTCTGTCCCAAATTGCTGGGGTCCTCCCGGCTGCAGTAGCTCTCAGGAAGATGCTGGGAGTCTTCCTAATTACTTCCGGCTGACTGGATAATGAAGACTCCAAGACAGAGGCCCAAGACAGCGATCCAGATCCAGGCCGCTCAACGCGAGAGCACTGGCCTGAGAACAATCACTAAGTCCCCCTGCTGTCTGCAGGCCGTGGGGGGGAAGCTACAACGAGGAGGCGGGTGCAAAACCTCTGCCTTTCACTTTTCTGCTCTGGAGGCATTTCGCGGGACTGCTTATCTTCCCCTTTCACAATCCCCACTCGCAGCTGCTGCTAATCCGCTCACCTGAGAGGCTCCTCCACTCCTCCTGTCCAGCTGCCCCCGGGGAACAGCCGCAGCTTCAGGGCAGGCTGGTTTCGGTTCGCAGTGCTGATATGGTTCCTCTTAGCCGAGCTGACTTTAGTGGGAAGTATCTTTGTGTGCGTTTTGGAGTTCTAGGATTGGTTTAGAGTCCTGTTTTATGGGTATTTTGGGGTGGCTATGTGAGAGCTGCGATATGTTGCTGCTGCTACACCGCCATCTTGGCTCCGCCCCCCTGCTTTTCTTTTTTTTAATAAATTCATTATTCCTTTGTTTTTAAAATTATTTTTTTTAATTTTGAGTTGCAAATTATCTTCCTTCCTCCCCCCAGAAGGCAAGCAATTTGATAACAATTATACATGTGAAATCATGCAAGACATATTTCCATATTAGCCATGTTCAAAAAACAGAGAAAGAAAGAAAGAAAAAAGAAAGGGAAAAAATCTGCTTCAATCTGCACTTAGACTTCATCAGTTCTCTATGTGGAGGTAGAAAGCTTTTTTTAATCACAAGTCCTTTAGAATTGTCTTGGATAATTGTATTCATTAGAGTATCCAGGTTTTAAACAATTTATCATCATCACAATATTGCTGTTCCCATGTTCTCTTCATTCTGCTCAATTCATTTTGCATTGGTTCAATATAAGTTTTCTCAGTTTTTTTTTCTGAAACTGTCCTAGTCATCCTTTTTTAATTGAGGGACACCCCCTCAATTTCCAGTTCTTTGCCATCACAAAAGAACAGCTATAAATATTTTCGATACATATAGTTTTTTTTCCTTTCTCCTTGATCTCTTTGGGATACAGACATAATAGCGACATTATAAGGTCAAAGGGTATGCAGAAGTTTTATAGGCTTTTGGGCATAGTTCCAAATTGTTCTCCAAATGGTTAAAGCAGTTCACATGTCCACCAACAAGGCCCTAGCATCCTAATTTTTCCACATTTCCTCTAGCAATTGTCATTTCCTTCTTTTTTCCTGTTAGCCAACCTGTTAGGTATGAAGTGAGCTTTTTCGTTTTGAACAAGGCATAGCATTCCTTTACTGTATTACAATTACATGTATTTCAAGAAGTCTTGGTGATCTCATTGAAACACAACAAATTAAAACCACTGTATCAAACAACTACATAAACACATAATCCTAGGAATTCTATGTTATTAAAGCAAGATGCCTTTAAAAGTGGAATAATGTATATTCCTTCAAATCTAATTCCATGAGAACTTTTGTGCATCTATGTTCCCAGTACCTAACTGATATTAAAAACTGGTTAAAAAAAGAATTGGCATAGATCCAGTTTAAGAGGAGATGTTTACTACTAATGCAAACCATGTAACATTTTCCCTGTGGAATATATATGGAAGATATTCAAAATATAGGCTATATCTAGATTCCATCTGGCACAGAAGCCTATAGTTCCCTGTAGGGGCTACATGAAAACACAGACTTATTTCCAAGGAATCATTTTTCCCATGTGTCCAACAACCATTCTCCATGCTTCTCTATCCAACCCTTTTTTTTTATTTATTTTTTAAGTCAACTCAAGAACCTTACTCTCATCGGATTTGGCTTAATGAGGGAATAACATATACACTGAATTAGGTATCTTACCCTCCAGGAAAGTAAGGGGGAAGAGGATAAGGAGGGGAGGGGAATGATAGAAGGGAGGGCAGATTGAGGGAGTGGGTAGTCAGAAGCAAACAGTTTTGCAAAGGGACAGGGTCAATCAAAGGAGAAAAAGAATAAATTGAGGAGGGCAGGATAGGACAGAGGGAAATACTACTTGCCTTCTCAGTGAGGGTGGGTGGGGAGGGAAGAAGGGAGAGAATTTGAAATTCAAAGTTTTAAAAACAAATGTTTAAAAACATAAGGTTTTTACCTGCAACTGGGAAATAAGATATACAGGCAATGAGATATGGACATCTATCTTGCCCTGCAAGAAAGTAAGGAGGAAAAGGATGGCAGGTGGTGATAGGGATAATACTAGTACCTATCTAACAGATTTGTTGTGAAGATCAGACAATAACATATACATATATGTGTGTATGTATATGTGTACAATATGCACATATATGTTTGTATGTATGTATGCATAATATACACATAGGTACATATGCATGTATATAGACATGTATATGTGTCTGTATGCACACATATGTATTTATAGATAGATGCAAACCTTAAAGTGCTATATAAATGTTATCTGTTATTATGAGTTTAATCTTAATCACCTCTTGCTATAACAGTACTTAACACAGTGCCTGGCATCTAGTAGGTGCTTAATAAATATTTGTTGAATTGAAGAAAAAAAAGTCAACTCAAGTATTTGACTCAGGTATATGTAAACTAGCTGTGAACTTGACTCAATAACAGAACACAGGCCTCATCATCATGGCAATATGGACTCAGGACAAGGAGAATTCCATTTTATTTTTTCCACATTGTTTGGCCTGACCACTCTCTCACTTGATGACTACATTCACTTCCACGGGTTCAGCTATCATTTCTATGTAGATCACTCCCAGATCTGTATGTTCAGCCTTGGTCTCTCTCCTGAACTTCAATCCCATGTCACTGTCATTAGACATTTCATGTTGGATGTCCCATAGAAAACTCAAACTCAACATATCCAAAGTGGAATTGATTATTTTTCTATCAAGACCCATTCTTGTTTCAAATTTCTGATTCTATTAGTCTCTTAGATTGATAACTTCACTGTTATCCTTAACTCCTTATTTTCTCTCAGCCCACATATTCAAAAAGTTACCAAATCTTGCTGTTTTGACCTCCACAGAATTTCCCACATACATCCCCTTCTCTTCAGTGGCACAACCACATGATCCAAATTCAGTCTTTATCATATATTAACTGACCTCTTGCACTAGCCTCTTACTTAGTGACCCTGCCTTAAGCCTCTCCTCTTTACAATCCATCTTCCATACAGGTACCAAAGGGATCTTCCTAAAGCCCAGATCTGATCATCCCATGCCCCACCTATTCAATATTGCCCCAAGGATCATATACAAATTCTTTGTTTGACATTTAAAGCCCTTAACAACCTGGCTGAAATCTACCTTTCAAACCTTATCACACATTATTCACAAACTCTGCTATCCAAACATTGGCTTTATAATATTTCCTCATAACATTATTCCATCTTCTGTCTCTATGCCTTTGCATTGAATTTTCCTATGCCTTGAATGTACTTTTTCCTTGCCTTCACCTATTAAAATCCCTAATTCCTTTAAGTTTCACCTCCAGCACCATCTTCTATGACAGGCCTTTTCTGATCCCTCAGCTGCTACTACTTTTTCTCCCAAAGTTATCTTGTACCTATTTTAGGCATAATTTATATGATGGGTGTTGGACATAGTTCCAAATTCACTTAACCTTCTTTGCCTCAGTTTCCTCATCTGTAAAATGAATTGGAGAAGAAAATGGCAAACTACTCCAGTATCTTTGCCAAGAAACACTAAAAGGGGTCCTAAAGTCAGACACAACTGAAAATGGCTAAACATCAATAGGGATGTTCAGCAGAGAAAAGGAAAGATTGAATATCTGCAAATATTTTGAGGGATTGTCATGTGGGAGAGTGATAAGGGCTCAATCCACTGAGCATGCTCAATATGCCCTTTCTGGTTCCAAATTTTGTGAGGGTTGGTGAGCTTGCTTCTGGGCATAAGTAAAACAAGGACCCTTGCCCCTACTTCAGAGCACACACCCTGAAATTTATTGCATAACAATGAATAGTCTTTTAGTTGGCTACTGAGCTTGAACTGAGTGTTCACACAAAGGTCTCAGCAGACAAGCTCTCAATCTTTTCCCTGGTGGCAGGCAAGCCAAGTGAACTATTATGGGTTTCTAATGGGGGAGGAACTCCACCACCTGGCTGCCATATGTACAAGAATGTATGGTGCCTCTATTTCTTCCGTCAATGTGATTATTTTCCCTCATCCAAGGTAAATGAGTAGTCAGAGTTGGAATTGAAAAGGGAAAGACATCTTTCCTCACAAATGGGTAAGCTTCAATAGACTGAAAGAGTCATCAGAAGCCCAGCATCTGGAGTCAGTACCAAGATCTGCTGTTAACCAAAACATGAGTTCAATGAGGAGACCAATCACATATCTGTCAAGCAACCTGCTTAACCTAGAGCAAGAAGGAGACAACTAAGTCAAATGAGGAATAAACTCATGGACTGGCTATGCCACAAGAGAAAAATAAACTTAGTGAAGACTTTGTCAAGGGAGAAAAGGACTCCCAGGACCAAGGAGTAATACACTACTGCATAAAGGAAGGGAGAATGTTTTATCAACCACATTCAGTTTCAGTCTGCATTCCACAGGGGACTACTAGGCATATAGAGGAGAGAGTGAACCCCAGGATTGAGAGATGGGGGAGATATTCTTGTATTTAATCTTTGCTATACCTTCTTACAAAATATCCCTTTGCTAAAGCTAACTGATTTTGATTGTTTAACTGATATTGGGGGACATGCTAGAGAAAACTGGAATGGAATTCACAGTTCCTCGGGGTTATCTCTAGAGTCCTGAGGGAATAGCCACTCTCTGGGTATCATCTACAGGTGACTCAGCATAGAGATCTCAATGTTGTCTCCTCTAGATACAATAAAAACTTTGAAACAGGATCTGTTTCATTTCTCCCTTTCCATCCCCAGCACCTAAAACAGTCCTGGCTCATAGTAGATAGTATCCCATCTAGATAACACTAGATGTTACCCCCTTTCACTTTCCCCAGCAAAAAGGGGAAAGTTCAAACATATATTCCAAAAGAGGATTTATTATCAGTGATGACAAATGATGACAAAGATTATGAGATTACAAAACATAATCCACTAGAAAGATTCTTGAAATATTTATTAAAAAGAGGGTAATTGAATGATTTTGGACAAGCCACTTAACCTCTCTTAGTATGAATTTCCTCACCACCAAAATGGGGGTAATTGACTGAATGAATGGACAAAGGTTACATCTATTAATGAAAATGCAGCCTTCTGCCATGATCCATCACTACTATTCATCTTCCTCTGGAGAGAGGGAACAAGATTCTATCTTCCCCAAATTCCTTACCAAGTCCGTGGTTCAAGTTTTTAGATTATCCTTCAAAAAACCATATAAAATCTATATGCTGACCAATTTTTCACAAAATTCTTCTAAACCTAAATCTACTCCCTAAAATGTCCTCTCTTCATTATATATTTCTTTGATTGAGACTGCTCCTCAATATATTAATAATGCAAATAAGGTTTCTATAGTTCAATGATGCCACATTAAAAGGAACTATGCCAACAAATGAGTGGTGAGTGAACTTGAAATTTGGCTACCTTAGGAATAATTAAAAGAACTGGGATGTTTGGACAGCTGAGTGGTACAATAAATAGAGTGCCAGGCCTGGAGTCAGGAAGGCCTGAATTCAAATCTAGTCTCAGATACTGGCTGTATGAATTTGGGTAATTCACTTAACCCTCTTTGCCTCAGTTTCCTCATCTGTAAAATGAATTGGAGAAGAAAATGGCAAACTACTCCAGTATCTTTGCCAAGAAACACTAAAAGGGGTCCTAAAGTCAGACACAACTGAAAATGGCTAAACATCAATAGGGATGTTCAGCAGAGAAAAGGAAAGATTGAATATCTGCAAATATTTTGAGGGATTGTCATGTGGGAGAGTGATTGGACATTATGCAATTCCCAGAGGGTAGGCTATGACTGGTGGGAAAGAGTGGTAAGGAGGTAGATTTCTATTCAATATGAGAAAGTGATTCTTAAGAGTTAGAGTTATTCAAAAACTGAAGGGGCTACATAATAAGTTCACCATTACTGTATGTGTTCAGGTAGAGATAAATGACTACCAGAGATGATGATGTAGACAGGATTTATAAATTGGGTAGAAGGATGATTTCTATGGTACCTTCCAAATAGCTGATGGCAGCACCATTTATAGGACAAACCAATATTTCTGAGATGAGTAGACTCATTTATTCATTCTATAAACAATGATTAAATACCTCCTATGAGCAGAGCACAGTTCTAGATGATGAAGGAGATATAACATTTAAAAAGGCATGATCCCTGCCTTTAGGAAGCTTGCCAATTACCTTGTGTCTATTTTCTGTAAAGCTTATATACTGGATAAGGGCACAGTCCTTTAAAACATGCACAACATGCCCTGCTTAGCTCCAACATATGTGAAGACTCTGTGAGCCGGCTTTTTAGGTAGTTGTGATGAAGGGTCTCTTCACTTCAGAGCATAGGCAGGAAGTCTCTGATTCTTTTGTGTCAGCTTACTGCATGGTGATGAAAGTCCTTTTAATCAGCTGGCAAAATGATCTGTTGTACATGTGGAAAAACTGAATCTTGAATTCATATCCAGTTTGGGTCAGTGAGGAAATTCTTTAAGTGAAAACTCTCTCCATCAAGCCATATCAACAACTTCTCTGTATTTTATAGTCTTAGCGAGGTACTTAGGGCATTGAGAAGTTAATGCTTACCCATGGCCACCCAGCTTGCATGTTTCAAAACTAGGTCTTGAACTTAGGTCTTTCTAACTGCAGTGCCAGCCCTCTTTCTACAATGCCACTGTGGCAATTGGTGTCAAACTACACTGTGCATATACACACATATATATACACACACACACACACACACACACACATAAAGATTGGCTACCTTTCTCTACATAGAGATATTGATAAATATAGATGGTTGCATATGCAGATAAATATAAACTAGAGAAGATATATACAGATAAATATAAATAAAGAATAAATTCAGAAAAGGAATAACCAGTACAACTGTGGCATGGCCTGAAAGAGTCTTTTCAATATATAACAATTTCCCACCAACCACCCCCTTGGCCCTCCATAAGTAAGAAAGATGGAGCCTCTCCAGAAATTGAAAGCTTACTACCAAGGGCCTGATAACAGCTAATATTAATAAAGACAGCTAAGAATTTTTGGCAAAATTATGGAAAGATTAAGCGTGCACCTGTTTTAAACATGTTCATTTGGAAAGCATAACAGAATCTCATCAATTCCATTTTAAAACAACATCCTAAAAGATACCCCATTCAGCTTTTCAGGCATTATGTCTATTCTACTAATTTGTTGAGGCATTAAGTGCTGTATTTAAGGGAACTTTAAAAGGATGTTTTACAATAGATATGTCAATATGCCAAAGAGAGACTCATCAGGTTCTTTTCCTAGTAAACTTTCATGGGAGCTTTTAATGACCTAGGCTCATTAAAAAAAAAACAAAAAACAAAAAACAAAAAAAAAAACAGTCTCCTTAATGTCATGCAGAGTGTTAATACTATGAAAGAAAAGACACCTTTAACAGCCAAAGCCATTCACAGATTTGCAAAATGACTATTAAAAACCACTTTAATCTCAGCTTTTCTTTAGGAAAAACCATTTTTCTCCCTCCTGAATGAAGTCATAACAAACCAGTAGGGAAAAAAAATCAAGTCCTTTTGTGAATTTTACTCTCACTTCACTCACTATTCTCTCTTCATTTATCGAAATGGCTCTGTGGCTCAGCAATGGAAAAACAAAAGGAATGAAAATTCATTTAAGTCATGCCTTTTATTTATGTTAACATTTCATCATGTGCTGTTTAACAATTTACTAAATGTTTATTATGCACTGTGTTGCATTCACAGGAGAATAAATACGTTTCTGTCAGCACTTCATTTATGAAATCCTATTTTTGTTGTGGATCTTTAAAATCCACAATAAACATTTCCTTCAGGAAGAAGCCAAGAAAGGAAATGCTTTGACACTGCTGTTAAGTAAGCTTGGAACTAAAAAAATGGAAAATCAACATCCTCATAAGCGTTCATTGTCTCTGAGTGTGTAAGTGTGTGTGTGTGTGATAGAGAGAGAGAAGAGAAGAAAGGGAGAAGAAAAGAGAGAGAGAAGACAGGACTTGGTGGTGATAAGGATACCTTCTTCAGGTCCTTTGGACTTTTTTTATTTGCAAAATTAACCAAAAAGGAACAAGTTGCACCATGAAAGGAAAGATATCTTCCAAGAACCAATGAGCTTTAAGTTTATTTCCCTTCCTATTGGGGGATTATCTCTTTCTAGAATTTTAAGACAGTCCCACAGATCAACCCAATGACTACTTTCTTACCAGAGAAAGTGAATAATGGCATCCTCTAGTGCCCCCTTCTGGTAGAGTGCTTTTTTTTTTTAACAAATCAATACATTTTTCTATGATTGACAAGATTTAAGCAGAGTAGCAGCCTGTGGGAGGGTTCTGAAATCCCAATCTTTCGTTATTATAGGTTGAAGTTGTTGAGAGACATGAGACTTTCATGTAGATGTATTTTTTCTTTCCCTCAACCACAATCAGTCTCAGAATGTCATGAGTGGTTATATAGAGGCTAGTTTTAATTATTTATTTTTTATGTTCTCACATTCTAAAACTTAGATATCTGAACAAATACTGAAATTTGCCATGTGCATATGCTTATTTCAACAATGCAACAGTTGTGTGCACAATTCTGGAAATCACTTTAAAATATCTTTAGACTTAATTTAATAAGCTATGCATACATACAAAAAAAAACACTTCATTTTTTTGTGGTCACGTGTTTTTACCTTTTGAAACCAAAAATGAGACTGTTATTCTTGATTATTAACCCTATTCACCAGGCTTAAGACATTGCAACTTGACTATTTTTTTAAAAAATCAAACCCATCCTCAACTGAAAAAGATTTGATATTATTGAGTTCATTCAATGGTGTATGCTATAGAAACTGATAAAAAAAAATCCAAAAGAAACATTCCAAAATTGTGTTGAGAAATGATAGTTTTAATGAAATAAACACATAACCCCCTCAACATAGATACTTTGAATGGAATGTGGATATCTGTACTAAGTAGTTTCAGTAACCCAGCCAATTTGCTTTATAGTAGCATTTCATGTACCTTACTCTACACAGAATGTGCTCGTTACATATTATATATGAAATCACTAAATTGTATGTGTACGTGTAAAATTAAACACAATTAAATGTGAATGTAAAATCAAAAATATGTAATATTTACTGTTACATAATATACCCTAATATATTATTTACTATAATAAATACATATTTTTGTTATATATGTGTGTATATATGATATGTATAGAGAAGCCTAGTCACCAATGCTAAAATTAAATGCTAATATTAATGATTTTTTTTATGTACCTCCCTTAAACAAATCTTTCTCTTCTCCCTGTACATGTCTTCCATTTAAATTTTCCATTCATGACTCAAGAAAGTCTGAGAGTAGAATTCTTTTTCTGTACACACACACACACACACACACACTCTTCCACTCCTGACTCCTAACCAGGAAATTGCGTAGTAAATATAATGACAAAGTATACCAGAGAGTTCACAGAAAGCCATTATCTGGCCCCAAACTGTGCTTTCTAACTGCAGACTGGTGAGAACATCTTTTAAGCCTTGAACATACTCACAACTAAGAAGAAAGTCTATAAAGTATGTAGGATTTTTGCAAACGCTTGACTTAAGTGTACCATGAAAAGTTAAAGATCACAGAGATACTTTTTCTAATGAAGGGCACAAGCAGTAGAGAGCCCATCCTGGTCTTGCATGTACAGTCTTCAGAGAAAAACACCTATGATTGTTGCTTTTGTTTTTTTTCCTCCTGCTATTCCTTTGCCTGGAGCATTGGTCATAAAGAGGATATCTTCTTTTAACTTCAAGGCAATATAGTAGTGCAGTGACATTTAAACCCTAAAGTAAAGTCATATAAAAATGAACACTCTTATACATAGTCCCAAAGACACGCCCAAATACCGGATACACAAAGGTAGGCTTTGAATAGCACTTGACCTTGTTCACTTACTATTTCCTGTCTGGAGCTTCCTTTGTGATTTCGGCTACTCTCAAACTTCTCGTCACATGCAGAGACCTTTTGATGCTGCAGTCTCAACTATCCCAACAACTTCAGTGGGTAACAAGTGAATATGAGAATTTTAGGACCCGTCTACTCCCTGGCAGTTTATCTACAAACATCTTAAAGCATGCAAATCTCAGGAGTTACACTGATTTTTAATGTGGTAATCTCTGGGGAGAACTAGAACTTTTCATCTTTCATCTTCCCAAGTAAGGGGGAAGGGAGATAGATTTTAAACAATATTTACTCAAAAATGAGTGTTTATTAAGTCCTTTTAGGTAGAATGCATTGCATGAGATGCCAGAAACATAACACTTGTTGAAAGACTTCTGCACTTAGAGTCAGAAGATACTAGTTGTTTGACTTTAGGCAAGTCATTTAAGAATACATAAGTAGCTTGCCAGCAAAATAAGGGTAACAATATATGATTATCTGATCTACCTCATGTGCTTGTTTTGAGCAAAGTGTTTTACAAAACACCAAAATGAAGTATAAATGTGAATTATTATTATTGTTATTAACATTACTTATCCTCCAGGAACTTAAGACCCCCTGGACAGGGGAGAAATAAGAAAAAAAAACATAATTACTTATAAGAAAACTTGCAATATAAATTCATGGGAAAGGTCCAAATATTTGCAGTGGCAAAGAACTGTCCATATTTGGAACCCATCCAACAGAATGAGATGAAAAGGCTAGTTCCAATGGCTAGGGCTTAAGAGGGCAGCAGTATAGCCACTGGATTATACATTCCGATAGGGAATTGTGTCTTGCATAAGAGCTGAATCTCATTTGGATACATAGTTCCTCAGATTCTTGCCTGATCTTAAACCAAATTTGCCTATTTTGCTTTTTTCTGATCTTGTGTTATTCTTGTATAATAGGGGATGAAGAAATCATCCTTGTCCCCCTTTCTTATGATGGTGGCTATAAACCTGTCAGTGCAATCCAATAAGTTCCAACTAGGTGCCAGGCAGTGTGCTAAATGCTGAGGATACAAAGAAACCCAAATACTCTTTGTCCTCAAGGAGATCACAATCTGACTAGGTAACATAATATGTAAAGAATTGTGTACAAGCAAGATATACAGCCAGCAAATAACCAACAAAGAAAAAACACTGGTATGGAAGAAGGGTGGATTGAGAAGGGCTTCTTGAAGAAAGAGGGATTTTAGCTGAAACTTGAAAGAAGTCAGGGAAGCCAGGAAGCCAACATGAGGAGAGAGCATTTCAGGAATGGAGGAGAGCCATTAAAAGTGCACTGAGTCAAAAGATGGAGTTCTTCTGAGGATAAAAGTAAAGAAGCCAGAGTCACTGGCAGGGAATTATACATAAACTTAATGGAACCAATGCTACATAGAAGCAGTACTTAGTCTTAGCTCTACCCATAGACCAATGTTGTATAGGGGAGATTGTTCCCTTAAGGTATTGAGGAAAATAGTTTGTACTTTTCTTCTTCCTCTACCTTTAAAGCAAATATTCCTTTGCAAAAGTTAATAGATGTTAAATAGTCTAATGGGACTTGGATGTTAATGATTCATGGCCAATGAACACAGCATGGTGGCTCAAGTTGATGGCACTGGAAAAGAGACAGCGCATCCTTTCATGATGTAGAAACCTAATTGGGAAACATAGCTTCCTGGCTCTGGGAAAGTGAGCTGAGAGGATATTTACCATATTCACCTATTACAACTTTGGAATTCCAGTATTTCCACTTTGCCAATCCATTTGCTTTTAGTTCTTGCATACATACTACCTTGTGATAGCTATCCCTTAACACTGTAGCTCTACTTCATTCTGCCTCCTCTTCACTAGAACCATTATCATGTCAGATAGTGCCATCTAAATCATACCATATTATCAACTTCCCAGTATACTCCATTAAAGAAGCATATCCCTTGATTGGTCTCAACTCCAATGCAACCACTGGAAGGGTCCAAAAGAAACATAAAAGAATCTGAAATTCCAGTTTAAGACAATTTTATTTTATTTTCTGCCTATATCGTATCTGATCTGTTCTCCAAATATATTACAAGTGAAAAAATTCTGCATAGGTTATAATTGAGAACACCATTTATGCATTGGTCCTGGTTTCTCCCTAGAGATTAACTTACTTCAGGAAAAAATCAGAGCTAGCAGAGTCAAAGCTCATCTTTTCTAAGCTGCATATGTGAATCCTCTTTAAGCATCCCTAATAAAGGACATCCATCGTTACTTAAAAATGTTCAGTGATGGGGAACTCATTGGCTCCCAAGGGTCATTGTAATTTTTGGACAGATACTTTTCTTGGAAAAATTTTCTTATATTGAGCCAAAATCTTCCTCTCTACAACTATTACCTAAAGCTCCTACCCTTGGGAGCCATGTTGAATAAATCTAATATCTCTTCTGTATAACAGCCATTCAAATACTAGAAGGAATGATATTGTGACACTTCAAAGATATGAACAACAGTGAAAAATTAGCCAATGTTACTCAAAAGTAGAATATACCATATAAATGAGGACATGAGTTCCCTTAAAAAACTGCTAGAATTTGAAAATAGTTGTATGATCTCAAAGAATGTTTCTGAAGAAGTTAGGAAATATCCATTCCAGTTCTAATATGTCTATGATGAGTAGCATGGTCCAATATGAAAAAAAAATAAAAAGCAAAAAAAAAAACACTAGGTTTGGAGTCAGAGAACCTGGGTTCAAATTTTGACTTTGTCATGTTTACTTGCATAACTTTATCATCTTTAAAACAAAAGGTAGAACTCAAAAGTTATTTTCATATTAAACTTATGACCCACAATAGTGTAATTGCATCATAATATCAGAGTATGATTAATTTTTGTGCTTTTGGGAGGGGGGAAGGTAGGGCAACTGGGGTTAAGTGACTTGGCCAAGGTCACACAGTTAGTTTTTATGTTAAGTGTCCGAGGCCACATTTGAATTCAGGTCCTCCTGACTCCGGGGCCCGTGCTCTATTCACTGAGCCACCTAGCCACCCCCAGAGTATTATTTGTGATTCTGATTCCATAATAAAATATACTGTTATTATAAAACAAAGCAAAACAAAAAACCCTAAGTCAGACCCAGAGGGAGTTATCAAAGAGGACTAGAAGAGCAAACTTGGCAAAAAGTATTATAATATTCAATAAATGGTAGTATCTAACAAATGGTTAGAAAAAAATAGATGAAAAATCGAAGTATACAATAAGAAACTAGGAAGACAGTCATTGCCATAGACCAGGAACACTCAGGCAGACAGGAAACAAGGAGCCAGGGAGTATGCAATTACCAGATGTCAGGAAATAGGCAGGAGGATAGGCATGTACACAGCCAAGAGGCAAAGTAAGAAGCAAGCATCAGAGTCCCAGGCAGACATACCGACAAGATCTTAACTTTATAAATCTATCTGTGAACTGACTTGTTCTTATATACTTTCTTCCTTATATACTACAGAATATTTATCTACTTCTTATCAAAATAGGAATCAATCCCAGGGCCTGGAAACCTCAAAATGCTTTGAAAAAATAGGAACCTAGCTATCAACCTTACTCTTTGGTCGTAGCTTACTTCATCTTGCAATACATGTCTAGGACACTCAAGGAACGATGCTGTGCTGAAATATTTATCTTCTAGGTAGCATTCCTGTTGTACTGTCCTGAACAGATGATATCTGGAATGTTGTGTTCAGCCATAGGTGCCACAACTTTTATTAGAGTTATTTGTGCATTTTCTCTGTATTTCCATATTTCTCCTCTCTCTGGGAGATTTTAAGTACATGAGGGCAGGTAATTTTATGTTCAGTTGTTTTCGGTCTCATCCAACCCTTCATGAACGCATTTGGTGTTTTCCTGCCAAAGATACAGGAGCAGTTTGCTATTTCTTCTCCAGCTCATGTTACAGATGAAGAAACTGAGGCAAACTGAAGGTTAAGTGACTTGCCCCATGTCATCTCACATGTAAAGATAGGTACAAGGCCCCTGACTTCACTGAAGTGAAAAAGAACTCCTAGAAGAGAAAAATGTCCAGATAAGGGCCACCTGAAAACTAAAAACCTCAAGCCTATGCCACATGTGACCTGATTGAAGGAAACAAATGTGTTTAGCCTGGTGAAGGGAAGTTTGGAGTGGGGGAAGGGTGTAGAACAGCACATTGGTTGTCTTCAGGTATATGAAGGTCTGTTACGCGGAAAGGGGTACACCATGTGGAAGTGAGAAGGAAACAATTGAAACAATGTAAGGGAAAACTTCCTGATTATTAGAGCTATCAAAAAGTGAAATGAATTAATTCACAAAATAAGGGGCTGTCCCTCTTTGGAGACCTTCAAGCAGAGACTAAATGTCCCCTTGTTGGGTTTTGAAAATGGGGGATTCAGAAATGAATTAACACTATGGTATGTAAATTGCAGGGAGAAATCACAGCATGTTATGATCAGAGAGTGTTGAAAATGAAATCACAGGCCATGAAATCATAGCCAGGTGTTGCCATTCAGAAATCTGAGTAATCTGAGAAATAACATCTAGGGGACTCAGTTTCCTAATCTATAAAATGACATTATGTGTTAGACGACAGATGACTTCAAAGATATTTTTACACACACACACACACACACACACGATGCTATATCATCGTTAAATATACTCAAAAATTATGTTTCTATAAATTCTTCCATTTTTAAAGCTTTAACTCTTACATTTAGATTTAATAGTTGTTAAAATCACAGGAGGGAGAAACTGGCTAGCATAACATTTTTTAACAATAATAGGATCAGAAAAGCTTTTAAAAGAGTAAGCTATTTTTGTGATGTGATTTCTGAAGACCCATTTTATATTACATAGGTATGTACATATGTATTTAAGCAAATACATACACATATAGAGTTATATTATGAGAGGTAGTGTAGCCTAGGGGATAAAGCTTAGGAGTCAGGATGAATTAGACTCAGTCCCATCTCTGACATATCCTGGCTATGTGAATCTGAGCAAAACATTTAACCTCTCCGTGCCCACACGGAATTCCCCTAAAGTTGTACAATAGTTGTCTATATGAATTGTTGCAACAACTTTTCTCATTCTCATTGACCCCTCAGTTCTTTCCCAAACCATTAACTCTGCAGTGGCTACAATCTCTTCCTTTTCCTACCCTGGAACTCTGTTGATCCAGCTCTGATCTACTATATCTGCTGCACTTTAATCTTTTTCTTCCTTGTCCTATTCCCAATCATGCCTTATCAAACGCCACCCTTAGATTCTCTCCCCATTCACCTCCTATTCATGTGCTACTTAACGGGGGTAGAGGAGACATGAAATTGTATCATACAAACTTAGGTTATCTCATCAAAACTGGGCATTCACTGAAGCAAGGCAAATATTCCTTTTCTCCCTAATTAATTCATTATCTTACTCTTCACAGCAACTATTTTAAACATTCTCATGACATTCCTCCCATTCCCTCAACTGAGAATCTCACCTAATACTTCACTGAAAAAATTGAGACCATTTGCCAAGTGTTCCCCTTCTCGCCTCCTCTTCATCTCACAAAATTCAAATGTCATCCTCCACTTGGTCAAGAAATATCAAAGTACTATGGCGAATGCTGGGAATATAACAAAAGGCAAAAGACAACCCCTGTCCTCAAGAGACTCACAATCTAATGGGGAAAAATAATAGATAAAAAGAAGTTGAAAAGTGGAAGAGGAGGAAGAAGAGGAGGGAAGGTAATACAGAGGAATGATGAAGTCCAGCAGCTGGGTGGGAAATGATGAGGTGGCTGCCTTGAGCTCCTCTTTAAATGGAGGATCTGGGAGGAGCTCCCCAATATCCACTGTCTACTCTTTCCAATCAAAGGGAGGGAGGGGCTATAGGAGCAGGGGTTACTATGAGGAAGTGATTCAGAGTTGATGTCATCTTGCTGGAAGATAAGTTTTTTGAGACAGAATTATCTCTATTATCTCTTTATTCTTGTATCAGATGGAAAGATTGCCATTCTCCTTGTCAAGGTTAACCCCTTACATATACCCTTGATCCTATACACTCTCTTCATCTGCAGGATATTGTTCTCATTATCTTTTCCCTTTCATTTGGAGTACTATGTTAAGTTCTGGGAAATAGAAACGTGAATAAGCTGGAGAGTGTTTAGAAGTGAGCAATCATCTGTGTTCAAATCTTATCTCTGATGCTATGACCTTGGCAATTCATTTAACATCTCTTGGTCCAATTTCTACATGTGTAATATGAGGTAGTTGGTCTAGACAAGCTTTGAAATCCCTTCTGACTCTAGATCTATGACCCTATAATTCAAAGTATGGAACTTTTGCCCATTATGATGGGGAAGTTGGTCCCAGAGGAGGATCATAAAAGAAAGATAAACAGAATGAAAAACCAAGTTTGTCTATCTGAGGTTACATATATTTGTGTCAGCATAAGAGACACAACAGTAAGCTAAATTAGTGTCCCAGTGGACAAGAAGGAAGTTCTATAGAGCCAATTCTTTTGAAGGTAATGAATTAGTCTATACTGAAAGCATTTGGGGGCTTTCTTTTTTGGGCTTCCTCCTGAGAATTGTTAGTGGCAAAGACTGCTAGAAGTGAAAGGTAGTTACTAAGAGTCACAGACAGTTCTGAATACCTTAGTTACCACAAAGGCAGAAAAAGAAGCAATTTCTGTATTTCCAACCATTGAGGTAAAGCACTAATCTCTCCACCTTCCTGCCCTTCCCTCACCCCCTCCCCCCACCGATTTTCCACATACACTGAAGTAGTAGATGTATGTTGCATTCAGGGAAAGTAGTCGAGCTTGAAATCCTGGTTTCAAAATCAGGTAATCAGAGTTCTACCTTTGGTTTTTCTGCTACCTGGCTGACTGACTCTGGGCAATTCATGATATCATAAATTTAGACTTTAAAGGCATCATAGAAGGCAAATCTCCATCATTTAATTGATGAAGAAACTGGGGCCTATAAAGTTTAAGTGGCTTGCCCAGGGTCACATGGGTAGGAGAAGATGGAGGTGGGATTTGAATAGCACCTCTCACTCCAAATCCTTCACCCATTCCATTTTACCCAGCTTTCTCCATATTGTTTAGTAACCAGCTTCATATTCAGTCCTTTAGATTCATGGTTTGTCACTGCATTGATGAGAGTTTTAAACTTTTCCAAAGATGTATTTCTTTTTTACTGCTATAGTCATGGTATAAATTATCATCCTAGTTCTGCTCTAAACATTTTTAAATGATATGCACTCCTGAGAAAATTAGTGTATATAACCTCCCTTGAGCTCCACAGGATGAGACCACCTTTGGTTCTCTACTAAATAAACCTGCTTTGAGGGGGTTCAAGAAAGAGCAGCCTTACAGAAGGCAGAGTGCCAGCATAGTGATAAACTGCCAACATCACAAGGACAACAACAAGGGAGACATTCCCATTGACACCATTACGTGGAGTAGGCTTAAAGCAGAGGTGGAGATCAGCCAAGTGAAAAGGAAGCAGGTGTATGTGCTGGATGTGAGGATAAACAATTAGTAGCTCTCTAGACTTGCAGAGAAGCCTCTTGAGACTTGTGTTGCTGTTCTCCAACAGGTTGCTCAATCCCATACCCAAGATAGCAAGCTGTGCTCAGGGAGCTCAGGGCAGCAGCCACATGGCTAGGAACAGGGTTGCTGCTCAAGGGAGGAAGGGAATATATGGAAATAAGCTCCCTAAGTCCCCGAAGAGTTATGCTCCATTTCCCTTGGCCATGGATTCTGCAAGGTGTGGTATAAACTTGGCATGGAAATGCATCATTTCTAATATTGTTTCTGTCTTAACAGGGCCTTCCAGTGGCTTCATTTCAAACCCTGTTGTTATTTCCATGAGTCCAAGTTCACTACCCTCAGTTTGGCTGATGATGCACACAACGAAAGTACTTCAATTCACAGACACTAATGAGATTTGATTCAGAATACAAATGTCAGCACTCTCTTCTACACACACACACACACACACACACACACACACACACACACACACACACACCCTTTTCCATGAAGGTTGGCACCATCCTTTTATAATCACCATGAGAGCAGCCTGTTAGCCAGACTTGGGTTTTAATCACTACTTGCCCTCCATCTTCACAGGCAACACATTCCTTACATTCCTCACATTGTGGATTAGAAAATACCTTCATTGCCGTGGGATGTTAACTGACAAAAGTATGCTATTGTTTATCTACCATTATCATTAAGAACATCACCTTTAAAGGAGGCAGATTCTCAGGGACTTATGACCAGCATTCTTCAGGTCTTCTGAATTATAGTTAAACCACAATCAATTTACTCAGGACAATATCTTAGGATTTTTCTTGTCTCCATCAACCTATTCTTAGGATTATAGGAATCATAGATTTAGCTGGAAGGGATGTTGAAGATCATTACTTTACAAGTGGGGAAACTGAGTCTCAAAGAGGTTAAATGCCTTGCCTATGGTCACAGAGTAGCAGAGCCAGAACTGAAACCCAAGTCTTTTGGCTCCAAATCTAGTTTTCTATTCTCTGCATTGTACTATCTCTCTTATACATTAAGTCATAGTATTCTCTCATATAGGAATACTATCCCAAGAAAAGAGTATCCTTTACATATAGAGGATTTCACTCCTGACCTATTGTGTCACAAGTAATCCAGTTTAATTCAGGTATTATGATGCAGTGCTGGGTGGTAAAGAAGGTCTATAGCATGGTCCCTGAAAAAGGATCTTTCCCTCCTACTTAAAGACCAACTTCTTAAACTTCCACATTTCTTAAGCCAGGCAGTCAGTTTCTCAGTGCAAGTACTATGCATGGGTTGTCATGTGCTTTAATCTTCTTTTCCCTGGGAAACAGCTAGAAACCATGCAATACATCAGTGATTTCTTTTATTAGATAATGTTGCTTAGCAGGTGCAACCAGGACCAGTAGCAAGATGATCTCTCCTCTGACTGTAACAATTCCAAACACTGTGGTTTTCATGGATAGGCATATTGTGATGCATGGACCATACCCATTAAGGGGCCCACCTCTATAGGCAAGTAATTCATATGTGAGGGGATTGAGAATTTTTAAGGGTTATGAGTTTCCTTTTTAAAATCTTTATTGGTAGAGAAGTTAATCCTAACCTGGTAATGCTTATTCATAGTAATGCCCTGAACTAACAATTGTTCGAGTTGGCTGTTCTGAACAATTGATAGAAGAGTCTTTATAAAGACAACTGCTGCTACCTAATTGCCCCATATACTGAATAAACTACATCTCACCCTTGTGTGTTTGACTGACTTTTTTTTTCAATTCATAACATACTTGTTCTTATAACAACTCTAGATTTCATCTACCCACTTAAATATTTGAATTGAGTAACCAGAGGTAGCATACCATGGGTGACAGAGTGATAGATTGAGAATTTCAAAGATCTCTAATACATAGTTGCTCTGAGATCCTCGTCAAGATATTTAAATTCTTGGTGCTCTCAACAACTCTCTAAGACTTTTAGTTACAGAGAATTGTTGATCTGTATTCATAGAGGAAGTTTCCTTATCCTCAAAGTCCATTCATCAATGAAATCACAGGTTCGATCCCTATCCCTTATTGGATTGTGTTTCACATCCTGGCCACTTCCTACCTTTTCAGTCTTCTAACACCTTACTTCACTTCTACTCTACAATCAGTCACAATGACCTCCTACTTGCTTCTCTGACAAAACACTCCATCTCAAGACTCTGGGCATTTTCACTGGTTATTCTCCTCCACGTATGGAATTCTCTCCCTCTTCTCCTTTGCTGCCTGAATCCTTGGATTTCCTCAAGTCTCCTACCTTCTATACCAAGCACTTCAAGGTCCCCCTTGAGTGCTTTACTTCTGTGGATTATCTCCAATCTATCCTTTACATGGTTTGTTTATACATAGCTGCTTGCATGTAGCCCTATTTGTACATGAGCTTCTCAAGAGCAGGAAGCTGTTTTGGCTTTCTTTGTATCTTCATCTTTTAGGATAATGCTTAGTACATACTAGGTGTTTAATAAATGCTTTTTCACTTGATGACTGTTACTGGGTTAGGTGCTATGGAGTAGTATATAATGAATAATACCTTGTCCTTGTCTTCTAGGTGCTTATCATCTAATAATGTAAAGGCCAATATTTGTATCTATAGGCATATATGTATATAATCGATACACATAGGTGTATATGTACACATAAATACAAATTAGGAGGCAGTAGGTGCCATAAGAGAGTCACTTCAGGTAATTCAAAGAAGAAAAGGATCACATTAGAAAGAAGGGATCAGAGAGGTGCCACAGAGACATTGAAACTTGGGTTTTTAAGGACAGGTTGAATTTGGATGCATGAAGGATGTGAGGAAGTCACTCTAGATAGAGAGAATAAAGTAAAAATGAACAATACATGTTTGAGGAAATAATCCAGTGGGATATGGTGACATAGTTTACAGAAGAGCCAGGGTGCCCTGGTCCCCTTTAATAGCCAGAGAGGGCTGAGAGAACTGCCAAAAACCCTTTAGAATGAAACAACATCCACAGACCAGTTTCAGAATCAATTGGACCATACGACTTCCTGTCAAAGGATCCTGACTTTCCACCCAATCCCTGACTTTCCTTTCTTTGATTCCCAACCAGACCCTTTAAGAATGGAAGAAACCCTAGAGATAACCTAATTAAAGGCTCTCGTTTTACAGATGAGGAAATTAAAGCTTATATTCATAGAGATGACTTTCTTAAGATCACAAAGATAGTAAAACCTTGGTTCTTCAATCCAAATCTATTGTTATTTCCACTACAGCACAATGCTCTCACCCTTAGGTTCTTCAGTACCCCTCTCCCTTTAGGTTTCCTAGGAAAACACTCTGCCTGGCTTTCTACTTGCTTAAGTTCAATAACCACATTCTTTTAGATTTTCTGAAGCTTCTAGCTGAAAATCCTTAGCTTTTAATGAGGACTTCTTGACTCAATAGACCTCTGTAGCCCATATTGACCCAACTTTTCAACCATTTGTTCCTACAGTTACAGACCTATTTAGGTCCCAGAGTCCCATTGAGCTATGTGGAGGGAACCAATAAGAGATTAGGCTAGAATACAAGCTCAATTTTAGAACAAAAATAGAGAATTTCGCAGCCATATTTCTAGGCAAGGAAATATTTATTTTATCTTCATTCTTATAAACCATTGCCACTCCTGACTGCCTAAGATCAAGGTCATCCAGTCCATTCTAGGTCATCAAAATTTTTACAATAAAGGAAGTTGTATACTTATCCAAGGGGGTGAAATAATTTGTCCAAGGCCATATATGTAACAAGAGAAAGAATGAGGATTTGAACCCTGTACCTCTGCCTCTAAATCCAGCACTTACCCCTCTGCAACACAGTGACTCCCAAATGTTTCCCCAGTATCTACAACATATTTCCTTAGGGATGGTTCAAAATGAGTGGAACCCAAAGGAGATACTTACTAGCTGTGTGTTCGGTCATTTTTCAATCATGTCTGATTCTTTGTGACTCCATTTAGGGTTTTCTTGGAAAGGTACTGGAGTGGTTTGCCATTTCTTCTCCAGCATTCCTTACAGATGAGGAAATTGAAGCAAATGGCGTTAAGTGAATTGCTCAGTCACACAGCTAGTAAATGACTGAGGCTGAATTTTGACTCAGAAAAATGAATCTTCTTGATTCCAAGGTCAGTGTTCTATCCACTGTACCCCCTAACTGCCCCCTCATTTTACAGATGAGAAGCTAAGGCCCAGAGAACTTAACTGATTTGCTCAAGGTCATGTTTATTTGCCCTGAGTCACAAAGCCAGTAAATGGGAAAGTCAAG
>CM053580.1:83913025-83939861 GCA_028627135.1 Pseudochirops cupreus
AAAAAAAAAAAACAAACTCTAGTACTCTGTCCAGCACATGTATGAAAGACAACCAGAGGTCATATATACATATCAAAAACCCATTTCCAAAATACGGACATTAAAATTCATTTTATGAAGAAAAAGGAAGAAAAACAAGACAAAGCATCCCAATTATTCTAATTTATCTATGATTTATACCCACTCTGCTTCTTAAAAGAATTTGAAGGAAGCATCATCCTAGCTATTTGGTGCTCATGGCCTAATTATAGGTGTAAAATCAGCACAGACACAAACATCACAAAGGGCATATGTATGATAGGGCATGTTGGAGTATGAAGCTCTTGTTTCAGTGATATCATAAAGGCCATAAATTCATAAAAGTAGAATAAATAATGATCTGTTCAGCAGATATTTGGGGAGATGTGAGGTTAGATGAGGTCATACTTATTCATTCACTCCCAGATACATAAAACCTAATGGCACAATAAAGAGAGGAAGGAGAAGCTATTTTCTAATATGATTCATCTTATTTCCCAATTATAGTTATTTCTTTAATGTAGTCTTCACCACTGAATCAGTGTCTGCATTATGTGTTTTGTTCTAAAATCTTTCTCTTACTGTGTCATACTAGTCAGTCTCCTCCAGGGGGAAATTGAGCATTATCCCAGTGGGGGACTCTACTCTTTTCTGCTTTCATTTGGCGATGAAGATGTATCCTGTTGTCCCTGGCAAGTATCCTTAATGATGACCTGACACGGAAAGATACCAGCCAGGCTTGGTGCAGTTAGTATTAAGACAAGGGTTCTTAATCCTTTTTGTGCTACAGACTCTTTTGGCATTTTAATGAAATCTATGAACCCCTTCTCAGAATAATATCTCTAAATGCATAAAGCAAAATGCATAGGATTACAAAGAAAACAAATTATATTGAAATTATCAAAATACGAAAAAAAAGAAGAAAAGAAAACCAAATCCACAGACCTCAAGTTAAGAACCCATGGTCTAAATCAGAAGTGTCAAACATAGCACCACCCACCAAATGCAACCCACAACACTCCTGAGTACAGCCTGAACCAGATTAAAATGTAACCAAGAAACATTTAACAACAACAATAAAAAAAACCATAATAGAACACAGATAATTTTGATATTTGGTTTTCTAAGTCAACATACAGCCATGGGACTCCTTAGTGGCCCTGTTTCTAGCACTGAGATGAGAATAGACCAGTGATACAGATAGTTGTGAATCTGTCTCATTAACACATACTGAGGAAGGAATTATCCCAAAGGCAATATAAGACAATGAAAATAAGTGTTTAGAAATGGTGAAAGCAGCTCTACTTTCTAAATATTGCTTTTTGTTCATGGACACACACCCCCTCTGCCAGGTACTGTGTCTGGAACTTTTCTACCTAGGGCAAATAGTCAAGTCATGTTTATTGA
Source organism: Pseudochirops cupreus (assembly GCA_028627135.1). NCBI lineage: Eukaryota > Metazoa > Chordata > Mammalia > Diprotodontia > Pseudocheiridae > Pseudochirops > Pseudochirops cupreus. The sequence goes on from CM053580.1 coordinate 83,914,451, forward strand.
GAATACTCAAATCTTGCCTAGGCTGAATTATATAAGAGAATTGAAGGAAGGAAAAAAAGGAAGGGACCCTACTCCCTTCAAGACTATTGCTGAATAAATCACCAAACAGAAGACATGGGGCAGGAAACTGGACAGGGTTGAATATGAACTTACTCCATCAGACTACCTGCTTTTTTTTTCTATTTTTATTAGCTATTCCTGTCAACTAGATGCTAAGCTTAGTTCTTTTTATATTGTAGAAAATACGCAAATGTTATGAGTACCTTCAAAATCCAGTGTCCCTGATATTTGGTGGCCTCAAATTTCAGCAAAATTTCCCTCATCCTAGTTACAACTCTAACTGCCATTGGCCAAAAAAGATTTATTGTATCCTTCAGTCACAACTAGAGTTGGGAGAAGAGATGCCTCTAAAACCACTTGTGAAGGAAGTGTTCTCTCAGTGATATATGCACACTAGTGCATTATTGGTGGAGCTGTGAATCAGTACTCAAAATGATAATTTATCAGTATTATGAAAAAAAGAGAAACTTAGAAAGATTTACAGCATCTGATACAGAGTGAAGAAGGTGAGTCAAGAAAATAATATACGTAGTGACTACAACAGTCTAAATGGAAATCACAAACTACAAAAACATCCAAAGTAAATGTGAAATTACAAAGAACAAACTTTGTTCCAAGAAAGAAATATGAAAATGTGCCCCCACTCCTTCGCAGAAGTGGGATACCCACAGGTATGTTAACATTGCTTATATCTTCAGACTTTTTTTTTAGTGTAGTAATCATTTTTTCTCTTTTTCTTTTTCTGTTCTTTTAAAAATATGTCATTTTTTTATATGTTACTCTTGGGATGAAGAGAGACACTGGGGAAAATTCAAGTGGTCAAAAGAGAAAAATACATAAAAAACCTTTTTTAAAAAGTAAAACATGGAAATGATGCCAGTGAGCCCAAGACAGATCCTCGGAAGAGAGAAGTAGTATGACAAAGAGAAAGTGTGTTGGGCCAAGAGACTGAAAATCGAGGTTCAAACCAGCTCTGATGAATTCTCACTAGCTATTTGACTATCATCAAGTTATAAGGATAGAGGCAAAGAGAGGGGGGCCCTATAATTGCCCCTCTCTTGATATGAGTGACTTCATTTTATAATTAGCCTCTTCTTTGGTAAGAATTTAGTAAATCCCTATATCTGGCTTAGTTTATATCCATCCCAGATTTTTCTTCAAGGATAAGACTGAGAAAGATACATTATTCCACATAAGCGCGGAAGAAATAAGTTGTTTTGCCAAGCCACACACACGCACCCAGATCTCCTCCCTTACAAATCTAATTTTAGAGAAAAGTCCCAAGTGGACAGTTACATTCAGCTTTCATTATAGCACATTGTTTACCTTAGGGCTTAAGTTTCTTATCTGCTCTATTGGGAGTGGGGTAGGAACAGTACTCTTCTATAGACACACCCAAGACATTTGTCAGAGGAAGACTTTGCCTTATTCTCCTTCTTTACTGTCCTTTTGGTCACACCTCTATTAAGTACCAGAAGCAAGATTTGACATAGGTTTTTAAGACTCCGAGGTCAGCATTCTATCTCCTGTTTCACCTCTCTGCCTTTGGATAAAGTAAATCTCATTCCCATGGTCCTATCTCCTACTGGAGTTATTTCAAATATAATTTCTGTGAGCTAGTATTCTAAAACTTGGATTCAATTACAAAAGGCAGTTATTTTATCTACCTATGTCATAGGCAGCAGAACATTAAATATAAAAGAATAAAAGTGACATAGTTCCTGTCTTGATGCCCTTGCATTAGCAATGAGTGTACTTCCCTTTCTTTGTATCCCCGCTGTTTGGCACGGTGCCTGGCAGAGAATAAGCATTTAATTAATACTTATTGATTGATGGAAATCAACTTGAACCAGAACTGTTTTATATCTGAATTCCACTGAATAAGATGAAAATGAGCTTACTACAACAACAACACTATCTACAACTACTACTACTACTACTACTACTACTACTACTACTACTACTACTACCACAGATGATGATGATGATGATGATGATGATGGTGATAACCAAAATTACAGAAAGATCATCCTTAAGGATCCTAGATTTCATGATCATTGTAGATTATGTAAGGAACAAATGGAGTGAGCAACATCTTATTGAAAATTGTAAAAAATTATACAGAATGCTTAGAAAGACATGACTTGAGGACTAGAATTGCACAAGAAGACCTTTGTATATTTGATGGATTAATATATATATGAAATCTCCATACTACAAATAAAGACCTCAAAATATCACAGAAAATTCAAACAAAAAATTGTTTTGGAATCAAATCATTATCATAATCTATCATTGTCTACCATTGCTAGGACATAATTTTGGACCATAAAATTTTTAATAGATGTTGCTATGCCATAATCTCATAATCCCCAAACTACATCAAACAAAATCTTTTCAAAGTGAAGAAATTTGACTGAGGAGATGAAAATTATGTCATCCTTATTCCTGTTTATTAGTAGAGTTGTACCAACATGCTTTCAGTTAGCTTACAGGAAATGACTTTACATTCTAAAACTTAGTTACTCATCTACAAAAAGCTTCTTGTTTTATTTCCTTTATTTCCTTTCTATCACATAGACAATGAATATAATAATAAAGGAATAATAGTAACAGAATAGTAATTTGTCCTAGAAGGTTTTGGGGGGGTTTGTTTTTATCTAAAACTTTTTCAAAGAAATGAGGATATTGAGAAGCCATAATGAAAATAACTTGCATATTAATATTAAGGTCTGCAAACTGCTTTACTAATATTATCACATTTTATTCTCTCAACAACCCTCAGAGTTAGGCATTATTATTATCCCCTTTTAATAGAAGAGGAACCTGAGGCAGACAAAAGTTATGTAATGTGCCCAGGTAACCACACAGTTAGTGACTAAGATTAGATTTGAAATCAGGTCTTCTTGACTCTAGGTCCAAGACTCTACTGTTAGCATTACTCAATTGCCTCAATACAATTTGACAGGCAGATAGATAGATAGATAGATAGATAGATAGATAGATAGATAGATAGACAGATGGATTAAGCAAAGTGCTTAACATGTTTTATCTAAGTTGTGCCCAACAGTAGCCTGTTTTACAGGGACAAGTGCTATTACCCACACATCATAGATGAGAAAACTGTAGTCCAGAGAGATTAAATGATTTGTTCAAAGTCACTTAGCTTATGAGTACCTCTGTCAAATGAGAGGGTTGGTTTTCATGACTTTTATGTTCCTTCCAGCTCTAGATCTATAAGTGACTAAGACTAACTGTTCCAAAGTTCCTTCCAGCTCTAAATACAATAATCTCAGATGGTTCTGAGGTCCAAGACAAACAGGGGACAGAGGCAGAAGTAGAAGGATTCTATTATAAGCCCAGGTTCAGGGCTCAACCCAGATATGACGAAATGAGCAGAGAAGTTTAGACCATGAAATTTAGAACAGCATTTCAAAATAAAGAACAAGCAGCATGCCCAAGTACCAAGACAACTAGGGTCAGACCAAGGCCAACCTAGACAACGGGATATCAGCCAGGTATCTAAAAACAGGAGCACAATAGGGACCTTTTATTAGGGAAGGGTCCTGATGACATGAGTCCAGAAAGTGGATATAAGACCAAGAGATCAGTTTCAGGGAAAAGGACATGGGTCCCATAACCTGACATTTGACCCAAAGTATGGGATTTGAGGTGTGAAATCAAACTTAAGAACACAGTCATGATTCTGGGTTAAACAAAGTAGATAGCATACTTGTACATTGGAGACCTGTCATTGACATTTTTTTTTCCAGTTAACTTTCAGATTTGACTTAGCAATCTAATTTTTAAAAAGATACAAACATATCACAATCTATATAGGCCAAATATAGTTAAACCAGCTCCTTTAAATACCCCAAGTCAAATTAAAATTTGTTCACATATTCAATCATATATGTCATCTGGCTAATAATATCCATTTTCATTTCCCTGAGTGAGAATGGTGAACTTTCAGTCCATTGGACCACAGTCCGTTCAGGAAAGAGAAAGAGAGAGAGAGAGAGAGAGAGAGAGAGAGAGAGAGAGAGAGAGAGAGAGAGAGAGAGAGAGAGAATCTGCTAGTCCTTATCCCCACCCCCACAGCCCTGCCCCCATAGAAAGGGAGTTTATTAACATTAGGACAAGGGCAGGTCCCTCCCTATCCTGGGTTCAGTAACCATATTCTATTTATGCTGCTTCTTTGCATCTCTCTGCTGCTCTGAATTCCAGTCTAACATGTAAATCCCTAGTCTCAGCCCGAAGACACAGCTTTGGTCTTCCCTAGTTTCATTCATACTTCTACTGCCCAAGCTCCAGCTGTCATACAGTTCAAAGGGTGATCAGGAGTTTCCTAGTCAATATTCTATCCAATAACAGAATCTCTTCTGTAACAATCTCTCTGACAGATGCTCACCTAAACTCTTCTTCTAGTGACACAGAATTTGCCAGATAATTTCTGTTCTAATTATTGAGGGCGGGTTTTTTGCATTGAGACAAAATCAGATTCCTCATAAGATGCCTCTCCCTGCATTGATCCTATTTGATTGGTTGTTGTCCTTCCTTCTGGAAGAGGACCAAAATGACATCACCGTGTTATAGTCAAGTTCTAGGCTCATATTTGTCTGATCCTGGTTCTGTCTTCTGGGGTAACACTTCATTCAACAAAGCTTAAGTGGAGTAAAGGAAAGATTACTATTTTAGAGTCAAGAGGTATGGAATTTAATCTTACCTTTGCTCCCAGCTGCCTGTATGACTAAACAAATAACTTAACCTCTGTATTTTCAAGTTTTTTTCATCTGTAAAATAAGGGAATTGGATTCAATTCAATAAACGTTTTTAAAGCACCTACTACTTGACAGGTTTTGTGCTAAGAGCTGCAAATAGAAAAAAGAAAAAGAGAATTCCTGCCCTCAAGGAATTTACAATCAAATGGGGAAAGACTAGACACAAAAAAGGAGTTGATAGAAATGGAATCATAATGAAGATTCCCAGCCATCTATAAAGGAGGCTGTGAAACCCTTAGCTTAGTGCTGCATCCTCCAGGCAACGGAAGTTGAGTTGAAAAGATATAGAGTATATAAACTGAAGTCATTCTTCATAGTGATGTGTTTTGTTTTGTTTTGTTTTTTTCTTGGTTGATCATTTTATCTAGGAAGGGAGCAGAGAGGACATATTTTTCCTCAGAGTAGAAGCCACTCAGAGCCACTGATGGACAATGGAGTTACCAGGAAGATTGTAAACCCTCTATAAAGGAAGTAATTTATCTCTAAGGTCTTGCCAAGTCCTTAATTCTATGATCTTCTAAATATCTGTTGTCAGTCATCTAGATGATTAAGGCTATTTTCCTAGTTCCTTTGTCTTGATGTTACTGAAAGCTTCAGAGTTTATTTTGATAAGAGAGGGTAGATCTTCACATGTCCTATAGGTGCTTAAAAATTTCAGACTTAAGACCCCAGACAGTGAAGGTAGTTAGTTTAAGGCCTACCCACTAAGCTAATTTTAGGCGACAAGAAACTAATAATCTCCCAGGTTCGGACCGTTGTTATGATTAGTACTATTTCCACTGTGGTACAGTGAAAAGAGTACTAGATTTAGAGTCAGATAACATGGGTTCAGAACTGATTCTACCACTTACTACCTCTGTGACTCTCAGCAAATCTCTTAACCTCTTTGGACCTTCATTTAATCCTTCATAAAATGAGGAGTTTGAACTAGACCAGGGCCTAGTTTGGATTAGACCTTAACCTGTTTTGTTCCATGGACTCCTTTAAAATCAACTCCGAGTAATTCTACAAAAATAGGATTAAAATTTAACATTACCCTGAGTTATCAAAATGGTTTTATTGATTTCTGTTATCGTCATCACTGTTGTTATCCGTTGACTTCAATTTAAGAATCCCTGGAGATGAACTTTGAGGTTGTTTCCATCTCTAGATCTATGAATCTAAGTACAGCTAGTGTTTTCTCTAGATCAGAAGTTCATGACCTATACAAATTTCAGGGTTTCTATCCATGAACTTGGATGGGGAAAAAAAAGTTAGTTTCACTAACTTTTGATTTCCTTAGTAACCCTTAGTAATCTGTACATTCTATTTTATGCATTCAAAAGCCTTATTCTAAGAAGGGGGATCAGGCTTTATCAAAAACTAAAAAGGTCCATGACCCAAAAAAAGTTTATCTAGAAGCCCTATTCTAGATGATCCTAAGACCTACCATCAACTCCTGAATTGATAATAGACAGTTCCATATGGATATAATAAAAGCTTCTAATAATCATTTAGAGATTTGAATGAAAATGCTAGATCTGAACTGTACTTATGACACACTTAGGAAACTGGAACTCCTCAGAGTAAAACCAAATTCTCCTGCTCAGTTAAAATATCTACTAAGATTTTTATCCAAGTAATTCAAGCAAAGAAATCTTATTAAGGAATTAGGGTCTTAGGGAGGGGCGGGAGGTTCAAGTTTATCCAACTTAGCTATCTACATTGATCAAATTCAGCCATGCTGGCTAGCTCTTTAATTTATATACTTCTCTCTAGAGATAGCTTAGTAATTGTAATTGTTTGGGTGACCTTTAAGAGTCATTAAGATAAATTTCCCATTTAAACAATAACAACCAGCATCCACATAGAGGTTTATTGCTCCTAAGTACTTACCATACATGATTTCATCTTCTCCTCATAAAACTTCTCCTAAAGTCCGAGCCATATGCTGCATTGTGCTGTGGCCATTACCCTGGGTTCACAAGGGCTATACTATTGAAGTGCAAGTCTGGCAGAATCTGCCACTCTAGGAAAAGTTCAAGTCTGGGTCTGATAACAAGCTGTCATCCAAAGACCAAGCTAGCCAAGTTCAGAAAGTCTCATCACAAGGAGGTCAGACACTAAGTGAATATTTTTTTTTTAGCCACAACAAATCATGAGACCATACACTGAGGCTCTGAGAGGTTACTTTCTGGGTCAATAGAGGGAATATTTGCAATGATGAAATCACAGATGGTTTTAAAGTATTGAATTACCCTTATAACCACCCTTTAAGGAAGGTTAGCATAAGTGTTATCTTCAAAGTAACATATTAAACATTTTCTTTTTTCTTCATCCACTTGCTTCCTTTCCCAATGATCTCATTTTTAAAAATGCAAGTGAAGAAACTTCATAGAATAATATCAGAATTACAATAGATCAGCAGCTCTGGTGAGAAGCTGAGAAATCCCGTAATTTATACAATTAATTTTAGAGGTATATAGAAGGTGATGGGCTGGGGGCAAAAGAAGACTAACAAGTGAGTGACAGAAGGATCAGTGGCCAATATGATTATAAAAAGGATTCTTACAAAAGTATAACAGGTTGAACTAGCTGGTCTCTAAGATCCTACAATACTAAATTTCTAAAGATTTTTCAACATTTGGAGTATGATTCACAGGAAGCATGACTTACTAGAAAGATGCTTGACCTGTCCATCACATCTACTGCTCAGTAGTTTTGTGACTTTATGAAAATCTATTCACCTATTTAAGAATTTATTTTCTCTTTTCTAAAATGAGAATACTGATTTAAAGAGTTTTTAAAAAACATGTCTATTCTCCCTGTTTCATAGCATGACTACGGGAATCATAAGGTACTATAGGTGTGAACTTCATAAGCAGTAGAGTGAATAAATGAAAAGTATTGGAATTAGGAGGCATTAGTTAGTGATGTAACTATGAAATATGTTAAGACAATGGTATCCAAAAGGGAATAAGCAGTGGTCTAGTGGTATATTTTAGAGGAAAAGAGTGCTCCTTTCCCCCTCTCCACAATTATAAAAATAGATTATATAGATATTGGTATATAGATATGAATGATATAGATATAACTTTCAGGGTGATACTTGAAATTATACATAATGGTTTTGTATCTTTAATTTAAGATCTTTCTTTTTTTAGTTAAGTGGGGAAAAGAGAAGCATCAAAATTGAGGATGTAACTCAAGGAGAAATGAATAATGGTAATAGTTTCTCAATTCTTATGCAGTGTATATTCTCCGACAAGAAAAGTGTAGAAGAATGGATTGAGATTAGTCTTGAAGCCAGGAAGAAATGAGTTCAAGTCCTTCTAACATATATCTCAGTGCGCTAGGCCAGTCTCTAAGATTTTAAGTTGCAGAGAAGAGGTAGCTAGTATTGAAATATTGATTTAAAGTTTACAAAAAACTTTACAAATATTATCTCATTTTATCCTCACAACAATTCTCAATTTTAGAAATTCATCTTATAATTCATTTATTTTATAAATGAGAAAACAAAAGATTTACTCAGGCTATACCACCAGTAGGTATTTGAAGGCAGATTTGAAATTAGATCTTCCTGGCTCTTAGTTCAGCACTCAATCCACCATACCACCTAGCTACCTGGCTAGGCAGAATGTGTGACCCTACATCGGGAGAGAAATTTTATCACCTAGGAATTCCTTATACAAAGGAAACCACTTATGCAGGCCTTATCTCTACTCCTCTTCCTTTCCAAGGAAAATTATGTCCCATATGGAAAAAAGAGAGCTGAAATTGCTCAAAGAGAGTTGATGAATGAGATGAGTAAGGAGGTAGTAAAATAGTGTCTATTCCACCTATTCCAGACTAATTATATCCTCAAAAATAGAAAGGACTTACAGATGAAATAGTGGAGCTACTCTGAGAAGTATTTGAAAACATCACAATAGGACCTGAGAATGGCAACTCTTGTCCTTAATTTTTAGAAAAAAAAAAAGGGTGGGGAGGAAAGATGAGAGTGAAAAGAGAATAGAAAGTGCAGACTTGCACTGAGCTTGACTTCAATTATCAGAGGCATTCTAAAACAGATCATAAAAGGGAGAGTTAGGAATATCTAGATAAAGAAATGATGACCACAAAGAAGCAGCATGAATTATGATATAGAACAGGTCCTACCAGACCAATGTTATTTCCTTTTTAGGCAGGGTTAGTAGACTGGTAGATCTGAGGAATGCAGTTGTTATAATTTAATTAGATTTTAGTCAAGCATTTGATAAAGTCTCTAATGTTATTCTTATAGACAAGATGAAGAGATATAGGCTAGATGAGGTGAATTTAAAATTACCTGAATGACTGGGTACAAAGAGGGATCAGTAATGGTTCAATGTTAACATAGGAAGAAGGTCATCAGTGGAGTCTTTTGTCTTTCTTTGCATTCCCAGTGCTTAAGAAAGTACCTGATACAATATAGGAGCTTAATGATTCTTATCTGACTGACTAGCCCAAATGAGATAATATTTTTAAAATGCTTAGCATAGTGCTTGTCACATTGTAGGTACCACATAAATGATCTTTCCTCCCCTTCCCTTTCATCTTCTCCCTTCCCTTCTCCGTTCTCTTCTTCCTTCCCTTCCCTTCTCCCTTCCCTGAAGTAAATGCCCCCAAGTATCTGTTCTTGGTCTAATGCTGTTTCATTTTTTTAACATTGACTTGAATAAAAGTACAGGTGTCATGCTTATCAAATTTTCAGATGACACAAAGTTGAGAGGAAAGGATACTCTCTGACAGAGTCAGGATGCAAAAAGACCTTGACAAGCTAGAATATTAGGCTGAGTTAAGTAAGACAAAATTTAATAAGGATAAACGTGAAGTCTTACCCTCAGGTTTAACAAAGTGACTTTACAAGTATAGGTGCGGAGATACAGACATTTGACTAAAACATTTTTGTGTATGTGTTTTAGTCTAATACAAGGGCAATATGAGTCAACTGTGATACAGCAGTCAAAAGATGTGACAAAATCTTATACCACATTAAGAAAAGTGTAACTTTAAGCAAATGATAATCCCACTGTTTTCTGCCCTAGTCAGAGTACTGTGCTCAGTCCTGGGCACACACTGATAACATACTGAAAAATCAAAGTATATGGAAAGTAGGGAAATAAGGAAGGTGAAGGACCTTCAGTTTATTTCATATGGGGGTCCACTAAAAGAAATGGGAATATTTCACCCAAAGAAAAGGCGTTAGAGAGACATGGGACCTCTTCAGAAATCTGAAGGGTATTGCGGAATGGTGATCACATTTGTTGTGTTTGTTCCTCTTCTGCTGAACCAGGAGCAATGGGAAGAAATTATAAAGGGGCAAATTTAAATTTTACATAGAAAAGAACTTGCTAACAGTTGAAGTGTCCAAGAGAGGAATGATTTTCCTAGGGTGGTTGTGGGTTCCAACACACACATACACAAACACACACATACACATACACACACACACACACATACACACACACACACACACACACACACACACACACTGAAAATCATCAAGTAAAAACTAAATAACAACTTGCAGAGTATGTCACAGTAGGGTTTCTTATGAAGGTACAGATTGAATTAAATGGCCATTACAAACACTTCAGCTTTGAAATTCTGTGATCTCACACACATACGTGTATACATACACATGTACATATATGTATATGTACACTGTACATACATGTGTGTGTCATATATCTAGGTATCAGGAAAGCTCTATGTATATAAATTATCATATATTCATGTATACATGTGTATGTATATATCCATTTGCTGTGTAAATATGCATATATATGTATATGCTCATATGTAGATTTCTGAGCATACATATATAAATGCATAGATTCATACTCAGGAATATACAAATATATTCATGATCACATATGTTTATTATGGTATATATGTACACATAAGTGTGCATGCATATCTATATAGGAATGTATATGTATACAAACATATATACTCTGAAATATAATTCCAGTGAAGCATAACTCCTTGGCTAACTATAATATGGCTTTTATAGGTTCTTTACTTTTTGTTAGCCTTCCTTTCTACTCTCTCCCAAGTATTTTGTCCTCAAATTAAGTGGTAATTTGTGAAGGTTGGCAACTCCCAAATGATCTTTGTCCTCATGGGGGAAAATCTGTGTTTAGCTACAAAAAAGACTCTGATAGTGACCGTAGTCAGTCCTTCTCTAAAGAACTACCCTGAAAACTGGGAGTGAAGAATCTATCTGCCTGTGCCAGCTTCTCCCCCTAATCTGAGTCTTCAGTTTAGGGATTTTTTTTTTTGGTCTGTAAAATAATGATGGTGCTGTCTCTCCAACTGGAGAATATTAAATAATGAAATGTAGTTTGGTATAATTTACTTGTTATATGACCAAGATTGTTCATAAAGTATGAAAAAAATCTCATTTTACTCTACATTTTGGGGAAAGAATGGTTTTCATAAAGAAATAAAATTTAATAAAATTACTATATGTGTGTATATGTACATGTTTACACACAGTTTTAGGGATATTAGCCACAGGAGATGTGAATAATAGCAATGGATGAAAGTGCCAAAGAGGCAAATTTAACTTTATGAAAGGGAATTCCTAATAATAAGAACTGTCCTAAAGTGAGATGGGTTTGTCTGTCTGTGTCTGTGTGTCTGTCTGTGTCTTTGTGTCTGTGTATGTGTGTGTGTATCTCTCTCCTCTCTCATTTTCTCCAGAGAAGATTGTCACCTCCCCTCCCCTCATCCTGGCCTTGCCCAATTGGGATTCTTTAAGCAAAAGCTAAGTGAATACTTAATGGGGATGTTGTAGTGGGGACTCTTGCTCAGACTATAAATCATAGATTTAGATCTATTAAGGGACCTTAAATGTCATTTCCTCTACCCTCTCATTTTAGAGGTAAATAAATGAGGTTAAATGACTTGTCCAAGGTCACACAGATAGTAAATAACTGAACCAGGATGTGAATTCCCTCCTTGTGGCTACAAATCTCTCATTCTTTCCACTATGCCATGACTGAATGGCCTCTGAAATCTCTTCCAGCACTGAGATGATTAGATTCTGTGATTTATACTTCAATGTGAATGAATTTTAAATTTCTTTTTTTTCTGGAGAAAAAAAATTAGTGTGAATACTGGATACTTGAGTAAGGAAGGAAGAAATATACAGGTGGTATGTGGAAGACAGTACTGAAAGATGGGAAGATAAATGAGAGCCAACAAAGATAATGCTTATCTACTTATCAGTCTTGCCTCAAATCCTGTGGCTAGTCATTACAAGCAGAAAATAGTCATGTATTAAAATATGAGAATGAAATGGAGATTGCAATTGGAGTACTAAGGAGATGTTTAACTCATTTTTTGTTTTACTTTATCATTTTAAAATTCAAGTCTAAAGTTCATATTGGGATTTTTATTTCCTATCAGAATCAAAATATGGAAAGATTATTGAGAAATGTTTGCAGAAAGAGAAGAGAGAGACAGAGAGAGCACGTATTACTTAAGATATGCCAGGCATTGTGCTAAGTGCTTGGGATAAAAAAAAAAAAACAAGTAAACTCTACTTAAAGATTACATTCTATTTGTGGAAGATAATACATAAAGGGAAAATGGAGTGGGAATGGGATAAGGCTGCTGTCAAGAAGGTGGAAAAGTATGAAAAGTGAGGAGGGACATCAGAGTGTGGTGAGCATAGCATGGGCACATCATGAAATAATAGTCCATGCCAAGGACTCAGCAGTCAGAAAAGATGACAGGGCAGAAGCATTTCCAGAGGGAAAAGGGAGCTAACTGGAAAGTAGAGAAGTCTAGAAAAGAGTCTAAATACAAGTTTTGTAGCTCCCCATTATTCACTGACTTGAATAATATAATTTCTAAAATGTGCTTTCTGAACAATATGTTTTCCTTCAATTAGGTGGAAACCTAAAGGTAGCTAGTTTGGGAAACAGTAAGAACAACTGTTGCAATAATTTGTGTCATGTAGTGGCTGATGAAATCTCTATGTATCATTTAAACCTTAAATAATCTGCCAAGGGTACCAAAGGTCTGACCAGGCCACTAACCTATTCAAGAACTTCCCATGGTTCCCAATTATTGATTAGATAAATTTAATTCCTTTTCCTGGCATCTTAGCCCCTGTAAGTCTTTTAGATGAAGTAGGAAAGAAGAAATATAAATGTTCACTATAATACATACTCACTATAGACACAAGCACAATGGCAAGTCTATTAAGGAAAAGGGGTTTTCATGACAGTCTCAGGGCAATGCTTTTTCTAAAAGATGACTCACTTTACTATTACTGTATTGATATAGTTCCATTCTCTTGAGAAAAAATAATGTTCCAAAGTAGAAATAGATTTTTTTTCCTGTGATTATTAACTTACTATTTAGACTTTTTCAAAGGGAGAGCAAAAGGCCCTCTCATTAATCTGAACATACTCTTATTTTCATTGCAAATTGATTTTAAAAGTAAAACTAATCTAAATAGAGTTCAGAACGAACTGAATATATATATACTATATATATAAAAATATACATACATATATATATATATATATACATATATATATATATATATATATATATGTTTAGTCTGATTCTCTTGCAGTGCTGGACAAATAAATGCCTATGACTTGAATGTTGTACCTAGTGCTTCAATTTAAGAGGGAATGGATTGGGTTTCAAGTCAAAATTGATGGGAAAACTTTACATTTAAATATAAATGAGTCTTCATGGACAAGTGACAATTCATAACTGGAAAATAAAAAGGATCCTTAGCATATTATTTACTGAAATCCACATACATTAAGTGCCTCAATCTCTCTTCCTCTCTCTTCTCCCTCTTACTACCATTTCCAGTACTTAGTCCCCTGGGAAAAGTGACTGAAGAACAAATAACACTTATCTGATAGTACTTGATCAACACAAGTGTTTTGGTTTTATTTTTTTAGCTCATTTGCTTCTGAGATTAGGTCACTGCTAGCTAGAAGTAGAAAATTTAAAGGAATAAATTCTCAATATAAATATAACACTTTTCATTTTATTCAGCTTAAATTTTAAAACATAATTTATGAATTAATATTTAAAGAACAATTGGATTAGTTAACAATATCGAGATGGAACAGCTGCCCTAACTCATCTCTCTTAAAATTTCCTTTGTTATGGACACCAGCTGGGGAAGCCAGGAATATGCAGTGAAACTGAGGACCTAACATTGTTTTCATACAGTGCCCTGAAATATCCCAATACCTCAGGTTCAAAAAGCCCTGAAGGGCCAGTATTCACTGCATACACATAATATTTACTATCAGATGCTGAGAGTGCTGTGACTACTAGAGCTTCTTCGGTGCAATGCTATTATTGTAGTTGTTCTTTTTGTTTTAATTCCTCCTCACTTTCTACAATTCTATAATGTTATAATTGTATAGTGGGGATTAACCAGGAAATTAAAGTACTAGAATTTTGAAGATTTTCTGCTTGTCCCTTGCCTATATTAGGCCAATCCAACACAATCCCTTCTCTGTTGATGATGATGGCATACTATTAGAACTAATAGGCAGTACTACTATATCCTCAAGCAGTTATAAGGAATTTAATATATTACCTGCCCTGAAACACATACAGACCTTTGGTTTTAAATGGTAGATTTGGGGCACATTAGTGAATTTTAAGTCAGTCACACATTTTCTGGAATTCATTTGAAGAAAAACTAAACTTTCTAAATGATTTGACATTATTGACTTCTCTTTCCCACTGTGTATGCTCATCTCTTGACTCTAAACGTGATGTTCCCTTCATACCTTTTACTATTCTTTCTATCTTTACTCTTCACTTGTCTGCTTAAGGTATTGCACAAAGTTCTGCTCTTAATACCCTTCTCTCTAATTATACTCCCTTGGCAATGCTATTTTTTCATACAGCCCCAAGATCACAGGTATGCTATAACAGTTGTACCAAGACAAAAGCTAAAGGTCAGATGAAAGCACCTAAAACATGCAAGGAACACCTATACTCAGTACTTCTGCCAGTCAACTCTTTGTTATTCTTGCTAGGGACAGGTGTTTATAAAACCCGACTTTATCTAAGTTCACAAATAGCTAATCATCAATGATGCCTGCTGTTTATGCCTAAACCACAATCAATTCAAAATTCACAAACCTGCAAAATCCACTAAAACCACAATCATCATTCAAAACACCCTTTCTCAGGACATTGGATATGGATCCAAGAATGATAACCCCCATCTTCAAAGGAAGAAATTCAAACCTCCTGGGGGTACTCAATTTCTAACTTATTTTTTTTCCCTCAAAAGGCAGCCGTTGCTGAATTATTTTATCATCTGTAGGAAAAAAGGTATGGAGGGGCATTCCATGAATTTGGTCTTGCCAGCAAGAGGAGCATTTCCAGTCCTTCTATTGACTAGGAGATCTGTGCTAATACATTACAATGAACATAAACCATGGCCTTTTACTACTGACATTTTGCCTTATGGTGTTGGAATTGTGCCCAACCATGAAACACCAGATGGTACTAAGTACCAATTGCTGAAGAGCAATGTTATCTCCAGAAGTTATGCAAAGATTAATTTTCAAATAAAACCCTTGCTATTATTATGAGAATTAAGTTTTCCCAACTAACACAATGGCTAACAAGGAAACCTAAGCCCTGATAATGTTTCTGTGTGTATAGCACAACAAATAATATCAAATGTAATTACCTAAATTGTCTGCCACCTCAGATCCCAGATTATGTTGTCTCTTCTTACCTGGACGTTCAGAGATGCCCCATACTTTACTTATTAGTTAAAGCTCATTGAGTCACAATATCTGAAACTTGCCAGTGTCTTGACCTACATATGGGAAAGATTCTTGGTAGAGAAATTGCCTAAAGAACTCAAGCCATTCAGAAATCATCATTTTGAGTTCTGCCCACAGAAAAGGCTTTTTCTAATTCTAGAAGACAATCATCACATTATTTTGGGTACACTGCAGTCAGAACATCTGGGAATTGATCAAATGAAATCATTGTCCAGAAGTTATGTCTTGTGGCCTGGAATTGATTCTAATATAGAGGAGATCATAAGTAAGTACAGAATATTTGAGGCTTCTTGGGCTGTACCCAGAATTCTTTGGAAAACTTAAAGCTAAACATAAATATGAATTATGATTATGCTCACCAGGATTGTTATTTGGTATGAATTCACATTGATTTTGTGAGGAGTATGGCAATCACCTTAAAGTGAAGTCTAACTGAAATCTCTGCTCGGCCAATCCCAGATATCTGGCAGTCATTGTGTTGTACATATTATCATGTCTGATGACAGGTCTGCATTTACCTCAGAAATAGGTTTAAGAAATTTGAAGTCAGGAACATCATCTTAGCTGTCACTGTCATACCTTCTCCCCCTTAAGAAAATGGTCAGGCTAAAAGCAAATCTCAACCTCCAAAGGATGCCCTGTGGCAGACTACTGGAGAAGATGGAACAATAAGAATGCCCAAGTTTCTCCCAACTCAACGTATCACTCTATGTGCAGTGATAGCAGTCCCATTCAAAAACAGCTTTTCTCGCTTCTCATTGAGTAGATATCTCCGGACTTGACTCCAAATTTCTATATTTGGATTAAACTAAGAGGAAGATGAAGGAAACATTCTGGATACTTCCTGTCTAGTGACTTCATTTTTACTGTGTTAGTCTGTTTTTAGATGAAAAGAGAAAGACAAAAAGACGGAGAAACGGAGCATTCGTTGAACATTTAATATGTGCTAGGAAGTGTTCTAAGTGCTAAGCATGCAAATACAAGCAAGGAAGACAGCCTCAGTCCTCAAGGAGCTTACATTGCAATTCAGGAAGACAACACATAAAGGAGATTTGGAATGGTGGGAGTGGTATGTACATGCTAGAAGATGAGAGAAAAGTGGTATAAAGTGCTAGGCCCCAGAAGGTGAAAGCCTACCTATTAAAGGTAAGGGACCCAAGGCTGGAGTCTGATAGAAAATAAAGAGTATGACCTGAAAGCAGAAACCATAACTTTCCAATCCAAACTCTTTATTTTATAGATAAGGAAATTGAGGCCAAGAGTGTTTAAGTGACTGGTGCAAGGTTAACCTGAATAATAAGTATCAGAACTGGGACTTGAACAAAGGTTATCTAATTCCAAATGTAGAGTCTTCTTTGGTGTACTACATCCTAAGAAAAATAGAGATACAATAATTAAGGTTAGAGGGGCTATGTCCTATAAGGTCACAATTGCATGGCTTTGAGTATTATGGCCAATGTTGAAAAATTATGAAAGGAGTCCTCTGATGGTGACTACACAACAGAATGGCAACTTGAAGGGTCTTCTCTAGAGCTCTTTCTATGGTGTTGACTTTTAATGTACTTGAGGACTTGGCTGAGCTCCAACGTAGAGCTCCAATAATTCCTCTGCATATACAAGTGCTATAGTGAAGTTACTGTGATGTATTGCTAATGCTTTTATCATCATCATCAGGTCTTTCTATGACTGTTTTGTTTCCTTTGAGTTTCTACCAAAGGTTGCTGTGATACATTTTTAAAGTTTTTATGATCAACACCATCATTGTCATCACCATCATCATCATTAGTTTTTTTTTGTGGCTGTTTTGTTCCCTTTGAGTTTCTGCATTTGGTGATGTGAAGTTTACTCAGAATATTCATGTAATAATACATGAATGCCATCTGAAACAGTGTAACACAGGGAAAAGAGTGATGTATTTGGAGTCAGAGATCATGGATGCAAATTCTGACTACCAATTATTTCATGTATAACTCTGGCCAAGTCACTGAACCTCTCTGGGTTTCAGGGTCCTCATCTATAACATGACTGAATTGTATTAATTAACCCATAAAGACCTTCTGTGTTCTAAATCTATGAGCACATGTTGAAGACCTCCTCTTTGATTAGTATCTTTATTGATACTGATACTGACAACCCTGACAGTCAGGTCCCTGAGACAATATGATAAAAGCCAACCTGAGGCAGATAAGTTTGGCTACTGAAATACTCTGAGGTTTCTCCTATATGTTCTAAAATATTCATAGAAGTTCTCTTTGTGGTGGCAAAGAACTGGAAATTGTGGGACCGCCCATGAATTGCGGAATGGCTGAACAAACTGTGGTACACAACAGTGGAGAAGGGCAAAGTGATTCTTTCAAAATGAATATCATGCAATCATAGATTCAGATATCATACAAAGTTCTTTATTTGTTCCTAGTCCCACACAAGTAAGAAAGTAGGAGAAACAGGATTCAAACCTGGACCACAAGATAATAGATCTAGAGTTGGAAGTAATTTCAGAGACTGTCTAGGCCAATTCCTTCATTTTACATTAGAGGGAAATCAAGTTCAGGAAGGTTGTGACTTGGCCAGATCGCAAGCATCAGTGGCAGGATCTGACTCCAGGTGCTTTCACTCAAAATCCAGTGCTCTTTCTCTCCTACTGTATCTCAGACAAATATTAGTGTAACATAAAATGTCCAGCCTTGGTTAGGAACTCAGCTTCTCCTCCATTGAAAACTCTGAGGTTTTCATTCTGGCCCCCTAGAACATAGTCTTCTGAATGTTTAAATTCCCTGGACCTTGCTTCTCCTAGATCTTTACTTTTATGAATTTGGCATTCTGGCCTGCCCTCAGTGGTTCTCCTTTATAAAATGGACCTTCTGACCTGTCCTCCTTTTGTATTGTTGGTTACAAACCTAGCAAAGCAACTCGTCTAAGGCAATGCTGAGTAATGTGGCTCTGGGATTGAAATTCCATGTGCAGAACATCCATAAAATGCTTTCTTATGTCTCAGAAATCTTAAGGCTGGATTAACAAGGCTTCTCTCAACAGCCTCAGAACTTATTTGCTCAATAATGTTGGCTCATTGGGGAAAAAAAAATTCGATATCTATTTGCCTTTAGGTATAACTCAAGTGCACATAGTTTGATAGGAAATGAATTCTTATATGGTAATGACCTCTCAACACAAGCTATTTGCTTCCCTACACGTAATAGACAAAACAAATATTGAAGATTTTTGTTTTTCAAAATAATTTTAAAGGAAAGCAAAATAAGGACAAAGTGTTTTCTGCTCCCCCTCACTTCTTAGCTATTTCTCTTCCACAAAGTAGATCAGATGAGAGGAAGTCATAGAAGTGAAGGTGACTGAGATGGGACCAGGAATACACTGTTTTCTAAAAGTGAGAGAGACAAACAGGCAGACAGACAGACAGACATGAGACAGAGAGACAGAGAGTCATAGACAGACAGAGGGTCAGAGAAAGACAAATACTCATAGAGAGAGAGATTTGGGGTTTATTGTTTGTTTTGGGGGGGCTTATTAAAGGCAACAAAGCTGACTCTGGAACCTGATTGGCCCCTGCCTCCTATGATTCATCTCCCTGGTCACCTAAATGCATAAAAAGGCCCACCCATATGCAGTCAGGGTCCCTCCAAATTGGTGAATGTCTAGACAAATCATCAAATCCTTCCCTGCTGGATAGATACATCTCAATACGAGGCAAAGTGGGGGATGGGGGTGGGGATGTTATAGAAATTAAATGTCACCATATCCTCTTTGCATTTCAAAGTAAATCAAATCAAAAGCAAATAAAAAATCCAGGTAAATTTCTTAACTGTTAAAAGACTTGTGAGTACCTTATTTTGTCCCAAATCATACAATCATGTCTTTCAATACACATATGATTCTAGGGCCACTGTTCAATTGAGCATACTGCCTCTCCTCAACATGAGCATTTCATTTTAAAATAGACACAAAACTCCCCTTTTGTCCTTTCAAAAATGCATGAGAAATAATTATCAACCCTTTCCAGAGATGGATTTAATCTAATGTATTTGGTTACTGGGTTTTAATACCCCACATATCATTTTGTCTTACTATTGTCTTACCAAATAAATGAAAAAAATATTGAAACCTATTTTCAGAGATATAGAAGAATATTATCAACACACATTAATATTTTGGAGGAATATTATCAATTCTTTGGGAACATTTTTTTTAATCACACAATACTTCATCATTCCTAAATATTCACATTGTTCTTGCTAATTTAATCAAGGGGATAACAATATTTGAGAGATTTTGCAGCTTTGAAAAGAAACACGCAAATCTCTCCAAAAAAAGAAGGGAGGCTGCATCTGTGGATTACTTTATCTTAAGGACGTCCTTCTACCATTTAAGTACTACCTATACCTGAAATGAATTCCCACTATATGTCTGACAAGTAGCCTCTGCTTAAATACTCCTTCTGCCTCCCAAGACAGGTCAGCATCTTCTCTACAACTTAAAGTTTTGGAGAGTTGCCTGAGGTACTGAGAGATGGAATGCCTTGTTGTAATGGCAAGCAAAGAAGTAGCACCCTGTTTCAGCTACTTAAGTATTTAGCACCTTGTCTGAGTCCCTTGCCATCTGAAGGTGGGAGGAACTTGCTGATGCAACAGAAGGGGTGGAATAGGGAGAGGGTAATAACCACATAAAAGTAGAAGCACAGGCTGGAATAGAGCAGAACTGGGAGGAAGCATGGCTCTGGTGCCAATACTTTGTCTGTCTGTTGTGATGTTACTTTATCAGATCTGTCTGCTGATAGAAGATTTTGCTGTTGTTACAGAAACGCTGGGACTTTACTGCTGGTTCAGAAGCTCTGAAAGAGGATTTTCTTGTTGTCTTTTTAAAGAAGTCCTAGAGGAGGGTTGTACTGATGTTTTCAGAGGTCCTGGGACTATACTGATGATTTGTGTTGATTTCTCAGACATTGTGGGTCTATGTTGATTTCACAGGCAGAAAGTGAATTGATGATGGTGCCAGCAATGTGCATGAATGTTATTGTGGCTCTGTTAAACTTTGTCTTCCAAGAAACAGAAACTGTGAAGGACTTGAGGTGGACTGGACACTGTGAGCTTCAATATGGAATGGGAGTTGGATGAGGATCTGGACAAGGAGCTGAGAGCTGCCTGCCTGTGAATTCAGGTGACAGTTGGGTAGATCCAGGGACCTGGATCCATGGAAGAAGAACCATGGAATTCAAGAGCCAGCCTGGAGCCAAGATGAGAAGACATCTAATTGGGTACTTAGTGCTGACTGAAAGATCATAATTTACTGTGATCTAGGGGTGAGAGAATTTTGTATTTTGTACCTTGTACCCCTTAAGGATGGTTGAGTTAAGAATGATTGGAAACTAATCTCCAACCAAGAAGAAAGAAGACTTTTTGACTGAGAGATTAATTCAATGTGACCTAGGGGTAGGAAAACTTTGACCTTTATACTTCATGTCCCTTAAGGAGGATTGCTCCTTAAGGATGATTGAGTTAAGGACTTACTAAATGATATCTTTTGTTTAAAACTCTGTGGCCACTTTAGTAATAAGTTGTTATGTTATATCATTGTGAATGCTGTAACTTTGGTTTCTGTGAGTGTTTTGCTTTAGTTTACTGCCAAATAAATGGAGAATTCACTATACTGTGTGATCAGAACTTTAGAGTTATTCACAGCAGCAGTCCTCTAGAAAGCTGCTCGTGCTTGGCTTTACACTTGTCCAGAGTCACACAGGGAACACATGGCAGAGGAAGGACTTGAATCCCATTCTTGCTAAATTTGGGGTCTGTTCTCTATCTACTATACCACATTACCTCTAAAATGTTAATAGTTTATTTATGCTAACTTTCATTCACAATATAATTTTGTGGGAAAAGGTACAGACATATATATACTCTGCTTAACACAACAGAGGAGGCTATACAAAGATGATAACACAGATTGACAGCTAGAGCAAAACTCACTAGTTCTTTGGCCTTTGCTGTTACTACTACCACAAGCTAAAGTAACAAAGGTCTGTCATTGACCTCTTCGTCATTCACAGTTCCATTCCAAAAAATATTACTGACTTTGGCAGCTTCTAGGAAACAATTGCATTCTCTTCCTAATGCAATAAAGAGGTGAGGTAATCCATAGACAGGCTCAAAAACTCAACAGATAAAGAGTTGATATTTCAGTAAAAAAGTGATGGGGTTTTCTAGCATGCAAGACAAGAGTTTAGAGGAAGCAAGTAAACCAAGAATTAGTTACCTGGTGAGCTCATTCCTCAAAATGATTAGCAAATAGCATTCAAATTAAATCAATCATCCAGAGAGAGGCTTGGTCTTTCACAATCACAATGTTGTACATCAGAGTTTAGCAAAAAAGTGGAAAAGAGGGAGAAAGTAAATACAAGGGCAATCACTTATGGTGGAAACTGCCAGCAAAAGGGTTCAATGAATATCTGTCTCTTTGTTGATTTTCATAGTTAAATGAAGGCATGCTCAATTAAGATTTTTTTTAATAAATGACACAAATCAATACTTATTTCTCCTCCAAATGCAGACATTGAACAGTTAGGAATAACACTAAAACTGTTCAATAATGTCAGACAAGTCAATAATTTTGTCTCCTGAGGAAGCAGAAAGCTCACTGTGTGTGTACACATGTATAACTATATGCATGTGTGGATTGGTTTTTAAGGGATTGTAACAGAAATGATACTACCTGAACGGTAATGGTTCAATTCCAATGAAAGAAACATCTTGAAATGTTGTAGAAGCTCATGAGACTTGGAATCAGAGAACTAGGTCCTATATCTAGTTTCTCTCTGAACTATCTGTGTGATACTGGGCAAAACACCTTTTCCAGACTCAGTTTCCTCCACTGTAAAATTATGCCAACCTAACTCTAAATAATTCAATTTAGGCCAATGCCTCAAACATACCCAAGTCCAAGTTTATCATTTTCCCCAATAAGTACACCATGCATATACACAACTGAAATCAACTCTTTACCACTCAATGAACTGCAAAGTTGAAAGGGCCCTCAGCAGCCATTTAAAACTACATATACCTGAAATGAATTCCCACTACAACATATCTTACAAGTAGCCTCTGCTTACATACCCTCAATGAAAGGCAACCTACTACATCCTGAGATGACCATTCTATCTGAGAATTATTGATTGTTAGGGGGAAAAAATAATGACATCAAGCCTAAATTCATATGTTTCATTTTCATCTTAAAGATCATCCTACTTTTCTTTTCTTTTCTTTTCTTTTGTCAATAGCACTGCTATTTTTAAAGTGGACCAGACTCAAAACCTTACAATTATTTCTCTTTTCCCCTCATCCATTTTGCAACCTAGGTCTATCACCATTTAGGTGGTATAGTGGATAGAGTAGCAGACCTGGAGTAAGAAAGATGTATCTTCATGAGTTCAAATCTGACCTCAGACAATTACTAGTTGTGTGATCCTGGGCAAGTCAGTTAACCCTGGTTGCTTCAGTTTCCTCATCAGTATAATGAGCTGGAGAAGGAAATGGCAAACCACTCCTTTGCAAAGAAAATGCCAAATAGGGTCACAATGAGTCAGATATGCCTGAAAATCTATTCAACAACAACAAAACTTAGGTCCATTTGTTCTTTCTTTAAAATGTCTCTCCATGTACGTTCTTTTCTATTTTTTTAATCATCACTGTAGTTCAAATAGTAACTAATATAGTTATAGTACTTTGAAGTTTACAAAACATTGTAAATATATGCCATTTAATCCATAACAACAACCTTGTGAAATAGATATTATTATTTCCATTTCACAGAGGAGGAAACTGTAGCTCATGACTTACTGGTGGTCAGTCACACCACTATTAGGTCAGAGGAAAGATTCAAAAGTAAATATTTGTGCTTCCAAATCCAAAATCCTATCTATACTGCATGATACTTTTCTAGATTATTATAGCAGTCTCCTAACTGATCTTCCTGTCTCTTTTGTTTTCTTTCTATTCTGTTGTCAAATTGATCTTATATTTCTGTTCTGATCATATTACTCCCAAAAATTGCTAATGGCTTCCTATTACATAATGAATAAAAACCTAGCTTATTAGCCTAGTACTGAAGTCCCTCTGGTTTCTGCTGACCAATCTGGGCTTACCTCCTGCTTTGCACATACACACTCCAGCTAAAGGTGACTTCTTACGTCCAAACTTTCTCCACCTCTATGTTTATGTCTATGCAATTCCCTTTCCATGGAATGCCCACCCATAGATCTACATCTTCATCTGATGAAATATAGATTTTGAATATCTAGTTCAAATCCCTCCCTCCCTTCAAAGTCCAGTCCATGTATTGGCTCCTCCATGAAGCCTTCACTGATTACTTAGGCAAAAGCAACTGTCAATCTTCTATACTCCTATCATATCTCACACCTTTCATGTTGAATATTGTACTCTTATTTTGATCATAGTAATGAATAGGTTGACAGACAACTAGGTAGTCTATATTGTACTAAATTATAAACTTTTACAGGGCTACTTCTTATTTATTTTTTTATCATCCATACCATTTTCTTCTTTTTTTAAAACTTTTATTTATTTTAGTTTACATCATTCATTTCCACGAGATTTTGAATTACAAATTTTCTCCCTATCTTTCCCCTACGTGCCACCCCAAAATAGCCATCCCATTGTATAACTCCTCCCCCAATCTATTCTCTCCTATGTCCTCCCCCACTGCCCCTCTGACTTTCTGGTAGGTCAGGATGGATCTCTCTATCATGGTGCCTGTGTATCTTAAGTTCCAGTTGAATGTAGTTAGTAATAATAATAATTGTATATATATACATATATATATATGTATATATATACATATATATTTTTAACATTTGATTATAGAACTTTAAATTCTAGATTCTTTCTCTTCCTCCCTTGTCACCCACCCCCACTGGAAGGACAAGCAATCAAATACAGGCTGAACATGTGTAATAATGCAGAACCTCTCCACAGTGGGCAAATTGTGAGAGACTAATTACATGTCCCTTCTTCTTATTGCACCACCCCCCCCTGGTTCCACTCTCTACCCTGTCCTTGTCCCTGTCCCTCTACAGAAGTGTGCACTTTCATCCACCCTCCCCCCTACCCTGCCCTCCACTCCATCATCCCACCTCTCATCCCCATTCCCCCTACTCTTCTGTGTGGCAAGATACCCAGTTTAGAGTTTATGTCATTCCTTCCCTAAGCCAAATTCAGTGAGAGTAAGGTTGACTCTTTCCCTTTTGCCTTCCTGTTCTCCCTCTCTATTGTAACAATTATCCTTTGCCTCTTCCATGTGACACTCAACCCCATTCTGTCTCTCCCTGCCTCCTCTCAATCTAATCCTCTCTCACCTCAGGATTTCACCCTTTAGAATAGTGTCCCTTCTTATTCAATTGATCTTATGCCGTCTATGTATTCATAAATACACATACTCAGATATATGCTTGTATGCATATATAAACCCTCTTATATAGATATATGTGTGTGTATATGTAAATATACATTTGTATTCCCTTCACCTATCCTCATACTGAGAAAAGTTTCACCAGTTACAATTGTCACTTTTCGATGTTGGCATGTAAATAGTTCAACTTTGATAAGTTCCTTATGATTTCTTTTCCATGTTTATCTTCTCATGCTTCTTGTGTTGGAGTGTCAAACTTTCTTTTCAGTTGTGGTTTTTTCAACAAGAATGTTTGAAAGTCCTCCATCTCACTGAATGACCATATTTTCC
>CM053580.1:83940361-83984857 GCA_028627135.1 Pseudochirops cupreus
CTGCTTTTCTCCCCTGATTTTATCGTGTTCCACTAACCTTTTAGTCCTTTTTTTTTTTTATGGCTTGATAATTCTGGAAACTGCCACAGCTGCCACAGATCTGCTCTTCTGTTGCTCCAGCTGCAGCTCAGCTCATCCAGCTGCCCCCAGGACCAAGGCGCCATTTCAGGCTGAGCTGATTTAGGCTTCCAGCCCTGAAATGGTGCCTCCTAGCTGAGCTGCCTTTAGTGGAAAGTATATTTGTGTGCATTTTAGAGTTCTAGAATTTGTTTAGAGTCATATTTTATGGGTATTTTGAAGTGGCTATGTGGGAGCTGCAATACTTTGCTGCTCCTATGCCGCCATCTTGGCTCCACCCCCCTGATCCATACCATTTTCACCTTACATATGGCAGACAATATTTGCAAAATGAAATAAAATTATTGGATATCCTCTAGAACAGCAGTTCTCAACCTGTGGGTCGCAACCCCTCTGTAGGTCGAACGACCCTTTCACAGGGGTCGGCTAAGACCATTGGAAAACACATATTTCCGCTGGTTGTGGGAACCAAGACACTGCTCCTCTATCTGTCTCCAGGTGGGTACGCCCACATGCAGATATGCCCACATATGAGTATTAAAAGGTCATGGCATTAGGAAGGTTGAAAACCACTGCTCTAGATGATTATATATCTTCCACCATTCTGTCCAGTGCTAATTCATCTTCTCTCATATCAACCAAAATAACTGTTCTAGAGGGAAAGTAGCAAAAGTTTGTACTCCCTATTGTTATTTTCAGGACAACTGTCTGCCACCATCATGAAGAAACCTCTACTCTCCTCAGACTAACTCTATCTATGCATCTATCTGTCTGTCTGTCTATCTATCCATGAGAATTTAAATCTATATTATAATCTATATAATAGATATATACACATGCTAGCTATATCTACATATATCTTCATTGTCCTTGTTATTAAGTCTTTTTCAATTGTGTCCAACTCTTCATAACCCTATTTGGGATCTTCTTGGCAAAGATACTGGAGTGATTTGCCATTTCCTTCTGCAGCTCATTTTACAGGTGAAGAAACTGAGGCAGAGTTAAGTGACTTGCTCAGGGTCACACAGTTACTAAGTGTATAAGGTTTGACTTGAACCCATAGAATACTTCAGAGCACCACAACCATGCAAAGAAATAATCATACACTATACTGTCATCACCTACAAGAGTTTTACTTCCATGATAATGAATTTTGGGATCCCTTGTTCTGATCATAAGCTTCTATCATTCTATCTCTCCCTATGCCTCACTAAGGGCATATACTGGTAAATGTTTAACCATTGCTACCTGAAAAAAAGATACACCCAATACACTTTAAAGTTTAATCTCCTTATTAACATTTGCTTCATAACTTACTTAAATCGATACAATTAAAAAAATTATAGATCAAATTCTTACTTGATTCTTGAGCATAAATACTCATACAGAAAATGCAACAAGCAGCTCTTATGTTAAGATGGCTCCAGTATATCCATGGCCTTGTTCCTCCTGAAATTTTTTTTTAAATCCTTGTGAACTCTAATACATCCACTCTTCATTATGGTTCCAAGTGATCATTCTTCCTCTATCTTCACTTTCCTTCCTTTTTAATACCATTTAGGAATATTTACCATGGAGCTTGTGATTTGGGGGGTGGAAGGGAAGTAACTCTTCAATATACTTGGTTTCCTTTGTAATCCTATTTCTTTTCTTTTATATATTTGAAAACATTATTCTGAGAAAGTACCCATAGGCTTTACCAAGCTCCCAAAGGGATCTATGATAACAATATAACAACAAAAATAAAAATAAAAAATAGAGAATTCCTAGTTAACAAGACACTTGAGTTAATAATAATGTTACCTAGCATATTAAGACTTGAAAAGCAGTTTGCATATGTTACCTCATTTGATACAACTTTCATTTACTACAAATTCTTTGAAACTGCAGAGAAGGGTTATAGAGGAAAGAATGATACTGACCATGTTGCTACCCTACTTAATAAAACTTTAGGACTTCAAGGATTAAATATAATCTATAATCTATTTGGAATTTAAAGACCTCCAACCTATCTTTCAGACTTATTTGCATTAATTCCTCACTTGCAATCATTGGTGCAGTCAAACTGGGTTTCTTGCTGTTCCCCAATCATCTCCCATCTCTGTGGTTTTGCACAGGCTTTTCCCCATGCTGGAAATGCATTCCATCTTTACTTCCTTCTCTTAGAATTCCAAGTTTCCTCAAAAACTAAGGTCAAGTACTATCTTCTACATGAAGCCTTTCTTGATGCCTTCACTTGCTTGTTCCTCCTCTCCCAAAAATAATCCATATTTATTTTTCAATATCTATTGTATATGCTTCTATATGTATGTGTTGTTTTACCTGACAGAAGCTTGGAGCAATTAAGTGACCCACTGATTAGAGTGTTGGACCCACAATCAAGAAGAGCTGAGTTCAAATTTGGCCTTAGACACTTACTGTGTGTGTGACCACGGACAAGTCACTTAACCTCCATTTGCCTAGGTTCCTTTACCTATAAAATGAGAATAATAACAACACCTATCTCTCAGTGTTGTTATGAGGATCAAATAAGATACTAATTTTAAAGCGCTTAGCTGCCTGGCATGTAATAAAAGCTATATTAATGCTAGCTATGATGATAAAGATGATGATGATGATGATAGATGGTAAGTTCCATTAACACGACCCCTTCATTTCTGTTTCTCTATGCCTAACATTCCCTGTCATTTAATATAAGTTTAATAAACATTTATTAATTGATTGATGATAAAAATTACAATAATTAAGATCATACCAGTATCTCCCATTCTATCTTCAATAGTTTTTTCCACACTTTTATCTTTACCTATTAAAAATTACATGTTCTCAATTCAGAAATTAGTTAAGAAAACAATGTACTTCCAGGTTCACTAATTGCTTTCTATGGGATGGCAGCTAGAAGCACAAAAAAGTACAAAATATGATCATATGAAAGTCTATCTTTTTTTAATCAGATCTTATAAACTTTGAATTCACTCTGTTTATCTTTTATTATTAAAAGAGTGATGATTTTCCAAGGGACTTTGAATCATTACCAGTATTCTCAATAAATGAGAGAAAGAGTAATCTATTAACATTTAATTTGATTAATGGAAGGGGATTTTCCCTGTACAAATTCTACCTGAACTTTTCATGTTTGGAAAAGAATCACGGAGGAACTTAAAAGTACAAAATAAGCAATCAAAGGAAAGGTGGAAATATTTTAATCAAAATCATAACCATAAATTATTAAAAATCATTTTGTAGATTGAAAGGTACAAACCAAGCGAAGAAAAAAAAGAGACAGCCACAACAAAGAGGAAAAAATAATAGAACTATGAAAGTACATTTATTATGGGTAAATATAGAAAAGATATGTTGACAAACTGCTATGTGTTACATAAACTTTAGGCCCTGCCCTCATAATTCAGAAATAGGATCTGACATCAATTTATTAGTTTGTACAATAAGTCACTAGAGAGCCAAATGAGTAGGCCAAGTGCCAAAATCTATCTCACACAGCCCTGTAATGTGAGGATGGGGACTGTAGGCTGTAGAGTATATCTGCCTAGAAAAGGACCTTCTTATAGTCCTGGGAAAGTAGAATGACAGGATCAGTGCTATTTAGCATAATCTCATCCTTTCCCAAATGTTATTTAATACAGTCCGCAGAGAAGTGGTTTCAAACTCAACTTGCCAATCTGGAGAAATTATCATCCACTGTGGAGGATCCATTTCCCCAGACACCTATCAGGCCAAGTGTCTTTAGAGTGACATTTAGAGAAGAGGCTGTGTGGGATCTAACCCATCACAAGTATTTTTGTCAGGATTCCAAAAATGGAAATAGTGGGAAAAGAGTGAATTACAATATGTCATGTCATACCGACTTCCAGAATTCTGATATGCTGTATCTCCCCTCTTGCCACCTCCAAACTTTGGCCTATAGGATGTTTGTTTGGCAGTGGCATTTTTAGTTCATTTTTTGCCCATTTTTCTCATTGTCAGATGATGGTTTTTACAATTACAATTTTTGGAAATTCTAATACTGCCATGGCACTACTCAGTAGATACATGTGCAACAAACTACATGTATGGAGAAGCTGTTGGCTCAAAATACTAGTATGAAGTAATCTAAAAAATGATCCTATTTCTTTAAACTCTGAAAAGAATAGAAGATAAACAAAAAGAATAAGTCAGTTTTTTTTTTATCACTTTAAGTTTGATTTAAAATAAAAATTGTGCTTTCCTATCCAGTCTTTCTAAGAGGTAAAACGACATAAAGCAATGGACTTAGAACTGGGAAAACACGAATTTGAGTCATTCCTTTCATATTTACTGTGTTATCATGGTATAATCACTTAATCTCTGAATGTCAGTTTCCTAGTCTGTGAACTGTAGCAAATGATAACTCTAGAACCCATCCTGTAGGTTTGTTCTGAGTCCCAAATAAGATAAAAGTTGTAAAGCTTTTTCAAACTTAAGTGCTACAAAATGGCAGCTATTATTGTTTTTATGATTTATGTCCCAATAGGATTTACAATTCTAGGGTGCTGGTCTGTTTCATTTTCATCTTTGTGTTCCTAGCAACTAGCACTAGAGGCACTTCATAAATGCTTGTTGAGACGGTGGGGTATAGAAATGCATCTTGCCCTATGAGAAAGTAAGAAGGAAGATGGGGGGGATATAAGAGAGGGAAGAGTGGGGAAAAGGGTATTCAGTATGCTTGCTATCTTGGGATGGGGATAGGGGAGAGATAAGGAGAAAATATGTAAATTTAAAATTTTTAAGTAAAAAAATAAATGCTTGTTGAATTGAATTTCTTAATTTATTTCTGCATGGGGGGAAGGGGAAGTAAGAGAGAAATAAGGGGGTAAAAAGATCATTAATCTTCTTTTGTTGCTGGTAAAACCTGACTATATATACATAGACTTTTATATAATATAGACACAAATGTACATGTGTAGTCATATATACACACATGCAATGTATATATAAAATAGATATACATGTATAACATGACATGTGCATGCATTTAATACATATATGCATGTGTATACCTATAAATCTATATACTGTACATGTGTGTATGATTACCTGTGCATGGTACATGTACTGCACACATGCTGGTATGCACACATTTACACTGCATATATGTGCACATATATTCATATACACATATACTTACATATACATATATTAGATACATATATATGCTCTGAGTCTTACTTTTGATGAGTCATAACATTTAGGAGGGGCAGTCTGAACCTAGAATGAGGTTTTTCTAATTTCTTGAAATTATCCTAGGGGCCT
Source organism: Pseudochirops cupreus (assembly GCA_028627135.1). Classification (NCBI taxonomy): domain Eukaryota; kingdom Metazoa; phylum Chordata; class Mammalia; order Diprotodontia; family Pseudocheiridae; genus Pseudochirops; species Pseudochirops cupreus. The sequence goes on from CM053580.1 coordinate 83,945,729, forward strand.
TTTAATATATTACTTATGCCTTTTTTTTTCCACTTGAAGAAAGAAATGATCTGACCTCTAAGAGGCACATTCTCTATCTATTCCATAAAGCAGCAGGAGAGAATGCAGATTGGAAATGCCGTTCCAGCATCTTGCTCTTTAAAAAGCTTTTAAAGCCTGTCTCCTGCATTTATCTTTTAACAAAGATGAATGCACAAGACACCTCATACTCTACACTGCCTAGCAAGGCAGTGATAATGTAAAATCAATGGTACAATGATCAGAAATAAAAAAGGGATCAATAGTCTGATCAATTCAATTGCCTGAGATATTAAAAAGTAATTATTCCAGAACAAGTCCACATGGGGAGGAGAATAAGGGTATAACTGACTTGTTTAGCATTGCACACTTTAAATATTGACCAAATTCAATTCACAAATAAAATAACAAATTTGAGCAAATTACATTGAGTGCAAAGTTACTAAGAAATGTGTCTACAACAGATTAAAAGACAATTATATTCACTCAAACATAGTGCAGTTGTGTAGGAAGAAATTTCACCTTAAAACAGAGGTGAAGCTAATTTATTATCTGACTCTATATTAAAATCACCAGGCATTTATGAAACAATAAGTGTTTATAAATGGCACAGTATCAGTGCTATGTATGAAACAGAAATGTTAAGTCAAGGAGAATCTATTCCACACCTACAATGCGCACAGTGCCTTAGGAAGGTAAGAAATGGAAAAGAGATAGTTGATTTTCTTCAGGGCATTACAATTTAATTGGGGATGCCAGACTAAGACTACTGAAACAGAGTAAGAGTCTTCACAACATAACATGCCACAAATACTCTTTCTTTAACAAATACATCTGTGATCCCACTGTTATGGATGTTCCTTCCAATGATGCAGACCACAGCCCATCCATACCTGGTCCATCCTGTGTGACTCTTGTTAACATCATTCCATAAGTTCATGTCAAGTTGCTTTAAAAAGTATCTATTGCCTAACTGGCTGAACTTGACAACATTAATGGAAAATGTGAGTTGAAGGTCATTTAGCCCTCACTCTAATTGTATGACCAGAACATCTTCTTTTTCAATCAAACCATATTTTGATGCCATCCTACTCATTCCTTATTTTTACTGTCTGCAATCTATTCAGGTAAGTGATAGTCACTGGTTCTTACTTTCCCCATCTGTACAATGCTAATTTTTAAAAATGTGATAATGGATGTTAAACTATTAGAAAAAAAATCAACTCCCATATAAATTCTGGGTAATGTAATTATTACTATTGACTACTGAGTAAGAGAAAATGCATAATATAAAATTATAATTTTTCAGAAAAAAATCTGTCTTCTTAGTTTATTGTTCTTAATATTATGAAATGGTAATGGCAATGAAACTGTATGATTTCACTGATATAAGGAATGAAGAAATTTCCTCTACCAATAACAGATAAACCTTTAAGTTACCATCTTAGAGAATTGCCTGAGGCACTGAGAAGTTAAGAGACTCACCCAAGGTCCCCATAATAAGTATGTGGGAGGTGTAGGACTTGAACACAGATATTTCCAATTCGGAAGCTGGCTCTCTATCCTCTATGCTAAGGTGTAACTCTTTGCTATTATGACAAATATTAATAATAATGCAAAAGTTAAAGTGACTAGACTTCACTGTTAACACTATTCACACATTTTTAATGTGTTGAAAAATTTAAGCATGATTGTTTGCATAACATCTGCCCCATTTAAATATGACCTCCTTGAGAGCAAGGACTATGGGTTGTTTTGGTTTGTTTCGCATCTCCAGTGATTAGCACAATGTCTAGAACACAGTAAGTGCTTAATAAATACTTGTTGATGGATTGATTATTAACCAGTCTAGTGCTCAGGAACGTTGAGGTTTTTTTTCTTTAAAAAAAAAAACTTTTTGTTATTTGAGCAATACTTTCTAGTATTCCATCACACAGAAACTGAATATTTCAAACAGTAGCACCAGTTACTGATAAAAATAAATTGCTAATAAAAATAATTTGTAAGAGATAATCTTATAACTGGCTTACAGTGCTCTAGCAATGTTTTATATGTTTTAGTTGGATCAGTGGAAAGGATTTGTACAAATATTTAATCGATGCATATAGGGACACTCACCAGTACCCATAGAAGGCCTCTCAGGCTCATCTCTTTAGCATCAGAAGAAAAGTATTAGTTTCAGATAAGAGATCTTATGAAATTTTCAATTAAAATCTAGTCAGTATTCAGCTTTTGTGTCATGAAGTCTCCAAAGACAACTCTACTAAGTGGGGACTATTCTCCCTTTCACGTGAAAGGGAACCTGGACTCTTAAAACCTATGCGCCAAGAATTATGAAACATGCTGTTGAGCCCACAAAAGAAATGGCTTTCCACTCATCAAGTGCCGGGAGAATAATTCACTATCTAATCGTAAGCCAAGGGCAAGAGGAGAATCTGAGATGAGTTTTACCAGGATTTCGTTCCTCCTTGTCTGAGAGATCATGTTCCTATAGCCCTCTTCAGGACATAGTGTAGTGAACAGAATTAATTAGGTACAACTGAAAAGCACTTTAATCAGAAATGAGAGTACGGAAGGAAAACTATGCTCGCTCACCTAATGGTGACCACCTGTTAATGGCTTAGTCTGTCAAGCATTCATTTGTTTACAGTGAGCAATCTTTTTGGTGCTTTTTTTTTGCAAAATATTTCTTAATAAAACATTTTAATAGATTAAAGACACACTTAAAGAACTAATCATTCTTCCTTTCCCAAATATCTCTTGGAGGAAAATATACAGTATTTTCAAGGAGGTTCAAATAAAACAAAAGAATGTATTATAGATAAAAGAGAACTATGACTGGAAAAAAAATGTTGAACCAGTCATGTTGTGAGAGTGAAGGATAAAAGATCATTCCACACATTGCTTATTTCATGTACTGATATTAGTAGAATATCATGAGATCTGGAGAATAGCCCCCAGCACATTCAGTAACCTTTCTCCTCATGGAGCATATATACCAAGTCACAGGGAGGCATTAGGTAGATAGAAAGGACATAAATAGATTGTGATTGACACCATTGGAAACCATACTTGCAGATCTACAGGTCCATTGAAGTATCGAAAAATCAGATGTAAATGAGAATTAGAGATAAAAGATTAAAGGTGGTACATGAAACTAGAGGGGAAAAATGAGTGTCTGGTCCTGAAATTAATTCACTCTGCCAAAGTGCCAAGTTAGCGTTAGTAAATTACCTTTTCCTGTGTACTAGATGGTACACTGATAGGGTTAATTTAATTTACGTGGATGAAAAAGTGACTCCCAGAGAGCAGTTTACTCACCATAGGCTTAGGGCCAAAATAAATTAACTTGATTTATGTTTGCAATTAAATTTAGCCATTAAAATATTATTCCAAAGTGCCAACTTCAAAAGCTAGATAGACGATCAGGAGCCCCCATGATAATATTTAGGACTTAACCCAGTTATCTTCCACGTCCCTTGAACGTACACAGCATTGCCTTAAACAACGAAGCAGCCTGTTCCTTCCCTGCACCATTTCCCTAAATGAGACTTGCACAAATCCTTATAATATCACTGAAGGTCACCATCAAGTATCCGAGATTCTAACATTTTTTAGATTTGCTAGCCGAGATACTGAAGGAATATTAACCAGCTCAGCCCTTCAACAACAATTATCCTTATTAAATAAAACCTGTATCAGCTGAATCTTTAGCACAAAAGAAATCCTCAGTGCTTTGGTACATCTGCAGTATAAAACCATGGCAGGAACCAATTTTCGCAAGAGAATATTAATCAAGAAAAGTTTTAACTTTATGAACTGCACTAATGAAAAGACATTTCCTATCGCATAGCACGCAAAGCTTGGAGAGGTGAAGGAGAGTCAACCTTAAGCCTCTAGATTTTCAGCTGATGTATTATTTCTCCAGATTCACAATGCTTTTGAAGCAGCTCAGATCTTAAATCGAGATGCTGACACCATAAAGAGGATTTTTGCAGGAAAATTAACTCCTCCTGTCTTTTGCATGTGACATTATATTCTCTTGTCTTAGTACCTTCAAATGCAAGATGTATAACATTGAATGGAACAGGATTTTCATATAAAGACTCAACTGGCTGATTTAGTGAACTGAAGATATTGTGACACAGGATTTTACACTACCTTCTCTGCTTATCATCTTGAAGACTAACAAAATTATTCCTCCCCAACTATCATTTCATTGCAGTTGCTTCTATCTGATCTATTGTCAATGAGAGGTAGCAAAGCAATAATGGACAAGGTCTATAGTTTAAATACTAACAAACAAAAAAAGAAAAACCAATAAATTCTTTATTTAGTCATACCTCCTAATACATTTTCCCATGTACATATTTTGAAAATAATATAAACAAAGCATTTTTTCATATTCCTCACATATTGCTACTAAATTTTTATCTGTCTAAAAAAAAAACTGCATTATCAAGAGAGATATGACCAGGTGGAATGAAATTTCTCCTTGGCAGGATGGAAAAGGGTTTAAATTAAAGCTGTAAGTAGTTCCTGAATATTTGTAATTATATGAGTGAGATGAGGGAAGAAATATTCACTGCTCATTTCACCATCCATGACTGACTTGCTCTAAATCATAGATTGCAGAATCATAGATGTTTAGCTAAAAGAGACCTTAGAGATCATAAAGTAAAATGCCCTCATTTTCAGGTAAAGGAACTGAGTCCCAGAGAAATTAAATGAATTTCATTAGGTCACTCAGGTAATAAATAAAAGAGAGATTCAAACTCAGGTCTGGCGACTCTAAAGCACTCCAGGTTCAAAATTCTGTTTTGCTTGCCCAAGGTCACACAGCTAGTAAATGTGTCAAGTGTCTGAGGCCGGATTTGAACTCAGGTCCTCCTGACTCTGGGGCCGGTGCTCTACTCACTGCACCACCTAGCTGCCCCCCAGGTTCAAAATTCTACTGCACTGCTATCATTACCCTTAACTTCTCTCCCACCACTCAGGGGCTACAAGTCAACATACAGGTAGCTCCTTTTTTACAGGGAGGCAATTACATTTAGCTAGAGATACAACAGTTGTTTGGTTCTTCTTCTCAGCAAGTAAATCCAACTGTATTCTAAAATTAAAAGGGAATAAGATTATAAATAGAAATATAAATTGTTGGGTTTTTAAAAAATCATTTCCCAAGTCTTTTCCTCCATACCCCCACATGCCTTCCTTGATAATTTTCTGACCTCCCATTTTGATGGGCAAGTTAGAACCTCAGAAAGAAGCTAAATGCTCCTTCCCTCAGAGTTCTAGGGTAACTCTGAAGGGATGAGAGAATATTTCTACTGCTATGATTCATGAGCCCCTACCGGTGTATTCCTCCATTGGTATCAGTTGAGATCAATTATCAAGGCAGACTTCATTACTACAGTGGTCTATTTTCCTTCTATTCCTGAACTTAGCACAGTATGTGGCACAGAATAAGTACCAATTGGTGGGGAATTGTTGAAGAAAATGAGAAGTGCTGGGTTATCTTAATTATGGTTAATATTTTTATAATTTTGTTGTTCTGAGAGCAAAGATAAGGATCTTAAAGATTCAATTCAATTCAAGCAATATTTATTGAGCACTTATATCCTTCAGAGCACTGAGCTAGAATCTCAGGATACAAAAAAACGACAAAAACACAGTTCCTACCTTCAAGGAGTTTTTATTCTCATTGGTGCTTAATATATGTTTACAAATAACTTCAGTATGAGACTGAATAAAATAAATGAAAAGAAAAATAGAAAAGTCTATAAGAAATTTGAGGAGGATGAGATCACTTCCCAACGGAGGACAGGAATCACAAAGGTTTCATGAGAATGATCTACTTCAGGGGACATTGAAAAAAGAAATTTTGAAAGACAGAGAAAGGGAGCAAGGAAAAGGCATATACTGTAGGTGTAGGAGATGGTGTGAAGAAAAGCAGAGATGAAAAAAGATAGATAAAAAACAGGTGGTGGTGAAGCATATATTTCGGTTGATACATGAAATGGAATAATGGAGCAAGAGTTCAAGGATTAGAAAAGATGGGGTGCAGTTTGATTTAGGAGGATGTTGAATGCCAGGAAAGCAGAGAGCCACTGGATGATTCTGAGTAGAAAAAATGATAGGATTATGAAAGTGTATTAGGAATATTACTCAGACATATCAAGAATGATATGTAGCGGTGAGAGACTGTAAGAAGAAAGAGCATTCAGAAAGTTTTTACAAGTGAAAAGTAACCCAACATGGTAAATAGAGAGCTGGTCTTAGAGGCAAGAAAACCTAGGTTCAAGTATGGCCTCTGAAACATATTGACTGTGTGACATACAGTAAGATACATCCTCTCCATGGCCTAGGAAACTGTCTCAGATTATGAGTTACAGAGGTGCTGACAGGCAGGGCACAAGTATAAACAGAGTACACATTCTGAATTGAGTCCAGGAATATCATCCACAGAGATTTAAATGGGCATGTACACATCACCTAGATCCAGCAAGTGGACATTAAGAATAAAATCCCTAGAAGATTAGAGAGTCAAGGTCAGAATGGGAACATCAATCAGACTAATAATATAGAACCAGAGAAAAACTGATGAATGACAGGAGACTTTGTAAAACCCCACCATAATATATTTTTGGTCCCAGACTATGGCCACTAGGGGAAGAGGGAGGAAGGTAATGCAGGGGAGAGGAAAGCATTAAGGCTGTAGACAGGGACTAAGTTACAAAATATCAGGTTGGAGAGAATTTGGTGCAAAGAGTCAGTCCAATAAACAAATGCTTAAATAATTCTTCCTTAGCACTGTAGATATTCATCTTAGAGTGAAAATGTGAAGGGGGAAAGAAATAGTGCAAGTTAAATATGGAATTCGTAGTGATGTTGGGATATGAAATGTTACCACTCCAGAATGATGTCAAATGACACAAAATAAACATTTTAAAATATGCAGCCCAACACACGATGAAACAAGATAGAACAAGGAGTTCTAACCAAAGAAAAGCTTTACTAAAGCATTTTCCAAAAGGAAGTTGGATGACTTGAGTGATCCCTATTCCAGTTTCCCTAAATTGTCAGATCCCTACTGTCTTGATTTTGTTAGGCAACTATTTTTCCCTGATGCCTACCCTTCCAAGCACCAGGAGCAGGACTGGCATTATCATAACGCCCCACACAGCATCTACAAAGTTAGTCTAAGTATGTGGCCTGAGATGTTAAAGTTTTCTGCAACCTCTACTTTGCCTACTCTGAGGCTTCCTTGACATTTCTTGTCAAACTGTATTTGCTCAGTAGCAATGTACCCTGATGCTTATGACAACATGCTGAACTTACAGAACCACTGGCATGTTGTGCAATAATTCTCATAGTAGATTACTACCAGGTCCCTACCCTTCCCACCCTCTAATAGCAGATAAAAGGGACTTGTGCTACTTTTGGTGCAGAGAGGTATTAATTAGTTAATATTTTTAGAGCATGTTAAAAATGCAGCATTATATACACGCAAGATTTTGCTATTAATTTCTTTTGCTGTAAGCACCAAGATAAGCAGAGTAGCATATTAAGCTCCACTTACAGAAGGATTAACACATGGGTAAGATTACCAAAACATCCTGGCAATAGCAAAATAGTGTCTGACAATATTTGATAAAATTAACAAATCAATGTCCTAAAATGGGAGATTGATCTGAAATTTGAATGTAGATAAAATGTTCAAACTTATTTTGACACTTGTTGACAAATATAAAGATATTCACTTGAAAACAAAAAAAAATCAGATTCTCAAGCTCTGAAAAATAATCTGCTAGAATGAACACATTGTCATCATACTTCTCACTCTGTACCTCTGTGTCTTCTCCCAACCCTTTCTTCAGCCTCCATCAGACAAAGTCCAACTTTTCTCTCCATTAAAGCCAAGCTAAGCCTCCAGAAAGGCTCCCTAGCTGAAGCAGGTAGGATGTAGTTTTCATGGAAGGACTATGGAAAGACACTGGAAAGGGCAATGAATTTGGAGTTAGAAGACCTGGTTTCATAGGGCTGCCAAAACCTTGACTTTGCCTCTGACTCACTGTGGGATTCTTGACAAGACACCTAATCTCTCTGGGCCCCAGTTTCCTCCTTCACAAAATGTGAAAATTGGACTAAATGATCTCTAAGGTCTTCCATGGCTTAAAATCTATGATCCCATGACCTTCGATGTTGGCCCTGGCCCCTGCAGCATATTGGCTAACTCTTAAGAATTTAACTAAGCTGCCACATTGCCGCCACAGTCTAATTTGAAATGGTCCATTGGGCATTTACAATCTGATCTTTCTTACCTTTCCATTCTTCTAACACTTGACTCCTCTTCCCATACTTAACAATCCAGCTACACCAGCCTACAAGACACTGCATCCCCTGATCCCATGTTTTTCCCTAGCTGTCCTTCAGAACTTTTGTGTCAAGGATATAATGATCTTTCTAGTTACCCATGTTTGCAAGCTTGGGGTCATCTTTCATGGTTGCCAAATGTTGTCACTTTTAAAGCTGTTAGTACCCTTTTCTCAACACACAAACATGATTCTAGTTCAGGTCTAAATCACAGATCCCCTGAACTATTGAAAATCTTGTCACTGGTCTCACTAACTCCCTCTCCCACCACCCTCATTCCAGTCTATTCTTCACACAGCTTCCAAAGTGGTCATTTTCCTTAACCATTAACCATGATAACCCTCCTATTCAATAAAGTCCAGTGGCTTCCTATTACTTATAATCATAAAGATTAACAGGAATGTCCCTGGCTTCCTTAAAGACTTAGGAAATGCTATTTTCTTCAGGAGGCTTTTCGCCATCCCATTCAAGGCTCAAAACTGAAATCTTTAGGTGTTGTCTCCCCTATCAGAATTTAAGCCATAAATAAAGAAGGTTAAAATGGGATAGGTTTGAGCTGAACAATAAAAACCTCTGCTATGAACTAATATTAAGTTCAAGATGTTTCAGATGGGAGCAACAAGTTTGAAATTCAGTAAGCAACTAGTGACCTAAGTAATGGCCTGAAAGTTTGCTCAACTCTTTTTTACCTCTAGAATCAAATCTAAACTCCTCTGTTTGGCATTTAAAGCCATTCACAACCTAATTCTAACTTACCTCTCTAGCTTTATTATACATTACTCCTCTTCATACACTTTTTGATGCAGTCAAAACGGTGGCCTTCCTGATGTTCCTCATATACAACTTTCTACATCCCCCTTCTGTGCCTTTGCCTAGGCTCTTCTTTATCCCTTGTGTGTTGTTTAGTTGGGTCTGACTCTTTGTGACCCCATTTGGGGTTTTCTTGGCAAAGATACTGCAATGTTTCACCATTTCCTTCTCCAGCTCATTTTACAGATGAGCAAATTGAGGCAAATAGGATTAAGTGACTTGCCCAGGGTCACATTGCTAGTAAGTGTCTGAGGTGGGATTTGAACTCAGGAAGAGAAGTCTTCTGGATTCCAAGTCCAGTGCTCTAACTACTGAAATGTAGTGCCAATGCAATATTTACAGCAATGCAATATTTACCCACAATCACTATAAATATACCTGCATGGTGCTCAATTGCAAAATATAACAAATTTTCCATATATGACAAAAGCAAAACATTTATTCAGACATCAGAAAACCAAATCCCAACACAAGGAAACTGAATCTATCATAGTAACACAGAAGTTAATGCATTACAATGTAGCAGAGAGCCACACCGTCCTTTAGCCTTCCCAGAAACCAATATTTGACCAATATCTACTCACAAGCTTATTTATCTCCTTGGAAAACAAACTATTCTTCCAACATTCTAGCAGGGTCTAATTCCTGTAGGCTATGCTCCACCCTTCAGCAAACTCCTCCCACCACAGGCTTCATATGATTACATTCAACCTGTTAGGGAACAGAGGATATTTTCAAAGCAAAGGTCTTCAAATTCTCTTAGGCTTATTAAGGGGCAGGTAAGATCCTCAAATTCCCTTACACTACACCAAATCACTCTAGCTCTCATTGATTGGCCGCCAATAGGTTCTAACACAACCCCCACTTGGTCACTGTTTGGGCTCTGATGGCTCAGAGCAAGTGTAAATAGTAATTGTTTCTGTTTGGGTCAGAAACTCTGAGGATCTTCCCCTCTCAGACTGATTTTTTTCTTGACTAGGTAAAAGAGGCCATTCTTTGCCTCATTTGTTACCTAGCCTTAATCACTGAATGGGCATTGCGTCAGTCAAACTGAGACCTGGGAAAGAACTTAGCTTAAAAAGGCCCAGGTCTCCCACTGTATCTGGGGCCATCTCCAGTAGTCCTGTTCTATAGCTTGCCACTGGACCCAGATGGCTCTGGAGGAGAAAGTGAGACTGGTGACTTTGCACAGCCCTCCCTCACTTAAGTACAATTCATTTGCAAGTCAATGGTATCACCTTCCTCACATTCTGATCCTCTATAAGATCAAAGGACAAACAACAACAGCCACCTTCAGACTTGGAATGTACTTCCTCCTTCTGCTTCTTGGTTTCCCTGGACTCCTTCAAAACTCATTTTCTATAAGAAATCTTTCCCAGTGTCCTACCCTCACCAGCAACTTTCTTTCCTAGATTACCTTATATTAGCACTCTGCCTTGGATCACCTAGTCATTTGTACATTATTTTTCTCATTAGAATGTGAGCTGCTTAAGGACAGGGCTAATTCTTATGACTTTCTTTGTATCTCCATTGCTTAGGACAATCCAGCATATAGTAAGAGCATAATGAATGCTTATTAATGGACTGACTGCTCCTGAATCCAAAGTAAAATTTCAGATTAAACTAATACAGAATCTGTAACATGAATTCAGGTGGAGAGAAAAGTGTATGCTGAGTTGAACACTAATTTATAGAATCCCATACCCCATATTCTTGGGAAGTTGGAGATTAAGAAAGGTGGAAGCAAACATCTTTTCTAAATCTGTGATATAGCTTCTAGACCTAGGTAGGTTCTCAACCTACCTAATGCTGTGACCCTTTAATACTTGTATGTGGGCATATCTGCATGTGGGTGGACTCGCCTGGAGACAGATAGAGGAGCAGTATCTCGGTTCCTAAGACCATCAGAAATATGTGTTTTCCAATGGTCTTAGCCGACCCCTGTGAAAGGGTCACTCGACCCCCAAAGGGGCCGCAACCCATAGGTTGGGGACCGCTGTTTTAGACCAATGGTTTCTCTTACTTTCTGTATATAAAATATTTCATATTCCAAATATATTGGGTGCCATCTATGATTGACTTTTCCTATGTGACTGAAAGTAAGTTACAACATGAGCAATCTGAGAGGGCAAGGAATAGTTTACCTGTCAGATTTACAAAGAAGGGAAGATTTTATGACCAAACAAGAGTTAGAGAGTGTTAGGAAATGCAAAATGGATAATTTTGATTACATTAAACTGAAGAGTTTTTGTATAAAAAAAATCAATGTAACCAAGATTAGGAGGAAGTGGGAAAATGAGAAAGAATTTTTATAACCAGTATTTCTGATAAAGGCCCCATTTCTAAAATATACAGAGAATTGAATCAAATCTATAAGAATACAAGTCATTCCCCAGTTGATAAATGGTCAAAGGATATGGACAGGGAGTTTTCAGATGAAGAAATTAATGACATTTATAAGCATATGAAAAAATGCTCTAAATCACTATTGATTAGAGAAATGCAAATCAAAACAACTCTGAAGTACCACATCTCACCAGTCAGATTGGCTAAGATGACAAAACAGGAAAATGATAAATGCTGGAGAGGATGTGGAAAAATTGGAACACTGATGCATTGTTGGTAGAATTATGAACTAACCCAACCATTCTGGAAAGTAATTTGGAATTATGCCCAAAGGGCAATAAATAAGCACATACCTTTTGACCCAGTAATACCACATCTGGGGCTATATCCCAAAGAAATCACAGAAGTAGGAAAAAGACCCATATGTACAAAATATTTATAGCAGCTCTTTTTTTTTTTGTGGCAGAGAACTAGAAGTCAAGGGGATGCCCATCAATTGGGGAATGGCTAAACAAGTTGTGGTATATGAATGTAATGGAATACTATTGTGCTATAAGAAATTAGCAGCAGATGGACTTTGTAATAATTTTGATAGACTTATATAAACTGATGCTGAGTGAGGAGAGCAGAACCAGGAGAACTTTGTACACAATTACAGACACATCGTATGTGTGATAACTAACTTTAACAGACTGGACTTCTCAGCAATACAAGGTTAGAAGAGAACTACAAAAGACCCATGTTGGAAAGGGATATCCACAGCCAGAGAAAGAACTACAGAGTCTGCAGATTGAAGCAAACTATCTGCTCTCTCTCGTTTATGTTTTGTTTTGTTTTATCCGTTCTTTTTCATTATTCAGCCAGCAGTTATAATCCTTTACAACATGACTAACATTCAACGTGAAGGTATTTGTAGAACCTATATTTGATTACATGCCACTATGGTGGGGAGGGGGAGGAGAGGGAAGGGGAGAAAATTTGAAGGTTAAAAGATTGTGGAACTTAATGTTGTAAACGAAAAGTAAATAAAAAGACATCAATTATTAAAAAAGAGAAAAAAAAAGAGAGTTGCATAGGAAGGGAGAGAGGGATAAGAGAAAATAATAAAATGGAACCTGCTATAGAAATTAGAATGGCCATCAGGATCACAATTTTTGTTTTTGTTTATTTTTGCTTTTGGTGTTTGATCAAATTGATATAAATGCATCAGGATATTTTTTGTGATAGGGTTATTAGACTATTCAATCAGGAAAAGACTATAGAAATGGGATATCCTGAGTTCAGCAAGGCAATGGACAAATTATATCCCTGAGAACAAGATGCAGAAATGTGGGCTAACAGACAGATGGATTTGTGGCTGGCTGAGCAATCATAGCTGAAGTGTTCATTAATTCATGATGCCAAGCTGGAAGAAATCTTTGGTGGTATGCCCAGGGCTTTGCCCTTGGTCCCAGCTTATTTGGCAGTTTTATCAATAACTTAAATGAAGACATAATTATCATGGATATCAAATATGTACTTGACACAAGGTCATGAGGGATTGCTAAAAGGTAATATGGCAGGGGAGGGGATAGAAGGGAACAAGCATTTATGCAGCCACTATTATGTGCCACAATCTACGCTAAGCACTTTAGAAATATTATTTCATTTGATCCCCACAACAAATCTAGAAGGTGGGTGCTATTATTATGTCCATTTCACAGTTAAGAAAACAGGTAGACAGAGATCAAGTTATTTGCCCATAGTCATGCTGCTAGTAAAGTGTCTGAGGCAAAATTTGAAATCACATTTTTTTTCTCTCAGTGCTCTGTTCACTGTGTTTTAAAACAGCCTAGACTGATTGATTGAAAGTAAGATCAGTTCATTTGCAGAAGTATAAATGACCACTTAGCATTTACCCAGACTAGCTTATGACCAATCTCATTTAATCCAATTCAACATGCATTTATTAAGTGTCTACTATGTGTTAGTGACTATCATTAATGCTAGAGATACAATGAGGAAAATAAAATCATCCCTGCCCTCAAGAAGCTTACATAATGCAGATAGGGTGGGAAGATACAATTTAAAGACAGATAAAAAATTATGTAAATTTACTTCAGGAGAAGCATTATAACACCTGGGTGAGTAAGGAAAATTCTCTTAGAGTTGGTGGCACTTGGGTTGAGTCTTGAAGGGAATTAGAAGTTATAGAAGGTGAATAAGAAGAATATTCCAAGAATGGGGAGCAGCCTGTGCAAAGAGAAGGAGATGAGAGATGGAGAAGCATGTATAGGGAAAAGCAAACAATCCAGTTGAGCTAGATAATAAGTGAGAGAAGTAGTAATGGGTAATCAGCCTAAAAAGAGTAAGTTGGAACCAGATTGTAAAATCTTTAAATCTTGACTCAACATACCACTTGAGATTTGTTATTAGCACCTACTAATAGTAGTTACTGTCATGCAAAATTTGCCATTGGTTAATAAATAAATATCTTATCAATGTAATTAACCTCCAGAAGGCCAGATTCCATAACTTATGTACCCTCAGAGCACAGAACTAAGGATATAGCATATGTTCATTAAATGTTTCTTGTCAGAATATGTATAGTTTAGTCTTTAATTTAGCCATAAGCACAGAGCAACCTGAGGCAACTCACTTAATCTTCCTAGGCCTCAGTTTCTCTAGAGTATATCTAAAATGAAAGATTTTATTTAGATAATTTCCAAAGTCCATCATCCTATAATTCATTCTCTCTTTCACACACAAAAAGTTTAAGACTCTATTATCCTAATATGTTTCCCAAGCCTCTTCCCAGTTGCTGAGAGTTATCAAGGGGAAACTGAATGATCATGTAGAGGAAGGTGTTCAGGAGAGATTCCTTTTCATTTAGTCAGATAAAGATGGAACTAGATGTTCTCTGATATCATTTGCATATCTAAAATTTTTGTGGTTCCCTTCTATTTTTTTATATTTCATGAATCTATGATTGATTTTTTTAACTTCTGATTTTTTTTGCCTTTGATTATTTATCTGTGTCTTAATTTTAGAGCCTTTTCTCTGTTATCTTCAATTTATCCTATGAAAAGGAAGGAAGGAAGGAGAAAGGAAGGAAGGAAGAAGGGAGGGAGAGAGGGATGGCAGGAAGGGAGGGAGGGAGAGAAGGAAGGAAGGAAAGGAAAAGAAAAAAAATAAGAGTAAGCAGTTAGCAAGTGCTTACTAGGTGTCAGGAATAAGAAAAACAAATTGGACCCTACTCTCTAGGACAGTGGTTCTCAACCTTCCTAATGCCCCAACTCTTTAATACAGTTCCTCATGTTGTGGTGACTCCCAACCATAAAATTATTTTCGTTGCTACTTCATAACTGTAATTTTGCTACTGTTATGAACAGTAATGTAAATATCTGATATGCAGGATGTATTTTCATTGTTACAAACTGAACATAACCCACAGGTTGAGAACCGCTACTCTAAGAGCTCACAAACTAATATTGGAATATAAAACACAAAGAGGACTTTAAATGAGGAGGGGAAAGAGTACACACCCAAGGGCAAGACAGTCTGTGTAGAGGTGGAGCAGACCAGAAAGTAAACGGGAATTAAAGTGAGCAACATGACTGGGGGTCTTCATGATATGGTGGCTCTAAGCAAAGACTCGCCAATCAGTAAGAAAGTCTCAGGTGATGTCACTGTCGGATGGGTAAGGTAGGCAATGTGGAGACAGCGTAGGCCAAAGAGTGAAGTGGAAATGAAAATGAACTCTGGTACATAGTATGTGGGAGGGCAAATCAGCTCTCTGTGCCTCAGTTTTCAGATCTGAAAAACTAAGATAATAATCCTTGTAGCAGCTACTTCACAGGATTGTTGGAAGGGTCCATCAAAAGAATTCGTTAAGAATGTGCTCCTAAGAATTGGAGACACAAATACAAAATGATATCAGGTAAGATAAGAAAAACGTAAATCTGTAAGTCATATCATCATCATCATCATCATCATCATTATGACTGTTTTTATTACAGTATCCATCACTCCACTGAACCCTCATAACACTTTGGACTTCTCCATACAATCATCATTTTATGCTTACTATTATAGTTTTCAGTATATATGTCTAATTATTCCTGCTAGATAATAATCCCTGGAGCTCAGGAACCATGTCTTATTTTTTATTGTATCCCTGAAAGCATTTTACATAACGATTTGTACACAATAATAATAATGACATCTTATATTTACATAGCACTTAATATTTGCCAGTACCATTCTAAGTACTTTTTTTTTAATGCTTAATTTGCTATCATTTTTTATTTTATTTTATTTTATTTTGCTTTTTGGAGGGGGGAAGGCAGAGTAGTTGGGGTTAAGTGACTTGCCCAAGGTCACACAGCTAGTAAGTGTTAAGTGTCTGAGGCCAGATTTGAATTCAGGTCCTCCTGACTCCAGGACTGGTGTTCTATTCACTGTGCCACCTAGCCACCCCTAAGTACTTTATAATTATTATCTTATTTGATCCTCATAGTATCTCTAGGAGATATATACTATTATTATTCTCATTTTATAGATGAGGCAACTGAGGTAAGCAGAAGTGACTTGCCCAGGGTCACACAGCTAGTAAGTATCTGAGGTCGAATTCAAACTCAGATCTTCCTAACTCCAGTATTGGTGCTGTATCCCCTCTCATATAATGAATAAGACCTTGTTGAGTGTATAAATGAATGTATCTCCTACTGCAGCATGTGTTTTTTTTTTCCAAAAGAGAATTTTGCACAGACTACCACAACAGCAGAAATTCTATCATTTGACATTCACATAGAGGGCATTGAAAAAACACCTGTTGAGTTAGGCACCATTTGATTAAAAGCCATCAAAACATTTAATTTCTCAGAATAGCAGCCTAACACTGTCAGGCTATTGATGCTCTAAATGTTATTCACAAAGAATTGTGGTGAAGTTTGCTGATTAGTGAAGTGAGAGGTATGCCACGCATTTCATGTCTACTTTCTCTCTAGCTAAAGAACACCCAAGATATTATAATGGAGATAAAATCAGATGTCTCCTGAGAAAGTCACGTGACTCTCACTTCACTAACAGTTACAACACATGGCACAAACAGATTGCAACTACAGCTTACACTTTGGATAAGCAGTATCATTTTGTTTATAGATTCATGCCATAAGGTGTTGTTAAACACATTTTTAAAATTGTACCTATTAGGATTAGGAAAATAATTCATATAAAATGACAAAGTTATAGATCTACTTCTAGTGAAATCTTTTGTACTCCATCCTAGGTCTCAAACCAGTATCAAAAAATAAAGTGTTGAGCTATTTAAATTCATATCTATATCTGTATCAACATTTTTACCTATAATCTTGCCCAGATTTATGAATTCATTGGTATAGGGCACTCCAAGTGAAGATAGTCATGCCTAGCATTGTCTGCCATACATAAAAGTTAAGTGATCTGCCAGGGTCATACAAGCAACATGTATCACAGTTTAGTTTAGAACTCAGTTTTTCCTTACCCTAAGACTGGCATTTTACCCACTATGCCAGGTTACTTTATCACTACATAAATCATCTATGTTTGTAACACTGGAATTCAGTCCTTTTAATGTCTTTATATCATCCTAGAATCATAGCTCCAGATCTTAGAGAGAAGTCAGGGGCCATCTAGCTGGAAATCTTCATTTTATAAAAGGAGAAACTGAGACTGAGGAATAAGGTATTACACATAGTCAACAAGTATAAGAGATAGGATTTGAACCCATATCTTACTCTGAAGTCAATGTTCTTTCCACTGTATTTCACTTTCAGGATATTTGGAATCGTATCTATTTAAATTCCTTTGCCAAAGGCTCTTAAAACAAGTTCTGAACTTGTTTTAATGATGATCAAATGATCAAAAAAAAAATCATGCATTCATTTAACAAGCAAATATTGACCATCTATAATGATTGTAACATTGTGCTAAGTACTGAGGACAAAAAAGAGATATGGCCTTATTTCTACCTTCAAAAACATTAAAATCTTTCTTTTTTAAAAAAAATAAGTCATTCATGTACAAAACAGTACATTCAAATTTTATGGAAATTAAGTTTAAAAAAATGTTCTATAACCCAGTCAGTATTTTTTCACCCAGACTCTGCCCAAAAGGGTTTCCTTTGGGTAATACAACATTTTGTAGTTGTGATTCTGACTGCTGTCATACACTGTCAATTATATATTGACAGGGTTCCCAATAATACATTACTATGTGGGCCACTTATATAAGGCCTGCAATCACTGCTTATGGGACTTATGATTGACTACTCTTACTGTATATCTCTGCCAATTTTCTTCATTCTATAATTCCAAATCTCTTTTGGGTTTTCACTTCCTACACCCTTTCATTTAATCCCAAATTCTGCTCATCTCAACCATCAGGATAACACAGACATTTCTAAGATCACATAACAGTGGCCTGAACCAGATCAAAATGTAATTGGGATATATTTAACAAAATAAATTAAAATACAATCTAACAGACAATATTACATTTTAAAACTAAGTCAACACATGGCCTGGAGGGAACTTTATGTACTTTGTACTGGCTTTGTTGCTATTTGAGTTTGACAACTCTTTTCCTGCAATGAGGAGCAATAAAATACTATCAAGAGTCATAATACATGATAAAAGCAAAGTCTAAAGACCATCAGATTGACAATGCTATTGGACTGGAAATAATAACTGAAAATTAAAGTGGAGCATATCTAGACTGGGATAGCAACTGTAAATGCATTTGAAATATGGAATTGACAGGACTTGGTGATGTGATGGCCATAGGAAATAAAAGAAAGGGAATAACAAAAGGAAATTCCTAGGATTTAAGCTTGGTAATTGAAAAAATGGCAGAGGCATTGACAGAAATAAGAAAGATAGGAGGGAACTATTTGAAGGCTGAAAACTATGAGGTCAGTTTTTAACAAGTTCAGTTTGTTGTTTTAACTTTTATTTTCATGGCATTTACATCAGGTGTCCCAAAGCATCCCTACAATAATGCAGTGAGATACCTGTTTTTATTTTATATAAAAACTCGGAACAGATTATGCTAGATTTATTCAAGATTGGACATGATATTTCAGTTTTACTTCATTCAGTGGAGTTGTTAAATTATATAAAATACGAGTTGTTTAAAATAGCATGTTACTAAATTACAAGATGCTTTTTAGACATAGTTATTAGGAAGTGCCATTTAAATCCAACTTAGCTTTTAAAAAGGCATGCAAGATGGACATGAGAACAGATGAAAGGATGAATAAAATACTGGGACAGGTATGTGGTTTAGTTGATAGAGTGCCAAGCCTGGAGTCATAAAATCCTGAGTTCAAATTTGGCCTCGACTCTTATTAGCTATGTGATCTAGGGCAAGTAAATTAGCCTCAGCTTCTTCAATCATAAAATGGGGATAATAATATCACCTATATTCCAGGAGTGCTGAGACAATCAAATGAGATAATATTTGTCGGGGTGTTTTTGGATTTTTTTTTTATTTATGGAATGAAAAAAGCATTTCTATAACATTGTATAATAAAAAAAAATGATTGCACATGAAACTGCAAATCTACAATTTGCTATTCTTTTCAAATATACATCAAAATTTTGTATTTTTCCTTCCCCCTGCCCCCTTGCCCTAGGACCTAGAAATAGGTACCATTAGGTATAGAATACCATTAGGCTACAAATAGTTCTACATACAGGCACATGTGTGTGTGAGTATGAGTACATGTAAAATTATTCTTTTCATACTTCCATTTGTCTTTCTTTCTCTGGATGTAGATAGCACCTTTTTTTCATATGTCCTTTAGAGTTAATTTGGCATTTATAATAGACAAAATAACTTATTCCCTCAAAGTTGTCCTTAAAATAATATTGCTTTACTGTATACAGTGTTCTCTTGGTTCTGCTAATTTTACTTTTTATTATTTTGTATGTCTTTCCATGTTTTTCTAAAATCATTGAATTCATCATTTTTTATAACACTTCAGTATTCTATCACAATCATATACCATAACTTGTTCAGTCATTTCCCAATTGATGATCATCCCTGCAATTTCTAGTTCTTTACCACCACAAAGTGAGCTACTACTTAGAACATAAAGTTCTTTTCCTTTTTCTCCAATCACTGTTTGAAATAGACCAAGTAGTGGCATTGCTGGGGTCAAAGGTTATAGGTAGTTTAGTAACTCTTTGGGCCTAATTCCAGATTGCTCTCTAGAATAGCTGGACCATTTCACAGTTCTACCAACAAGGAATTAGCAATATTTTTTAAATGCTTAGCACAGTGTCTGGCACATAGTAGTCACTATATAAATGCTATTTATTTCTCTTGTAAAAATTGTTTCAGGCAAGCCATATTTAACAATGACCTAAGGTAAGTAAAAAGAGTTAAAAAGTTGTTTTTATTTCTTTTTCCTTCTAATTATACAGAGGAACAGAGAAGAAAGAACAAAGCAGGAATAGATGACTGCTTGAGTTGACTGAGACAAGAAACAGGAATAATTGGGAGAAAAGTAGAGATGTTCAATTGTGATTTTACTTGTATTTTCTCAGACAAGTAAAATTATCCTCTGAACTAGAAAGGTCAGAATAAACAGGGAATCAAAACCCAAGATCAGTATGGCAACAATAAGGAAACATATACCTGGCCTTCATAAATTCAAGTCACCAGGAATACATGAACTCCATCTATAGCTTTAAAACAGTGGACCTCAACCTTCCTAATGCCATGACCCTTTAATACTCATATGTGGGTGTATCTGCATGTGGGGGGACCTGCCTGGAGATGATAGAGGAGTGATGCCTCGTTTCCTAAGACCATCAGAAATATGTGTTTTCCGATGGTCTTAGGCAACCCCCGTGACACCTGTGAAAGGGTGGTCCAACCCCCAAAGGGGTCGCAACCCATAAGTTGAGAACGGCTGCTTTAATCAGTTTGATTGAAGAAGCACTGTCAATGATCATGGAAAAGGTAGACATGCCATGGAATGGAAAGGGGCAAAAGTCCTAGTTTTTCAAAAAGGAAACAGAATGACATGTGAAAACTGAATGTCAATGAACTCAATTCCAATCATGACTATAATCAAGAATATATCACTAAAGGTATCCCTTGTGAGTATCTAGAAAAGGAAACAATGCTTACTGAAAGCCATCACATTTTGATTCATCAAAAACAGGGTTTAGCAAACAAATACCATTGCCTTTTAAAAATAGCATTGCTTGACTGATTTCTTAAAGGACTGCTATAGACTGCTACTGTAAACTTCCCATTTATTTCAGCAAAACCTTTGATGAAATCTTTCAAACTGCTTTTTAAGCTTTTATTTAGTATTTTATTTTTCCCATGTTACATGTAAAAACAATTTTTAACATTTGTTTTTAAAAATTTGAGTTTCAAATTCTTTGTCTTTCTCACTCCCCACCCTGCTCATTGAGAAGGCAAGCAATTTAGTATAGATTATACATGTGTAGTCATGGAAAACATATCCCTAATAGTCATGTTGTGAAAGAAACCAGACAAGAAAAAAAAAACTCAAGAAAAAATTTTAATAAAAAGTATATCAAGCTGTTTTTATGGAGAAGAAGAGATATGGGGGCAGATGATAATATGGATAGGTAAATTTGCAACTGGTTGAATAGCAGAAAAAATCTTTAATTGTAAGGTGTCAACTAGGGGGGAAAGTCTCTATTGGAGAGCCCCAGGGATTTTTGCTTGGATTTTTTTCAAGGATTTGGATAAGAACATAAATAGCAAACTTGTCGAATTTGCAGATGACATAAAGCTAGAAGGGCAAAATGGGATAAATCTTCCCCATCACCTGTTTTTACCACCCAGGATCTTTAAATATTTACCAGTATCTACCATTATCTTCATTCAAGGGCCATATAAAAACAGGTAATGGAACAGATTGCCCATGGGCTACAGATTGGACTAAATAAAATAAGATGAATTTTAGTAAGGATAAATGTAAATTCTTATACTTGATTTCAAAAATGTCATTTCCACTAATACAAAATGAATATCCCATCAGAGATTTTATATGTTTGGCTAAAACCAGTTTGCCTGAAAAAGATCTAATGGAGTTTATGTACTACAAGTTCAAAATTAGTCAATCATATGATATTGCTATTTGACATTAGCCAAAAAACTCAATGCTATCTTGGGGTATACTTAGGCAATAGTCCAATTTTACTCTTCCCTGACGAAACTCCATCTGGAAGCACATTGATAAGCTAGAGTGTCCAAAGGAAGGCAAACAAAACATATGCAGATCATTCTACTGAATTAGGGATGTTTAGTATGGAAAAGAGAAGATTTAAGGGAGATGTGAAGGTACATCAAGAATTTAAAGAGCATATAACATGGAAGTGAATTTATACTTGATCTGATTATTCTCAGTGACCAGTACTAAGAGGAAAGAGTAGAAGTTACAATGAAGTAAATTAAGGTTTACTATAATAAAAATCTTAGGCAGAGCCAAGATGGCAGACTAAAAGCAGGAACTTGCTTGAGCTACTGCTCCAACCACCTCCAATACCTGTAAAATATGATTCTAAACAAATTTTAGAGTTACAGAACCCACAAGGTGACAGAAAGAAACAAATCTCCTGTTGAATGCAGCCTGGCAAGCCAATAGGAAGGGTCCATCGCACCAGGCTGGGAGCTGAGTTCAGTGTTATGTGAGCCACGCCAGCCCAGACATGAGGACCAGACCACCAAGAGCGGACTTCAGGAGAGTGAATCACCTGCAGCTATGGTGGTTTCCAGACTTCTCAATCCATAAACACCAAACAGAAAGTAGAAGGTCAGTAGGAAACTCTGTTGCTACTGTAGGAGAGAAGAGCATGGTTTAGCCCGTCTCAGGGCAACAGAGGTGGTGGGGGCATGGCGGCTGCAGCTGCTACCACGTGGCTGCCTCTGGAGCTCCTAGTCTGCAGCTCAAAGGGGTTCCAAGTGATCATTCATAGGGTAATCACTCTAGCTTTGACATGCTTGGATCTGGGTCCAAGGACCTGAAAGCCATCTGCCTTTGAACTCAGGTGACAGTTTGGTGAATCCAGATAGGATCTGAGACCATGGAAGGGGATCTAGGGAATCTGAGAAACTCCCCAGAGTCAAGCTGAAAGAAGACTTTACTTGGATACTGTGTGCTGACCGAGAAATTGTAAATTGACTAGTAACCTAGGGTTGGAGGGTCTGTATATTTTCTGATGATTGAATAGTGAATGATGAAGGATGATTGAATGATTGAGTTGATTGAATGATTGATTGACTAGATGGTTGTATTTAATGATTGATTACTGAATAAGTGACTAATTAAGTTAACTTAGTGTGCCCCAAGAGTAGAGAACTTTGACTATTGTACTTTGTGTTCCTTGAGGAGGCCAACCTCCTTAAGGATGATTGAATGTTTGAGTTACTAAATTATTGTTCTTTGTTGAAAACTTTTTGACCACTGTGGTGGAAACTATGTGGCCATTTTCTGTGATAAGTTGTGAATGCTATATTTTGATTATCTGTGATAAGTTGTAACCTTGTAAATGCTGTACCTTGATTTCTGCAAATGTTTTGT
This sequence comes from Pseudochirops cupreus, assembly GCA_028627135.1. Classification (NCBI taxonomy): domain Eukaryota; kingdom Metazoa; phylum Chordata; class Mammalia; order Diprotodontia; family Pseudocheiridae; genus Pseudochirops; species Pseudochirops cupreus. Next base: position 83,968,866 of record CM053580.1, read on the forward strand.
TCTGATTTGTTATGGAATAGAGTGTTCACTATATTGTGTAATCAGAATCTTAAAAGCTGTTCACAGTAGCATTCTTCTGGAAGGCTGCTTGTGTGGCTTTACAGCAATTGGTCAGCTTTAACTACTCTCTCAGTAGATCTTGGTAGGTTCTTGGTTTAATCCTTTGATGATTATGTCTGGGAGAGATGATGCTGTAAAGGAAGAAACTGACACGGGAATCCATAACAACATGCCTGCTTCTTTAATTTTAGCTGAAAGAGATGCATCTGGAGGCTTTGTTTTTATAAGTTTCAAATGATCAGGAGAGTCAGTCTCCAGGAGTTCAGGAATCTGGGGATCTGAGATGAGGATATCATGTCAGTTTGGACAGACAAGTAGAATTGATGTCCGAAAAAGCAAGGACTTTAGGGACCCAGTCCACAGATAACTGGATCATGAATTTATCATGCAGAAAAGCTGAATTTAAATGTGATTTTGGTGTGAAGATTATATAGATGTTATACTAATTATGAACCCACTCTCCCCATAGACTGAGTTGATATTAGGGAGAGTGTGCCCAAGGTGTTAGGGAGAAAGGTTTATACTTCAATTCTTGGTAAATCTTGAAAGTAAATATCCTTTTCTAAACACTAAATAATGTTAAGTGGTAGAATACAACTGGTAGTGCTAGTTAGTCACTGGTTGTTAAAGATGGGGGAAACACAATGGGTGCTGGAGTTTATATCAGAGGAAAAGAGATCCCCCAACACCTCAGGCTATACATAGAAGAACCCTGAGAGAGAGAAAGACAGATGGCCTGGATCAGGGATAGTGAGCCAAAGCAATTAAAAATCTTTCCCAACTCCTTCTAATTCTTGATCCTTCCCTTTTTTGTTTTCTATTTATCCTACATCTAGCTTGTTTGTACACATAGTATCTAGTTGTTTGTCATCTCCCTCATTAGATAGTGAGCTCCCTGAGGGCAGGGATTATACTTTGTTTCTTTGTATCCCCAGCACTTAACAAGGTACTTGGCACATAATAAGTACTTAAGAAATGTTTATTGGGTGACAAAGCATATTCCTTACACTGATAAATCAATCAAGTAGTTAGTTAGAAACCAATCAAAGTTCATTCAATTTGGTGTTGCTATGAACTGAAAATGATTTAGCTCACCAGAATGTATGTTCTAGAAAGATCCTAGGATGGAATGTGGTAGAGGTAGACCCCTACCTAATATTGTTTGTTTGTTTTTTTTATTTTATTTTAGACTCAAGGGCCAAAACACAAATGGAGAATAGAGAAAAGAAGCAAAACAACATCATAAACTTAAATATTGGAAACTAAATAAAAAGTAAAAAAAATATGCATAGCAGAACATGAGAGGATTCAAAATATGTAACAATAAATTTTCATTTCAAGAAAGCCTATATGATAATACACGTTGTGTTAAGAATTATCCATCTTTTCTTTGCTTCCTTGTGAGTGTTCTTTTCTTCTCTGCTGTGCACTTTCTTATTCTGTTCTCCTCCTCCCCCAAGAAGGCTACAATAAAGTTTAGATATAGCTACAAATCCATGTACATATGCATATATACATGCATATACTGTCCCAAACATATTTTACTCCTGATCTTTGCTTTTGGGTTTGTTTTTTTAATGTTTGGCCTATCTCTTGTTTCCTATTCCTCCTGCCTCCTCTACTTTCCCTTTACCCACTAACTTGCCCTCCTATTGCTTGCCTACCCCCCTCTAAGGATCCCTCCTCTATCTTCCCATTCCCATAAATTTAAACACCTTTCTGATGTGGTTAGGGTTAGGGTTGCTCTGGAGACCCCAAAATACCAACACGCTGGGTCCTACCAAATGAATTCAACTCAAGTCTTCTCAGCCAAAGAAAGGTAAAGTTTATTAAAAGTTCACTTGTATTCAACACAGAGTAAGTCCGTGGTAAGTCATTCTATGGCACTCTCACACACATGGGGACAAGAAGGGATCTTATATACAGGAAGGTTGTGGGAGAAATCTAGGGGTGGTCTGGAGGAGGAGTTTGGGGAGGTCTTCAGGAGGAGTTAATGAGGTCAATGAGTGATTAAGGGTGGGAAGTTGCTACCTGAAGCCAACAGAAAATGGTGGGCTAGGCCAGACTGAGGGTGGATTGATATTTTGATAGGCTCAAGGGTGGGAAGTAGATGGACAATGGAAGGCTAGGCTAGTAAGAGAGATCTGGGCAGAGCCACAATGAAAACTTATGGCCTCTGCAAATGCCTCATCAAGTAGGAAGATTCTATCAGAGTTCAAGGGGTTTCCCAGAGCCTGTACTTCATCACTTCTATACCCGGCTTTTACCTCTTCCCACACCTTTTTCTCCCTTGTTCTCTTCTCCTTCCCTATGTTCCTACCATTTTGTTTCTTTGGAATTTAGAAGACTTTTATATTTTTCTAAATATATATGTACTATTCCCTCTTAAACCCATTTCAACCAGAACTACCAACCCTTCTGCCCCATCTAATTGCTCTGTATCCATTCTTCCTCTTGTACCTCATGTGTGTAAAATAATTACTCTTTTTTAGCTGCTTTTTAAATTAATATAATAGTCAGGTTTACCCCAATCTTTCTTATGAGCTACCTGATTATTGATAAGAATCTTAGACAGACATTTTACACATATAAAAGGTAAACAGTCTCTCCTTATGAATTCCTTATAATCAGTCTTTGGTATGTACCTTATATTTCTCTTGGTTCTTATATGTTGAATCTTCTATTAAGTTCCAGATTTTTTTTTTTAATGAAGTCTTAAAAGTCTGAGAGTTTATCAAATATCCACTTTTTTTCATTCAGGATAATTCTCAACTTTGTAAGGTATGATATTTTCAGCCATACCTCCAGCTCTTTTGCTCTTAGATATATTGTGTTCCAAGACCTGAGGTCTTTTAATGTCTCTGCTGATAGGTCTTGTATGATTTTAATTGTGACTGCATCATATTTAAATGTTTTAATCTTGATACTTTTAATATTTTTTCCTTGAGCTGGGGGTCTTGGAATTTGACTATGATATTCCTATGAGTTTTCCCTCATAGGATCTCTTTTAAGTAGTGATCAATAGATTTTTTTCTGTTTCTATCTCTTCCCCTTCCCCCTTGTTCTAATGCTTCATGACATTTTCTTTAATTATTTCTTTTAGTATCATATCAGGATTCTTTTTTTGATAGTAACCTTCAGTTAGTCCAATTATTTTTATATTTTCTCTTCTTGATCTGTTTTCCAAATCTGTTGCTTTTCTTATGTTTCACTTTCTCTTCTTTTTTTTAATTATTCATATTTTGTTTAATTATTTCTTGATCTATTATAAATTCACTGGCTTTACTTTGCCCAATTCTAATTTTCAAAGTGTCATTTTCTTCCTTAAGATTCTGGGTCACCTTTTCTAATTTGTTGGCTTTCCTTTCATAACCTTCTTGCTTTTTCTTTTTTCTTTTTTTTTTAAGTTTTTCCTCCATTTCTGTCATTTGATTTTTAAAGCCTTTTTTAAGATCTTCTATAAATTCTTTTTGGGCAGATGACCATCTTTGGGGGTTTCTTTACTTCAATATCCTCCTCTGAACATGAACTCCTATCTTCTCTATTCCCATAATAGCTTTCTGTGGTTGGATTCTTTTCCCTTTGCTTGGGCGTTTTTTGTGATAATAGATTAATTTATTTTTATTTTTATTTTTATTTATTTATTTTTATAGATTAATTTTTTTAAATCACCTCTGTCCCTGGGGTATGGGTGATAGTGCCTCTTGCCTTAGATCTTCAGTTTTCCCCTCTAGCCTGGAACCAAAGCCAAACTCCCAACCTCCTGTAATTGCCCACAGCCGGAGGCTTTCTGCCCCACTGCTTCTTCACTAACCAGGCATGTGCTAGTTCCTTCTTGCCCCTGCCACTCTTCACAGCAGGAAAGGAACATTCCTTATCAGCAGATGTTCCCTCAATCTTCCCAGGCTCAAGTGCCAAACTCCCCTCACTATCCAGGGATAAAAATTCCTGTAACTGAGGCCAATGCAGCCTTTCAAACCAATCAACTCCAGGACTTACCACTTGTTGTTAAAACAGAACCTAACCTGGAGGTGTTTACTCTTCACAGGGACCAAACCTCATCCTAGAAATTTTCTTCCTATCTTCTCAAATTGTCCCAGAAAGACCTGGGTTGTGTCCCTAAACTTATTTATCTTTACCCACACTTTGTTCACCCTAAGGTACTATTTTAATTCTTTTGTGGGGAAAAAACTTGAGAGCTTGGAATTTTCTGACCTACTCTGCCATCTTCTCAGAATCCTCCCCTACCTAATATTACTAATGGAGTCTGTAGAAGTTACAAGGATCATATTACAGGATCAAGAGTGGAAAGGAACATTGAGATCATCTAATGAAACCCTTGAATTTAAAAGTGAAGTAAACCGTGGCTCAGAGAGATTATAAATTGTCCAAGGAGACATATGTTATAAGAAGAAAAGATGACTGAGTTCAAAACCAAGTACTCTGCCTCCAAATTAGCATTCTTCCAAGAAATGCAATCTACTCCATAGTATGAGGGATTGCTAATCCTATTGGCAAGAACAGTTGCCTAAAATGATGCTCCTGTGAGGTTGTTTTGAGGTTAACGCTGAGGATAATAAAGTTGTTATTGTGAAAAAACAAGATTGTTTGGGACACCTGATTCAAGTAATGTTGCTGTTGCCTTTGCTGTTATCTAAATTACCTCCCCAAAGACTTAGGGAAGGAAAATGTTTCCTCTTCTTTCTAGTACACAGTTTCCCCACAAAAAGGAAAGCAAGATGTTTAAAATGGTCTCCATTTTTAAATAGTACTCTCGAACATCTAATCTTTGTTCATAAATAATTTCCTCACATTATTAATCACCAATGGACTAATGGAGCCATATTAAAAAGAATAATGGACTTATGGATCTTCACAGAGAAACAAGATCAGGCAGTAAAAAATGTCCACAAAAATGTCCACAGTCTATTTCAAAGATATAAAAAGTGAAAATTACTAGATTTGGAGTCAGAGGACCTGGACTGATATCCTAGCTTTTTTCCTTATGATCTGAGTCATTTCACCTCTCTGGTCATCAGTTACTACATGTATCATTTTCCCCAAAATAAAATCCTCTGATCCTAACTAGAATAATGCCATCAAGGGTTAATTAGTTCCCTGAAGGAAATTTAGAGATGTCTGTCTGTGTCAACTGGGATAAGGGTTCCTGGCATAGTAGTCATTTACGGTGGTTTTGAAAAATTTTCTCTAAGTTATTCATGATCTAGTAAGACAAAAGTCACACACCCAGGATTCATGTCTTCTTAACTGGAAATGTCAGATCATGAAATCTCTCCAAAAGTATCGTTCAATAACTGAGCACACTGAAAATGTTTTGTTTTGTTTTGGTTTGTTTGGAGGGGGGCACTCCATTGTGTGAATTTAATGACCAAATATTCCCATGTGTTTTAGGAGAGTGGGCGTAGAAGTTCTTGTAATAAGCATCCAACTTTTATAACACGAGAGTAGTTTACCACTTGATGCCACTTAGGCACCACATGGATGAGTATTAGACATGAAGTTATAAGAACTGAAGTTGACTACCAACTCTATTACTTGTTTTGTAGGTGACCTTTGACATATTATTAGACCTTCTAATCTCAGTTTCCCAATCTGCAAACTGGCGATAACAATACTTGCACTATTTCACAGGTTTTTAAGACAATCAAAGTAGATAGCAGCGTATGTAAAGTAATAAGCATATGTCAGATATTATTCTCACTTCAGTATCATAAAATATCTATCATTTAATCAGTATGATACTCCCTGCATTAATAGGGATAAGTACTCTTCTTTAACCCCAATACATATAATTCATCAATCAACAAACAGCAGTTAATATCTGAGAAGCATTGTGCTAGGTAGTACAGATAAAAAGACAAAAATAAAAGAACGCTTACCCTCAAGGAGTTTATAGTCTATCAAGGAAGACAACACATAAATAAATAAGCATATAGAGTAAATAAAAGGTATTCTGGAGTAATGAGACATTAGCAGCCGGAAAGAATCTAGAAAGGCCTCAAATAGAAGGTGACACTTGAACTGAGTTTTAAAGGAAGCCAAGGACTTTCAGAGACAGGAGGTGAGAAGGGGGTGTATGCAAGTCATAGGATACAGCCTGTGCAAAAACAAGAGAACGAAAGATGAAATGCTGCAGGTGAACAATAAGAGAAGAGAAAATAAATGTTTGTTAGTTAAAAAGAATAAAATTTAATTTAAAAAAAATGTAGGCAGGAGTCATATCGCAGTATAAGCTCTAAACTCTTCAATTATTGCCCAGCCTCCTGGAGATGCACCCCTGATGTCTTGATATATAAAGTAATTTTATCAAAGAAGAAATGCATTCAGTGACTTGATTGTCTAGCTTGATAAGGCTTTCTACAGCTTATGTTCTGCTCTCATAGTTTTGGAACATGCAAGGTCAATTCCATTCTGAATTAAGTGCTGGGAAAATATCTGCTGATATATTTTAGAATATCTAACTACACTAGAGTAATACAGAATGATTGTAAGCAGTTTTCCAAAAACTTTTGTGGTCAACCTAATAATATGTCATACTAAGAGAGTAGAGGATTGACAAATGTAACTTCTGCTGGGAATGGTCTATAATATGTATGTCTGCATTAATACCTATTCTGTGCATTTCCCAATTTTCCAACAATTCAAAAGATTCATGACACCAGCTAGGTGGCCTCTCTTTCCACCAGCACATATTGCAAGCCCATCCATGTTGTAGGTGACACACTCATAAACTGCTATAAACAATAAAAAAGTCATCACTTTTTAGCCAGCCTCCTGGTGATGATGCTTTCCAAATTTGATAAGGCTGTTCATTAGAGGACAGACACGCAGTTTGCTATTAGGCCCACTTAAAGCCACTCTAGCTTGGTGAGAGCTTCCAGTGTTCATGAACCATTGGCATGGCTTTCAAGAACCTCGGGTTACCTCCATATCACACTGAGGCATTAAAGTAGGACTTTAGTGGAAGAATATTTCCGAAATCATTATTTAATATGGATTTTAGGAAGACGGAATAAAAACACATTAAATGCTTATGTATCAATGTGAAGAGAATCGAGAAAACAGACAAAAAACATTTTCTGCATATTATTTTGACAGAAAGAGCACAATAATGCAGAAAACCTGTGAAAGAGGTGAGATTGCTTCCTGAGCCTCTAGTAACTTTGAGACAATCTTTTGTCTCAGAGAATTTCTGAATGCTTTAAATGCTTCTCAACAGACTCTCCACTACTTCCCTGGATCCTCTTACTCTTAAAGGGCATTAAAACCTCTACTGCACCAAGTGTCCAGAAAGCATCAATTTCCTACCTTGATTTTTGTCTGATTATTGGCAATTTTCTCTGCCAGGTCTGACTTGGATGATGGGACTGAAACTCTATCTGATTGGCTAAACTAACAAAGAGAAAGAGGAGTCCAGTCAATCAGCAGGCATCCAGTTAAAATTTGCCTCTTTCATGGCAAGGAAAGATAATTTCAGGTACACAAAAGAACTTCACTTATATGATAGAAATATTTCTTATTCAGTGTCAGCCACATGGAAGAATGTAATAAATATTATTTGATGGTGAAAATTAAATTGATTTCTCTCTTTTGTCAGCCACCTTGCAGCTGGAGACACAGATAGCAGGGCAGCACAGATTCTAGGGGAAAGAACTGCCCATGGAGCAGAGCTGAATAACTTGGCATGCACCTGTAGGCAATCCCACCTGCAAAGGTGGGAGGAGTCTGCAGAGCATATAGCTCAGATCCCTGTTGGAAGTGGAATTAGATGCTATCATTCTGAAAATTACAACCAGGCTATAGAGGAATTCCAAGTCTTCTTCACCCTCCAGCAGAATTACCTAGAGACCACTGGCTGAGACCCATTACCAGGCATGACTGGCCTACTCTTACACCAGCCAGTATAGTGGGTCTGTGTTTCATTTCACCAAGCAAGTGAACATCACTGAGATAAGGCTGGCCAAGCTAAAAGGATAAAGGCAGCAAAAGAGTATAGTTTTAAGAGGATTTAAATATGAAAGAGAACTAAGTGAGTGTTTCCCTTTTATGCTGTGGAAAAAGGCAAGATATCTTGGGAAGCTTACAGCTTCCCTCCCTCATGTAATCCTGTTTCTTTGCTTTGTTGAGAGTTCAGTCATCTAGATAAAACTCCTGGGAACAATGTTTGCATCTGTGCTTCCTGGAGAGGCCATGTTATGTGGTGGTATTATAAGCTCCTTAAGGTCAGAGACTTTTTTTCATTTGGTTGTTTTGGTTTGGTTCATCTTTGCCCAGTGCCTTGCATATTCATGAACTGGCTGTGGTTTTTGTGTGCAATGGGAAATTTCCACTTTGGCTCACTTCTGCCTCAACAGATCACAATGATGCATTACTTTCTAGGCAGGTCCTAAGGAGAAGCCTGATGCACAGGGAGGTTAAATGACCTCTTTGCCCAGGGTTGAACAGCTAGTAAATATCTGAAACAGGATTAGTATCAAAGCGTTTGCCAACTCTAGCCCAGATTGCTGTTAGGCCATTTTCCTTCACTTAGTAGTGGAGCCTTATACAAAGTAGAAGCTTAATAAATGTTTACTGATGAATTAAATCAAATGTTTATTGATCAGAGCATTAGCTTTGGACACTGGAGAGTCCTGGGTTCACATATCACTTCAAACACTTAATAGCAGTGTAACTGGCCAATTCACTTAAATCTGAGCTCAGTTTCCTCATGAAAAAATATAAAACATTTCATTTAAAAATTACATCTTTTTAAAATGTGGTTTCTAAAAATTATAATGCATAAGGTAGCTGTGAAAAGAAAATGGTTTTGTAGATCTTAAAGACTATGTAATTGGTAGCTATAATTATTATTGAAAAAGAGTTGGTACTATTACTGGTATACAAGAAGCCAGGAGAGAGTAGGAGACTGGCATAATGGAATTTATCAAAGAAACTTCCTTGTGATGCAAAAAGAACTGAAATGCTCACCTGCCCTACAGAAATCAAAGCTTTCCTGTCCTCAGGGGCATCAGTAGAAATAGTGGTCACACACTCTGTAAATGACTCCTCTTCCTGTGTCTCTCTCCTTCCCCCTCATCATCTTTTACAAGAAAGTATTCTCTTGTATGTTACCAAAATGGTTCTTTAGTTTTCTAGCAATAACATTAGCATTCACAGTCTTGGAAAGGAAATGACAAAGACATGTTCTCATCTACTTCAGGAAAAGATTCAGTTAATTTCTCAACTTTTTTTTTTAAGTGTTTTGCTTTGGGTTTTTGTTTTTCTTAAGTAGTCAGTGATACATTCTCCTTCTGGTCAATGACTTTCCTTCTGGCCCACCCTGATGCTGTTGGAAAACTTTATATACAGAACCTTAGGACAACTCCTTTTATTACAAATGCTTTCTCAAATTGGGTGGAGTGAAAAGCAAATGTAGAGCTCCAGCGAGGAGGATCACTGGAACCTCAGAGACATCATGCATTACTAAAGGCCAGTAACCTATTGATCTGCCCCAAACTATTGACTGCTACAAAAGAAATAAGAAAAATGATAAGTTGTATTTTCATCTCATTGAATGACAATAGATCCAAATAGACTGGGATGTTTTTAATTTAGGGATGCTAATGGGAAAGAGTGTCATTTCTGATTAAAGTGAGAATTAAGCATCACTTTATAATTTCTTCTAGCTCTGAAAAGGGCCTTTATCTTGAAATAGTGTTGAGATTTGGAAAATCACCAAGAATGTATTTAAAAATTATAGGAAATAAAGAAGATGAACTGCAAATAAGGCTAAATGGAGATGATTATTAGCACGATCCAAATTGAATGAAAAGATTCTCAGAAACGAAACGGCACACAATGCGATAATGGAGTAGGAGCGTGTGAAGGACAATACTAATGGTGAAAACAATAGAAATGAATACGTTTATATTGTATTATATATAATTATGTATAATAATGTGTATAAATGCATATGTATTAAGCTATAATATAAATATAACACTCATAGATACTCATAAATATATAAAAGTATTTTAATATAATTGATTTGCTTTGTAATCATATATTTTATGCATTTTAAAACCTTATCTTGAGAAGGGCTCCATAGACTTTACCACAATTGTAAAGGGGTCCATGATACACACTCCCCCACCCCACCCCAAAAAATTAAGAATTCCTTCTCTAGAAGGGTGGACCATGTCAAAAGAGCTTCAAGTATAGTGTTCTTTCAACTGTACCACACAGTCTCCTTATGTTAATCACCAAAATGAAACTGGTTATATTTAAACATTAGGAAATGACTCATTTCTGATGTGGGATTCATTCCTGAACCAGCTGTCTGCATACAGCTAGACCATTGACTTGTCAGAACAAGGATAAAAATAAATACATAGTTAAGAGAAAGACTGAAAATGGGGGAAATATGTAATATGTAATCCAAACATCTCTAACATGACCTACTACATTTGAACTGATTATTGGTACTAAAAATGGGAGATGGGAAAAATGAGAAATCAACATGGATTATAGCAATTCCATAGAAGTTTGATTAAGGTAGATAAATTGTCATAAGGAAAAATCTAAAAAAAACCTAAAAAACTACCTTAGTAAACATTTATCCTACTTTTCAAGTAGTGGGATATGGAAGCAAAAGGTGACAGTTTATCATAAAATCCAATTGTAAGAAATATGATAAAAATTATTAGAAATATTGCCTAATAAGATAGACGAATGGAAAAGTCAGTTTAAAAGACAGCTTATTGAGAAACATCTGAGCAACAGTATACCTAAGGCATTTAAGGATTAAACTAAAAGAAAACAACAAAAACAAAAGATGGAAAAGGTCTGCAGATATTTTGCAAAAAATTCTTTACCATGAAAGTTGGTAGAGCCACCACATATGAATCTGAAGTTCACTGCCCCTGCCCAGACCTGCTGCCCAAGGAAATGGAAATATCATTGAAGAGAACAAGCAAAAATAGGAAAAGGAGCTGTACAAATATTCACATAAGGGCACCATGTTGGAGGCAACATGATGACAATGATGAGGGACCAATGAGGGGAAGATGCCAAGAAATATTTTGTATTTGAATTTTAGGTATTTATTCTTATGTACTTGCATATGTCTAAGTCTGTGTTGTTTCCTCTTATTGAAAGGTAAGCACCTTAAGAGCAAAGAGTGTTTTTCATTTGTTTTCTTTGTACCCCTAGAACCTATCTAGAACCTGGAATCATGGCATCCACTTGATACATGCTTCTGATCGCTTATTTGCTTCTCATTAGTGTGATTATGTGGTGATACTGATGTTTGATAAAGACTCTGATGAATTTGTGATCTCATCGATGTGGGTACTATCTCCAGGGGTGAGATTGCAGCCTTCTTTCACTCTTTCATCATAGTCTAAATCTTGCCCAGATTCTCTTCCAAATCCTCCATAGGGAATCCACTCATTTGCAAGGTATGTTACTGTATTGATAAAAACAGAGAATACATGCTGTCCATTCCTTGTTCTCATTAAATGACCAGGCCATATCTTTTTTCTGGTTACTTTTCTTGATTGATCATTTATTTCATTAGTAATATGCTGTGGCCTACTGACACCTGCCATGCATTTGATCGTTGCTTTTGGGGTAGCTCTCAACTTTAATTCTTTAAAGATTATGTTAATCTATGAGTCAGAGACATATAATATCATTGGAAGAATACTGATTTTAAAAATAAATAAGCCTCAGTTTCATGTGAAGCTTGATATATTTAAAATATACAACATTCTAAACACAATTTGAGCCTGTTCACCCACACTATGTGGCATAGAGGACAGAGTTCTGTACTCAAATCCAGAAGACCTAGGTTCAAATTTCACCTGAGATATTTAGTAACCAAGTCTAGGCAAGTCAATTAATTTTTCCTGGTCTCAGTTCCTTATCTGTAAAATAAAGGGGATCAACTCAATGAGTTTTAATGTCCCTTCCAAATCTGATCTTATGATCCTCTCTTCCTATTCAATACTGAGTCCTATTAATTGTCTACCAATAGGGTTTAAGAGATACGTTCTGACAGTTGACCTTTTCTCTACTTATTCCTTATCCACTTTATGTATCCTATGTGGATATCTATATTGATCTCCTTTGAATGGTATTAGATTGCCTTTAGGAGCCCTTGAAGTGTTTCTATTTTTGTTGCAACCAAGCATAATATTTCCTGAAAAAAAATGTTTTCTGGAATACTTCAGCTTCTCTAGGGATTCATTCTCCCATTTGGGTTCTCCTCGATATATTTCATGATAGCTACAAACACCTTTGGCAACCACATGTCTCCCAGTTTTATGCTTAATTTAGTGTTAGTAATCAGAGTAATATCTAACAAAGTTACCTTAGTCATTATACTTCTCAAAGAAGTATGGATGATTTTAGTAAAGAAGTAGAAGAAATCCTGTTGGAGAAGAGCCTTAAAAGGTGTTATCTTGCTTTACAAAAGCAACTACTTCTTTTGTAGGTAATAAACAATAAACATAGTTGTATCTAGTGACCAAAGGTTTGGGGCAATTATGTGATCACATTCTACCATTTCCAAAAAGCCTGGCTGTTTCCTACTTGTAAATTCACCAAAGAAGACTTCCATACATGAAAATATTATTCTCATAAAGATTTAATATAGATGTGAAAGCAGACATACTGCTTAGTAGTTATTGTTAGTCTTTGAATCACATTTTTGGTAGATCTAGCAAGATAGTAAATCTTTATATTGGCAAAAACATCTTGAAAAGATACCTCTCCAGATATTATACTTGAAAATAAAAGGTACAAAGGTATACAAAGATTGAGAGATGAATTCAAAAGTTTTTGAATGACAATTAAAAACAATTACATAGCTCTTTATTAGGTGGATGGGAGGTGTCCAGTAGAACATCTCCAAGACTTATGTTAAGCCCAGTAAGGTTAATTTAATGACTTCATCAATGTGGAGCATCAATGTGGAGGCTGATTGAAATAGTAACTTGCCAGACAGTCACATAGCTAATAATTGGAGTTAGCATTTGAATGGTCCTTTTATTACACTACACTGAAAAACTGAGACAAACAAGAAATGCAAACAATGGATCCATTGTCCAGATATTTCAGATCTACTTTTTCATTCTGCACATTTTTTTAATATGTGTCTTTTCCTAAATTTATTATGGAGAACCCACTCCATGTCTTAGAGGACTGGGTTTAGTTCTTTTAACATTTCATGGAAAATACTAAAGCACTCAGGCTGAGCATCAGTTCCTTTCTTATTCCCACTACCAGATTTGTCAGAGACTCCAAGGTTACCCATTACATCCAAGGCCATTATCAGTTATCTTGACTTTTGTCTTGCCGCTGTACTTTGAAAGAGAGAGGTTGATGATTTTGTGCAACTGCCTCACTTAAATACAATTTACATGGAAGTCTCTTGACTTGATTTTTTTTAAAAATGAAAAGGACTTATATGTACAAAAAAATATAGCAGCTTTTTTTGGGCAGGGGGGTGGCAAAGAATTATATATTGAGGGGATGCCCATCAATCTGGGAATGGCTGAACACCGATGATGTCATTGAACCTCTTTGAAACTGAAGAATGAACAAGAAGATTGGTTTACTTCCTTTTATATGTCCTTGATGTAGGTGATGGAGATGAGGGTAATATCTTTGATTGCACTTCTCAAATACCAGCTGTTCCTGGTAATATACTGTTTATATTTACCATATATCCTTCTAGTGCCCTTTGGGTCATTCAGAACTTAATTGTCTGATATTCTGGTGTTCCACAAACATTAGTTATATAGTATCACTGAGGGAATATCAATGATAGAAAGATAGATTTTTGTGGGAGCAAGAAACTTGGGAACATTGCAAAACATGTACAGTTTCTCAAGTCTGATATAGTCAAATGTCCTCCTATTCAAATTTAGATCTCTCTCACTATCCCTCTGGAACATCTATCTGTCCAAGGCAAATGGAGAAAGATAGATTATTTTAACGATTTTAATGGTTGCCTATACAATTGCATTTTGTAATCTGGGAAATATGTGTTTATCATCTATTTTGTTTTAACATCATGGATGACTAGATAACTTTCAAATGAATATGGATTTTGATGAGAAGGCTTTACAGTGAACCAGAGTTCCATGAAATTAATGCAGTATTCTCTTTAAAGAAATATTTGGAGAGCATCATTGTGGATCAAGAATCCTTTAATTTGTTCTTTGTTTAAGACCACCTCTTGGTGGTCTAACATACCTTAGGTGAACATATGCCTATCTCCTGTTTTATGTTTTTCTTGATGTTGACATATGGTGAATGTTAAAACAAAGTTATGTGCTTTGAATATATCACAATTCTTTAAGAATATTTCAAAATTATTTTCACATATAAAATGCTATGTTGGAGAGTAATCTTTAAAAGTCATTCTGTTAGGGCAGCTACATGGTGTGGTGAATAAAGCACTGGCCCTGGAATCAGGAGGACTTGAGTCCAAATCCAGCCTCAGACACTTGACTCTTACTAGTTGTATGACCTTAGGCAAGTCATTTAATCCCAATTGCCCTGCCTTCCCCCTCAAAAAAAAAGTCATTCTGTTCAACTGATTTTGAGCCAAAAATAATCAAATAAGGATCTTATATCCTTTACATCTCTTTATCAGTTGTGGATCTGTGAAAACATAGTATTTAGTGGAAAAGCTACTTTATACTTTCATGAGAGGTATTCAGGAGATATACATGGATTCTCATGAAGATATTATAGGGAGGAAATAATGAATAAATGCTACTGTGTTCTTTTTAAAATTTATTTTAGTTTCAATCACAGAACAAAAGAAGCATTTCCATTAAAGAGTACAATGAAAAAAAATGATTGCACATGAAACTACAAATCTACCATGTACAATTTGCTATTCCCTCCAAATATACAACAAAATTATCATGTGCATTTCTTTTTTCTTCCTTTCTTCCCCCCTACCCAAGAGATGGCTACCATTAGACACAAATAGGTGTGTGTATGTGTGTGTGCATGTGTGCATTTGTGTATGTACCACTTGACCTAACAATACCAATACTAGGTCAGTATCCCAAAAGAAATTTTTTTAAAAAGGTAAAGGACCTATATGTACAAAAATATTTGTGGCAGCTTTTTTTTGACAGGGGAGAGAGGCAAAGAATTAAATATCGAGGGCATGCCCATCAATGGGGAGAATGACTGAACAAATTATGGTATATGATTGCGATGGAATACTATTGTACTTTAGGAAATAATGAGCAGGATGCTCTCAGAAAAACCTAGAAAGACTTATTTAACCTGATACAAAGTGAAATGTACTGTGTACGCAGTAACAGCAATATTATAGTATAATGAGCTGAGAATCACTTAGCTACTCTCAACAATACAATGACACAAGATAGCTCTGAAGGACTTATGATGAAAAAATGTTATCCATTCCCAGAGAAAGAACTGATTGTATCTGAATGTGGATTGAAGCATACTTTTTAAAAGTTTCTCTGTTTTTCTTGAAGGTGTTTTTTCTGTGTTTTCTCTCACAACATGGCTATTATGGAAGTGTTTTGCATGACTCTACATATATAACTTACACTGAATTGCTTGACTTCTCAATGGGGGGATGTTGGGGAGGGAGAAAGGGAGTGAAATGGGAACTCAAAGTTTTAAAAACTGGTTTTTTTACATATAACTGGAGAAAAATAAAATACTAAATAAAAATTTTTAAATAAACATAAAACTTAGCGGAAAAAACACATCACAGAGATCTACCATAATAACGACTTTCAGGTGTGTAAAGATTGTAAACACTACAGAAATAGATGAACTAGATATGCATAGCTGCTATTAACAAGATAAAATTACAATGAGATAGTATTTGAATATAAACAAAATAGCTTCCTAATTCTAAAATAGAGATT
>CM053580.1:83985357-84002853 GCA_028627135.1 Pseudochirops cupreus
TTTTTTCTTTTTAGGTTTATTTTCCATTACTTTCAGCTATCATATGGTATTTTGAGTGATAACAGAACTTTTGAAAATGTAACTTATTTTTATTTACTAATAATAGTATCAATTCCAAATATTTTAAGCTGTGAATTTAATGGTAATAACTCCATAAGTGGAAGAAAACATTATTCCCTTTTGTGTTCATTCTAGTTCTGCCCTGTTCATATGAACACAATAAGTTTAATCCTTCTTTTATATTTCAACCTCTTCAAATATTTGAAAACAGCTATTGTGTTTCCCCTAAATCTCTTCTTCAAGTTAAGTAACATTTTCAGTTCTTTACAATTATATTCACATGATATGGTTTTAAGTCATTTTGAAATCATCATTGGCCTCCTCTGGACATGCAACTTAAGTGAGCTACTCTAGGTTATAAACATCCTCCTGTAATGATTCTCAGAAGATAGCAGTGCAGATATGATCTGACCAGTACAGAGTACCATGGTGTAACACCTCCCTCATTAGGACACTGAGCTTTTATTAACGTACTCTAAAAATCAACTTGTTCTTTTGTGTTGCCAAATCATATTTTTTATTATCTTGAACTTGCATTCTACTTAAGTTCCTATATCTTTTCAAATGGACTGTTGTCCAGTAATGTCTTTACCAGCGTGTAGTCATATGATCAATTCTTTGATCCTAAGTGCAAATTTCATATTGAACACTACTGAATTTTCTCTTTTTAGATTCAGACCATGCCCCATCCCTAAAATGTTTCCGAAGTGTTGAGGTCCTTATCCTATCGTCCATTGTATTATTTGCCCTTTTCTCTTCTTGGTATAATCTGCAAATTTGATAAATACTGCAACTTTATTTTCATTCAATGTATTAATAAAAAATTTAGAACAGAAACAAGCCAAAATGGAGCCCTCTGGAATACTCCTCAAAATTTCCCAACATCAGTCCATTAATTGATTCTTCAACTATGGTAAGTTAAATCTCTATAGACACTTATCTAAAATTTTATACTGCTCAAATTTCTTCATCTTAACAATGAGAATATCATAAAAGACTGCCAAATGAATACTTTTGAGTCTATATACACATATATACAAACACCAACATTTGTGTGTATACATGTTTATAGTATATATAGATATAGATATAGATATATATACATATATAATGAGTATGTGTTTATCATACATATATTGAGTATGTGCATACATACTTATGTGTGTATATAATGATAGAATTTTATAGCTTCTATTATTTAACAGGCATCAAACTAAATGCTTTAAAAATATTATCTCATTTGATTCTCACAATAACTCTAGGAGGAAGTTGCTACTATTACCTTCATTTTGTAGCTGAAGAAATTGAGGCAAACAGAGGTTCAGTGACTTACCCAGGGTTACATAGCAATTATCTGAGGCTGGATTTAAGGGCTTCCTGATTCTAGGAGACAAACACACACACGTGCACACATACGTGTGTATGTATGTATATATGCACATACATATTCATACATGTGTGTATGCATATTGTGTAGGTATGCACGTGTGTTCCTCTCTAAAGTATTGATAGAGTGATGCTCTGTAATGTTGACGATGGTTATTGCACAGGAAATGGGAATAAGAAAAATCAGTAAAGTACAAGTAGCTATAGTGACCAAAAAATTTCCCATATTGTATCATATTGTAATGGATACCATCAGCAGTATTGCAGTGTATCACCAAGCATCCTTTGGCACCCAAGGGAATATTTTAACCCTGAGCATTGCCTTCTTAAAGTTATCTTGTACAGTCCTAGGAAGGTAGAAAAGCTACATAAGCAAAAGTCAATTATTATAATGTACCCTGAACAATATCCAACTTCTATGAGAAGAGTTGTCTATGGTGAATATTTTTTTATTGAAACAGCAACTTCACATCTTTGCTAAGTAGCTGATTTGCTTTACAGATACCAATGCAAAAAGAAGTTATTGGGAGGGAGATAAAGCATAGTGATTTTCATTGGTTCAATAAAATTATTCTTCTTTTGAGTAAAACACTGTATTAATTATTATAATAATATCCAGGGAGACAAAGAATAAACACTTATTAAGCTCCTATAAAGTGCTAGGAACTGTACTAAGTACAAGGTATACAACTATGAAAAAATAGTCCCTACTCTCAAGGAGCTATCAATCCAAGAGGAACAAAATGCACAAGAGGAAGCTAAAAGTGCACAAAGTGGGGAAGGATGAGGGTACAGTGGAGAGTTGTTGTTTTTTATCCTTCATCCTTGAAGAGGACCATAAGATGAGGGAGGTGATAGTATGACATTAAAGGCAATTTGATTTAAGTGAGAGAGGGCTGTGCAAAGTCACTAGCTTCACTTTCTCCTCCAGAGCAGTCTGGGTGCAGTGGCTAGATGTAGATCAGAATGGCTGGAGATGGAGAAGTAAAATGAGTATAGCCCAGTGGGGAATGAAGAAATGATTGTCTTGGGCTCCCACCTTAATGGAATTTTTGAAACTCATCTCTTTGTCCTCCAGTTGGAGGGGAAGATAGTACTGATGAGCTTTGAATACCAAGGCAGATTTGATCTTTCAAGATGATAAGATTCCTATGAGTATGATAGAGAAATTTAAGAAGAGGAACAAAAATAAACAGATAGTTGTTCAGAAGAATAGATCTGGAGGGCATGCTAGTAGTCTTTGACTAGAGCCAAACCCCCTCATTTCATTGATGAAGAAACCAACTCCTAAAGAATCTAAAAAAGTTTATCTGAGTAATAAGTAGAAGGTTAGTGTCAAAGACAGGATTTGACCCCAAGTCCTTTGACTCTAGAGTTTGTGTTTTCTTTTGTTTCTTACCACCATATCATTTTGTTTTGGGGTGTATTTTTTAAAATAAATTTTATATTTATTTTTAGTTTACAACATTCATTTCAACAAGATTTTGAGTTACAAATTTTCTTCCCATCTTTCCCCTACCCACCACCCCAAAAGAGCAATCCCACTGAATACCCTCTCCTAATCTGCTCTCTCCTATATCCTCCCCTATACCCTGTCTGACTTTCTGGTAGGGCAAGATGTATCTCCATACCCCAGTGCCTGTATGTCTTATTTCCCAGTTGCATGTAAAAAAAATGATAATAATAATATTTTTTTAAACATTTGATTTTAAAACTTTGAATTCCAGATTCTTTCCCTTCTTCCCTCATCACCCACGCTTACTGAGAAGATAAGCAATTCAAAATAGATTGTAAATGTGTAGCTATGTAAAACATTTCCATAGTGGATACATTGTGAAAGACTGACTATATTTCCCTCCATCCTATCTCACTTGTTCTATTTTGTACTTTGATCCTGTTCCTTTTCAAAAGTGTGAGCTTCTAACAAACCTCCCCCCCAACCTGCCCTTGCCTCCATCCTCTCCCCTCTTATCCCCTTCCCCCCTACTCTCCTGTAGGCCAAGATATTCAATTGAGAGTGTATGTCATTCCTTCCTTAACCCAACTTCAGTGAGAGTAAGGTTGACCCATTCCCTTTTGCTTTCCTGTTCTTGCCCTCCATTGTAACAATTATCCCTTGTCTCTTCTATATGAGAGGATTAACTCCAGAGGATTAACCCCATTTCTGTCTCTCCTTATCTCCTCTTACACTATTCCTCTCCACTTCTCAATTTCACCTTTTAAAATATCATCCCATCCTATTCAATTGATCCTGCACCCTCTGTCTATGTACACATATATACACACACTCACATATGTATTCATATGCATATATACCCTCCTATATGGACATATATATGTATACACATATATACATTAATATTCCCTTCAACTATCCTCATACTAAGAAAAGTTTCATAAGTTACAATTATTGTTTTTTCATGTAGGAATATAAATAGTTCAACTTTGATAAGTTCCTTATGATTTCTTTTCCCTGTTTACCTTCTTTTGCTCCTCTGGCTTCTTGTATTTGAATGTCAAATTTTCTATTCAACTCTGTTTTTTTCATCAAGAATGCTTGAAAGTCCCCTATTTCATTGAATAACCATATTTTCCTCTGAAACATTATACTCAGTTTTCCTGGGTAGGTGATTCTTGGTTTTAACCCTAGTGCCTTTGACCTCCAGAATATCATATTCCAAGCCCTTTAATCCCTTAATGTAGAAGCTGCTAGATCTTGTATTATCCTGATTGTTTCCACAGTATTCAAATTGCTTCTTCTTGGCTGCTTGTAATATTTTCTCCTTGATCTGTGAACTCCAGAACCTGGCTATAATATTCCTAGGAGTTTTCTTTTGTGGATCTTTTTTAAGAGGTGATTGTTGAATTCTTTCAATTTCTATTTTGCTCTCTGATTCTAAAATATCAGGGCAATTTTCCTTGAGAATTTCTTGAAGCATGATTTCTAGGGTCTTTTTTTGATCATGGCTTTCAGGTAATACAATACTTTTTAAATTATCTCTCCTGGATCTATTTTCCAGGTCAGTGGTTTTCCCAATGAGATAGTTCACATTCTCTTCTATTTTTTTTTCATTTGTTTGGATCTGTTTAATAGTATCTCAATTTCTCATAAAGTCATTTCCTTCCATTTGCTCCAATCTAATTCTGAAGAAATTATTCTCTTCAGTGATCCTTTGAAATTCTTTTTCCTTCTGGCAAATTTGGCTTTTTAAGACATTCTTCTCCTCATTGACTTTTTGGGCCTCTTTTGCCATTTCAGTTAATCTATTTTTAAGATGTGATTTTCTTCATTCAGGTTGTTGACTCTTTTCATGATTTTCTTGCATCATTCTCATTTCTCTTCCCAATTTTTCCTCCACTTCTCTTATTTGATTTTCACAATCCTTCTTGAGCTCTTCCATGGCCTTTAACCAATTCATATTTTTCTTGGAAGCTTTTGGTGCAGGTGTTATGACTTCATTGTCTTCCTTCCATTCCATGCTTTGATCCTTTTTCTCCCCAAACAGGAATCTAAGGTTTGATTACTGTGCTTGCTTTGTTTTCTTTCTTGTTCATGTTGCCAACTCAATTATTTGACTTTTGAGCTCTTTGACACAGTAGAACTCTGCTTGCAGAGAGGAGAGCTTTGTTCCAAATTGCTGGGGTTTTCGCAGCTACCAGAATTATTATTGGGTGCCCTCACTGCTGCCCCCACAAGCTCTGGCTCACACACCTCAGTACCACCACCCAAGACCAAGATCCAGATCCAGGCAGGTTAAAGCAAGAGTGATTACCCTCTGAATGCTTACTTGTTCCCCTTATGATCTGCAGGCCAGAAGCTCTAAAGAAGCCATGCGGAGGCTTTCCTGAAGTCTGCTCCAGCCACTGCTGGTCGGGGCTGCCCTGGGGCTAAAGCTGTGGGCTCACACAAGGCTGGGCTTGGCTCCCACTGTGCTGTAAAGGACCCTTCCTCTAGGCCTGCCAGGCTGTCTTAAGCAGAAGATTTGTTTCTCTCTGTCACTTTGTGGGTTCTGTAGCTCTAAAATTTATTTAGAGTCATATTTTTATGGGTATTTGAGGTGGTTATGGGGGAAACTCAAGGAGTTTTCCTGCTTCTATGCTGCCATGTTGGCTCCACCCCTCTTGTGATGTATTTTTTTGCTGCTTTATCATGCTGTATCGTCACCCTAAATATATTTAAGTAACTCAGTTACCAAATGTTATTACAGACATTTAAAATTTCACATTCAATTTAAGTGAACTTGTGATTTTATTAGTTATTAATATTCAAGACTCATTATTGTTATTCTTTGGAAGGTTTTTAAAAAATAATAGATTACAAAGTATTTTGTTGTTATCAAGACATTTGAGCATAAAGCAACTGTCTAAATGACAAATTCACACAATGTTAATGAAGGATTAAAGAAGATAACCAGTATTTCTACTGAAATCACTGTCCATATTCAATGCAAAGCACCAATGTCATTGTCTGATGACAACCAATAATACCTGTCATTATGTTTTGCATGTATCCTTGTGATATTTTCAACAGAAAGAAAAATAAAGAGCTAAAATGTTAATATTTCTGCCCTATAGGAATTTTATTCACTATCTCTCAAACATCAGTGAATCAGACATATTCAAT
Source organism: Pseudochirops cupreus (assembly GCA_028627135.1). Lineage (NCBI taxonomy): Eukaryota > Metazoa > Chordata > Mammalia > Diprotodontia > Pseudocheiridae > Pseudochirops > Pseudochirops cupreus. Next base: position 83,991,428 of record CM053580.1, read on the forward strand.
CAATAATGACAAATTCAGCAGATTAAGAATTTTATTTTAAATGCTTAAAGAAATTGAGTAATGCAGTAGTCATGTATTTAATAAACTGAGAAAGAATATAGAAACACCAGTGGAGAGGTCGAGAATGGGATGCAACAGGACTAACAAACCCTAAGGAGCCAGGTTGAGGCTACACTCTCCTATAACCACGTGGGCAGGGGCTAGAAAGGAGAACTGACACTCCTAACAGTACTATCAAGAGAAGTCTTGACAGATAATAGAAGAGTACTAATGTCCTAAGAAAAAAGATTGCTTGTTTTGGTAGTTTAAATGCTTGGTTAGAAGTTGTTCTCATTTTCTGCCATGTAAAATAAAATCTGATCTATATTCTATGCTTTATTAGCCTAATATTTACAATGGGAGCTAAGGACTCCTTTTCTTTTATTTAACAGATACTTGTATACCAAATCCTGGCATTCCCAGGAGAAAGTCCTAGTGGGAGCAAAATAAAATAAAATCTAATGCTCCTAGATGAAACCCTTAATAGGGGCATGAACCAAAAAAGATTTTGGAGAGAAACGCTCAAAATGATCTTGGTTCACTGTGAGAGAAAAGTCACAGGTTGCACAAACATCCATTGCTAGTCAAAGAGAGGTAAGCAAATAGCCTATTAACCTAAATTAGAAAGGAAATTCAGTCATGTTAAACTAATGAAGCAAGCTGTGTAAAAACATCATCTCATATTACAGAATGTGACAACTAGATGGAATTCTCTTCCACTTACAACATGGGGGCAGGGGCGTGAATTATTTTAAAAATTAAATGATTAATACCCATACAATATGAAGTGTCAAGAGTAAAGCAAGCTGTATGTTATTATTAAACCAATTCACTTCAATACATGTCTCAGATAATGTAAAGGCAAAAACACCTCTTTGGAAAAGAAAAAAAAAACACAAATGATATGTTTGCCATGTTTCTAACTGATAGAACAATGCCCAATTCTTAGGATGCTGGCAAATTCTACTACAAAGTAGAGATAGAAAATGTCAAGGTCAAACTCCAATGGATAGATAGACATTTTGAGGTTCTCTATAATAACTTCTCCCAAAACAATCTCTAAACTAGAAGAAATATTACAAAAATTTGGCACAAGCCTACAAGAGTAAACACAATCCTTTCTCCCCTATTTTAAGTTTATATTCTTCATACATCTTAAGTACAAAATCATCAGTGAACCTTATTTAAAGAAAGCTGTCTACATGAAATCTCCAGTAATTGACCTACTTTCCCTCAATTTCACTTGAGAAAAGGACATAAAACTTTGGAAGCTATCAAAAAAAATGCCACCATTACACTGGAGGGTTTTTATATAAAAGGCATCTGATAGTCATTGAGTTTGATTGGACATATCTGCTCAGGGCTATGGAAAGACTTACCTTTGAAATCTGAATTTTTACCTCTTATTTTCATTTTAAAAATAATTTTTCTTTGGTATAAAATCCAAAGGAACAGAAACCTCCAATCAGTCAACTGTGTAAAATAATTATACTTCCAGATGGCAGAATAATATCAATAATAAAATAAATAAATACAGTTATTAACTACATTATGAATTACATTTCATATGTATTATTAATTACTGAAAGAAAAGTTTCCTTCTTAAATGGACTGACTGATGAAAAATCTCCATTCCACAAATGCAGACCTCAAAATGCCTTAGAGAATCCAAGCATAAACTGTACTGGAACTGGACTCTTATCATAGACTGGATCATTGCCCACAATCACTTGAACATAACACTGATACACAAAATCTTAAACAAAAATACATAGAATGACAAACTTTTGAAATATAGAGTCCTGGGAGAGAGATCAATGCCATTGAGGCTGTCCTATCTACTACTGCAACAAAGAATTTTTTCAATGTCTATAGAAAATGAGCTGACATTTTCATGCTTTTATTCAACTACAAAAAACTATTATTTTATCCATCTGTGAAATAGTCTGTAGAACATTAAATGTCAAGGAATAATAGCAGCCTAGTGATTTGAACCTGGACCTTTCTAAATGAATCCCGCAAGAAAAAAAGAGATAAAATGACAATAATAATATTATTAAAATTACTATTGCTACTAATAATAATAGTCATGTAGCTCAGATTAATATAAGAATAGCAACATTAAAATCACTTTAAAATCAGTATATTCTTCTGATTCTAAAGGAAATCATGCTGTAAGAAAAGAATGCTCTAAGTATAACTCTTAGCAAAGGCCATTGTACACAAAATTATCGTTGTTATATAATAGTAGTAGTAGAAGTAGTTAGTAGTAGTAGTAGTACTAGTAGTAGTAGTAGCAACAGCAGCAGCAGCAGCAGTAGTAGTAGTAGTAGTAGTAGTGGTTATATGTAAATAGTGCTTTAAGATTTTCAATACTTTTTAAATTTTTTTTTCACTTTATCTCTGAGCTTCCCAATGAGCCTGGGTACATACATAATCTGGAATTCCCAAAAGGGATTTGAAGTCTGAGAGAGGGGCATAATGATTTAAAGAAAACATTTTTTAACATGGAAAACCTACATGTTTCTCTAACTCTGTCTAAAAAATAGATCTAAAAAGTTTGAAGTTGAAGGGAAATTTCATCTCTTAAAGTTTTGGCTTAAACATTCAATTTCAATCAACTGATTTTTACCCAGATGACTAATTCTGCGAACACATATTAGCCTGGCTTTCTCTATAAATCATCAGTCAATAGCCCGGCACATGTTACAAGAACACCCATTGACAAATGGGGACATCAGGTCCAACTTATCCCTGAATAAGAATCCAAAAATCCAGGAGTAAGCTGGAGCTAGCTTGAATATTCAAATTGTTAATTTTTCAGTGGGGACATTTACACTTTGGAAAAATCTACAAATCAAGGTTTGGTTTATTGCTTTGTTGATCACATAGACCTAAGAATGTGATGGAGACAATGTTAACAATGCAGATGAAATTTACAAGTATGTCATGCTGCACATTTTTTTAAAATAGTTGTTAAACATTGACCAGCAGACCAGACGAGCCTAAGAATCCCTTGTACGTGTCCAGCAAGCAAACATCAAGCCTCTGCTTGAAAACGCCTAATGCATTCTTTTTTTGCAGTTATATTTGTTAGAAAGTTTTTATTTACATAGTGTCTAAATCTGTCTATTTATATCTTCTTCCAATTGCTCCTTTTTTTTTGGTGGCTATCTGAGGCAGAACAGATCATATCTCTCTTCTACATAACCCTCCAACAATTAAAGACAATTGTTTTTCTTCCTGTCTCCTCTCCTAAGCCCCCAAGTATTCTCTCCTCCAAGTTAAACATCCCCAGTGACTTCAGTCAATCTTCCTACAACATGGTTTCCAATGCCTTCAACCATGCTATTTGCCCTCTTCCAGGCAACTTAATAATTTCCTTTTTTAAAATATGGCACCTAAAAACTGAAGATAATAGTTCACCCATACTCTGACCTGGGTAGAACACAACAGGACTGCTATCTGTCTTGTTTTAAGACATTATGCCTCTCTCAGTGTATCCTAGATTGGCATTAACTTTTTTAGTAGACAAGTCACATTAAATTTATATTGAGTTTTTAGTCCATTAAAACTCCCATCTTTTTCATATGAACTGTGTCCTAGTTATGCCTTCCCCATTCCTATGAATCTCTTTTTTATCCAAGTACAAAACTTTCTATTTCTGCTAACTTCATTTTATTAGATCTATCCCAGCATTCTAGTCTGTTGAGAATTTTTTTTTGCATGCTTACTCTATCATCTGACATGTTAGCTGCCCCTTCTGAGTGTCATGTCATCTATAAATTTGCTAAGTATACAATTTCTTCCTTTAAGTCATTTATTAAAAAAAATTTTGAATGATACAAGGACAATTTCATGTAACCCACACCTGTCATTTTATAGATGAGAAAACTGAGACCCAGAGATGAACAGACGTACTCAAGGTTATGCCAAAAGTTAAATAGCAGAGCTAAGACTCCAAATCAAATCCATTCACTCTAAGAATCAGTGTTCTTTGTATACATGGGGTTATATTTGTGTATATATCATTCATCCTTGTGAAACTGGAAACTCATCTGCCACAGTAATCGGTATACAGTAGGCTCCTTTAATAAGTTGCATAAATGAGTCTGTCATATTCTTCTCGATATCTTTCCACAGTATCTGCTCTAGTGCCTCGTACATAAGCTCAGTAAGTATTTACCAAATAAGTAAATGAATGTATGAACCATGATCTGGATAAACTGTAGGAAGGAAGGGTCTAGAGGCAGGAGTTTGGAGAAGAGACAAAGGAAGAAAATTTCTGATCCTGACACATGAAATTCTTAAAAGTTATCAATAGTATGATTCTATATACTTCTTCTATCTGTACATTGGACATATACACTAGACACATCTTCCCTTTGACACTATTATCTGGAAAGGAAATGTCTCATCAAGTTTTAGAAACTATTCAATAATTCTGTGGAGCTGAAATTTATTTTAAAGTTCTCTGTCAGACTGCTATAAGGCAATACTCCTTTTTTTCAATCAGATGTTTACTCACTGACCCCACTGACAAAAGGGTATTGCTCTGTAAAGTTAAAATGCCCTTCTAAACATTTAACAGACTGAAAGGTTCACAGATTAGCTCTTCAGAGCAAAATTTTACTTTTGTGACAAAAAAAGATGAATACTTGACCAGTGGGGGGTTGCCATCCTGGTAAATGTAAAGACTGCCCTTGATTGCAAATCAGGCAGTTAATGTACCTTGTTTTAAAACGATTGCCTTCAGAAAGGGTGAAGTTGGGGGCTGCTACCTAGAGAATCAACTGTTTATAACTATTTATTTTTTAAGTTGCCTGATCTCTGATTGCTGGGGGACACTGCTGTGCTTCATTGTTTAAAGCTTTGCTCCAATGTGTCTTTCTGCCCATGTGACTTGAGGTCTCCATCTTTTAGCTTCCCAGGCAGCAGTTGCTCCCTTATATTATCCTTAGGTATCTTTCATGCATGTCCTGAAGACTTCTCTTGCAACACATATTGAATATTTTTATGCTGGTAGGGTAGGAAAAGAATATTTTTTAGTTATTACTTTTTATGGGGAGACAATAGGGATATGTGTCTGGATTGAAAACTAAGGGACATTTTAAATGGAAATAGTTCAGCATAGGCCAGGACTAGTGGTATGCCATAAGGATTTGTTTTGTTTACCTAATGCATCAATGTCCAGGGGAAAAAAACACATGCAGTTAGGTGATAAAAGTTATTGATGACAGAAAACTAAGGGACAGTGAGGGAGTCAACGCAAGGGGATAAGATAATACAATACGGAGAGTGGTCTGTTTAGTCATTGAATAGTGAGATAATTTAACGACTATAGTATAGGAGAAATTTTTAAAACAGCAAACTAAAAAATGTTCATAATCCATTAATCATTTAGTATAATGAATTCCACTGAAAAATATTCAAGGAGTTTGCTTTTCTGGATTGTATGTCATTATTTTTTCACAGACCAATATTGTTTTTACTTCTGAATACATTTTCATGATACAGATTAATTTTTATTTTTATAAATGTAGCACTTTAAAGGCAAGTGCCTCATTTCTGTGTTATTGAAAAGATACAAGCAAAAGAAAATTTGTACAAGAAAGGGCAAATAGAATAATGTAAGAAGCCAATGTGATCAGTCAAAAGAAATGGAAAAACTAGATGTTTGGTGGGGAAATTGATTAAAAGCACAGCACAGAAAAGTCTACAGGGGATGGATGATACCAACAAGACTGCCGTGTGGACACACATTCACACACACATACACAAGTAGTTTTGACACATAATTTTTAAAGTATCTGAAGTATTTTCAGACCTATGACTAAAATTTCTTAACAGCTTATCAGAGGCAAATTGTGAGGGGTAGAGTCTTCTGTTCATTGAAAAAAAACTTTCATAATTTTCTCTTATTCAGCATTATTTTATGTTCATAAGTGAGTAATATTATTGTGAACAGTCAATCAACAAACATTTATTAAAACACCTACTACGTTCCAGACTATGCTAGATGGTCATTTAAAGAATGGAACGTCAGGCAGAAGTTCCTGCTCCAAATACCTTTCCACATTATATACCAGATGAATAGGGGAAATAAAGATGCAAAAGAGAGAGACAGACAGACACAGAGACAGAGACAGAGAAAAACAGAGGGAGAAGAGAAGAGAGAGTAAGATCCTTTGTCAAGTCCTTATTATGTACCAAGCATTGTGTTTTAAGTACTGGAGAAAGAAATATAAGCAATAAGACTGTCCCTGCCTTCAAGGCACTTATTATAATGGGAGAAAACAGTACATAAAAGGGGAGCAGTAAAGGTGGAAAAGGAGAAGGAAAAGTACCATTCTCCTGTAGGTTGGCAAAGAAGTGAAGAAGTTTGGAAAATGGATATATCTAGGAACAAGGTGATTATAGCAGAGATCCCTTCTGAAATTGAATTCTGGACAAGAGTCATCACTTAGGAAAGTGGGGCCTTGGATTCCTAAAACTCCACCATTACATATTCATTTCTTTGAAACTATCTGACTTTTTTTTTATTTCCCAAAATGTTTTATTTTAAAATACAAACACTCCTAAGTCAAATCAGCCACCAAGTAGCTTAAAGCAGAAGGCTCAGGGAATAGAACACAGGGGGAGCTCTTAAGGAAGGAAGAGCGAGCACAAGATCATGAGAATGGGGGAGAAATGAGCAGGGCAGGGGAGGGTGAAAGAGGAGGCACCAAAGAAGTGGAATCACTGAATTTTAGAAGGATCTTTTGAGGTCATCAAATCTTAACCCTTATTGAATTGGGATTAAGAGAAAGATAAGTGTTTTGTTCAAAGCCCTAAATTGAGCTAGCCAGTATGGAGGCCCCGCTAGAATCTAAGCCTCAAGGCTGGAATCAAGCCAGTACTCCCTGCCATAGCACTCACTTTCTGTTCTTTCCCTCTTGATCTAAATTCATTCCATCAGGTGATGGATGATACATCTATGATTGTCATGCGTCAAAGGGGAGAATTTATCAATCAAATGACCAAGTTGGATGAGAGATAAACCCATAAAGGAACTTAGTGGTGATTTAGAATTTTATAGTTGTCGTGAGGGGAAGAAGAAAAGGGGAGGGGAACAAGCATCTTATAGAGCCTACTATACGCCAGGGACTATGTTAAGCACTCTACTAATATCTCATTTGATGTTGTGAGGTAGATGCTATTATTAACCCCATTTAGCAATTGAGGAAACTGAGGCAAACAGAGGTTAAGTGACTTGCTCAGTTTCGAATCAATTCAATAAACATTTATTAAGTGTTTACCATATGCAAGGCACTTTGGAAAGTATTAGGGATAAAAAGAGAAAGAATACAGTCCCTGCCTTCAAGAGGCTTACAATCTGATGGGGGAAACAACATTAAAACAACTAAGTACAAGCAAGACATATACATGATAAATATACAGAATAAATGTTGGGGATATTCAATGAGAGTATAGCAGAAAGATTGATGGATCTTGAATCAAAAAACCAAGTTGGAATCCTGCCTTTGCTACTTAACCAAGTAACTTGGGACAGGTCCCTAAACCTATAGGGGCCTCAGTTACTGTGCATCGAAGTATTCAATTATAGATCTAAAGCTGCAAAGGAACATCAGAAGACCCCTAGTTCAACCCACTCATTTTACAAGTGAAGACACTGAGCCCCAGAGAGGCTAAGTCTGTAAAAGAGAAAGAAAACAAAAAAACTAGACGTTCTTTAAAGTCCCTTCCAGACACAAATCTATTATCCTTGGAAAAGTGAGGTTTGGTATAATCTGGTTCCAACAGCTGGTTAAAAACAGTGTGAGTGTCAGTTTGGAGAATGGAAGGAGTTTACAGTGTGGAGGGTTGTTTCTATTCCTACTTACATTGCTTGTCTATATAGACAAGAGATATATAAGTCCATTCATCCTTTTATTAAGTCATGTGTATGCCTAAGGAAATATAGCAATTTGTTGACATTGATTGATATCAAAAGTCTATTAGGTAGCTTTGTGAAGAAGATATAGCTATAAGAATAAACTCTTTAGTATTAGGTATGTTCACACAAGTTTTTCTCAACAATTATGTAAAAGAGAATCCATTGATTTATGCAATTGATTAAAATGTTTTTATCTGTTGTGTGTCTCTTCTTAGGAGTTGAGTTATCATTGACTAGCCAGCATCTGCTAGAAACATATTTTTAGAATAGCTAGTGGAAAAATGACTGCATTAAAATATTAGAAAAAAAAGAATATGGAATCCTGAAAAAATGCTGACAGTCTTTCTAAAATGGAACTGAAGACTGAAAATCTGTATAGGACAAAGAAAACCGTGAAGGGAGATTCATATGAACCTGAGAGGGGAGAAGTTAAGATAGACTACAATATTAACCAGGGGCAGCTAGATGGCACAGTGGATAGAGTGCCAAACATAGAGTCAGGAAGATTCATCTTCCTGAATTCAAATATAGTCAGCATTTACTAGCTGTGTGGTCCTGAGCAAGTCTCTTAATCCTGTTTGCCTCAGTTTCCTCATCTGTAAAATGACCTGGGGAAGGACATGGCAAACTACTCCAGTATTTTTGCTAAGAAAAATCTCAAATGGGGTCACAGAGTCAGAAACAACTGGATAATACAATAATTTTTTAAATCACACTATTTCTTAAAAAAAAAAATCTCCATGACTACTTTAACTGTGAAGAATAGAAAAAAAGCTGTAAAAATGCTTTATATTTCTTAAGGATATTTGCCATTGGAACCACAGTAGGAGACTTGGCAGAGGAAACTCCAACTGGTGAAACTTAGGGAAATATTTCTTTAAGATAACCTTTTATACAATCAACTACTTCAAAATCAGGATTTTTTTAAAAATATATTTTTAAATTTTTTATATAGTTTTTCCCAAAATAAGTTTCTTTAACTATATTCATCTTATTATAGCATCTGATACTAACATAATTCTTGGTCCAAGACTGAAGGGTCTGGGTTTACATCAACCAGGTTAAACATTGGTTGTTTCACTCAAAACTTTTTCACACCATGTTCTTAGCCAGGGTTTCCCTTGGGAACATCAAAATTTGGTTTGTTTTACTTCTATCTAGGTATGCCCCTGCTTGATTCAGAAATTCTTCTACCAGGCCAGCAGCAAGTCCATCACACAATTGTCACTTCAGGACTAGCCATTTGAGATCCTCTCATGCAAGGAACTGATAAGGGCCAGGAAGACCAAATTGCTCTTCCATCTCCTCCACTTCTGCAGTCCTCAGGGCCACCTGATTCCCTAGAGGAGCTGCACAGATATGTAAGCTATCCTCCAAGGAGCCAAGTCTGTGATTCTGGGCATAGCTCCAGTAGAGCTTCATTTTAACTTGTTGTGTTTCTCTCTAGCCTTGCAATAATTAATGATGATGATGATGATGATGATATAGAATTTTAAAACTTAAAAAGTTATTTCTATAAATTATCTCACTTGATAGTAAGTTTAGAGCTAGAAGACTAAGCTTTAGAATTTAGAGGCCATCCAATCGAATATGCTTCATTTTACAAATGAGGAAACTGAGGCCCAGAGATGTTAATCATACCTCCATGTCTTTTTCTCTTTATGCCTCTTTTTTAAAGGCTATCTGAATTAATGGAAAGTCCCAATTACAAGGTAATTTTAAATAAATTAAATTTATAATTTGAAAGCATTCAAAGTAATAAACTAATAGTTTTTAAAACAAGTTAATGGAGATGCTCTTTGATTTGTCCACTAGAATTGACATTCATAAAAAGGCAACATGACAGTGCATGGTCTTTCAGAAGGAAGACTTGGGGTCATGGCTATGACATGTATTAGTTTGTGCTACCCTGGACACTTAATCTTGCAGTACTCTACATGACTCTAAGATTATATTTTCCAAAGTAAGTGTTGACTTTTATTGGTAGAGTTTCCTCAAGTCAGTCAACAAGCATTTGTTAAGCCCCTGCCATGTAGAAGGCATTGTGCTAAGTGCTGGGGATACAAAAAAAAAATGCAAAAATAGTTCGTAAAGGACATGATCATATGCATAAACTATGTTGAATTCTTGAGATATGTATACATACATACATATATATATACACAAATATACATATATGTGTATATATATGTACATATACATACATATATACACATGCATATACATGCACATTTACATGCATATATATAATTAGAAATTATCAGTAGCACAAAGAGACTAGCATTAAGGGAGAATTAAGAAAAACTCCTTGCATAACGTAGGATTTTAGTTGAGATTTGAAGGAAGCCAGGGAAAACTAAGAGCTGTTGATGAGACAGGAGAACATTTTGGGAATGGATGACCACCAGTGAAAATGCCTGGAGTCAGGGCATGGAGTGTCTTGTGCAATGAACAGCAAGGAGACCAGTGTCACTGGTTCATCGTGTGGGTAAGGTGTAAAAAGAGCAGAAAGTTAGTAGGTGACTGGATTGTAAAGGTCTTTAAGAGCACTTTAAATGAAAATAGAGAATTTTATATTTGATCCTGGAGGCAAGAAGGAGGCACTGGATTTCACTGACTGGGAGTTAGGTGGCACAATGGATAGAGTGCCTGGCTTGGGATCAGGAAGACTGATCTTTATGAGTTCAAATCCAGCCTCAGATACTTACGAGCTGTGACTCTGGGCAAGATACTTAAGCCTGTTTGTCTCAGTTTCCTCATCTGTAAAATGAGCTGGAGAATAAAACGGCAAACCATGTTAGTTCTTTTTTTCTTTTCAAGAAAACCCCAAACGGGGTCATGAAGAGCTAGACATGACTGAACAACAAGGAGTTGATTGAATGGGGGTTAGGGGATATAACACAGTCAGTCTTGGTCTAGAAGTCTAGTCTCTATCCTCTTTATAAATTGCTTTAAACTTTTAAAATTATTCCTATCACAATTACCATGCGTGGCAGACAGTGCAAGTATTACTATACTCATTTTATAATTTAATTAGGAAATGAAGACTGAAATTTTCCTATTGTGTTAAAACCAGTGAGTGGCAGTCTCAGGACTCCAGTTTTCCTGTCTCCAGACTTCACACTCTTTCTACTATGCCACCTAGCTGCCAGTCAAGAAAATAGATATTACTAAAATACTTGTATGTTGTTTGTCTCATATTAACTCTTTTTTCCCACAGGTCGTATAAAAGCAGACCTGATCAGTCAATTACCCAAAGAGCACTAGAGAGAATCAATCAATGCATTTAAAATAATCATGGCCTGAATTTTCCGAGGCAGAAATTAAAGATATCTTTAAGCATATGGAAAAATGCTCTAAATCACTATTGATTCGAGAAATGCAAATCAAAACAACTTTGAGGTACCACATCTCACCAGTCAGATTGGCTAAGATGACAAAACAGGAAAAT
>CM053580.1:84003353-84021472 GCA_028627135.1 Pseudochirops cupreus
TCTGGCTGTGCTCTCCTCCTCCCTCTCTCTCCCATGATCTTTCTTTTCCTCAAAGAAGGAATCTAGGGTTTGGGAGCTGTTCTTACTTTGTTTTTTATGCTTATTCTTACTCATGGTTGTTCAGTCCATGATTTTTTTTTTAAATCTCTGTGGGGCTCTGCTTCCAGAAGGGAAAGCTCTGTCCCAAATCGCTGGGGTCCTCCTGGCTGTTGTAGCTCTCAGGAAGATTCTGGGACTCTTCCTACTTACTTCCAGCTGACTGGATAATGAAGACTCTAAGACCGAGGCCCAAGAAGGCGATCCGGATCCAGGCTGCTCAACGCGAGAGCACTGGCCTCAGAACAATTGCTTAGTCCCCCTGCTGTCTGCAGGCCACGGGTGGGAAGCTGCAAAGCAGAGGCAGGTGCAAAACCTCTGCCTTTTGCTTTTCCGCTCTGGAGGCCTTTTGGTCGGACGCTTTTCTGTCCCTTTTGCAATCTCCACTGACCTAGTTCTGAACGCTATTCGCAGCTGCCGCTAATCCGCTTACCGCTCCTCTCATCTGGCCGCCCCTGGGGCACAGCCGCGGCTTCAGGGCAGGCTGGTTTCGGTTCGCAGTGCTGATATGGTTCCTTGTAGCTGAGCAGACTCTAGTGGGAAGTATCTTTGTGTGCGTTTTGGAGTTCTAGGATTGGTTTAGAGTCCTATTTTATGGGTATTTTGGGGTGGCTGTGTGAGAGCTGTGATATGTTGCTGCTGCTACGCCGCCATCTTGGCTACGCCCCACTAATTTACAGTTTCACCAGCAGTATATCAATGTACCTGTTTTCCCGCAGGTTCTCACATATTTGTCATTTTCTCTCCCCCATTCTTTCCTTCCTTCCTTCCTTCCTTCCTTTCTTCTTTCTTTCCTTCCTTTCTTCTTTCTTTCCTTTCTTTGTTTTTCCAATATGATAAGGGTAAGGTAAAAGCTCAGTTACTTTAATTTTCACTTTTCTAATTTCTAATCTATGAATTAAGATAGAGATTTTATATTAAGATCCTTATTTTAGTATGATGTGAGCTGATAGTGTAAACATAATTTTTGCCAGACTGCTGTTCAATTTACCCAGCAATTTTTGAGAATTAATGATTTTTTGAGATTTTGCTTTAGATTTTATACTGCCCGAATTCATTCCTTCTCACTTTATTTTTCAGGTTTTCTTTTGATATTCTTGGTGTTTTGTGCCTCCATATGAAGCTCATTATTATTTTTCTAATTCTATAAATAGTCCTTTTGCAACTTGATTTGACACTGAGTAAACAAATCAATATATTTAGTGTTACCATTTTTTTTTATTATACCAGCTTGGTTTATCTATGAGTAATTAATATTTCTACAATGACCAGTTCTGCTTATTTAATAGTGTTTTATACTTATATTCATATATTTCTTATGTATTGGTATGTAGATGCTCAAGTATTTTTTACATTGTATAATTATTTCAAATTGAGTTTCCCTTTGTCTCTTCCTATGGGAGTTTATTGCCATTATAAAGAAATGTTGATGATTTGTTTGGATTTATTTTATGTCCCACAGTTTTGCTGAAGATATTGTTTCAATTAATTTTTATCTGTAAAAAGTAATACTTTTTATTTCTTCTTTACCTATGCTTATTCGATTGGATTTTAAAATATAAGTAGTAACAGTGGATAGCCTTGCTTCATCCGTGATCTTATTAATAAGAGTATAGTTTGTCCCTAGTCTTTATAAAATGCTGGCTCTTGGTTGTTTATGTATACTACTTGCCATGGTAATGAAAGGTCCATCTCATTCCATGTTTTTGTTTTAAAGAGAAATGGATGTTTTTCTCAAAAGATGTTTCATATTTATTGATATGCTCATGATTTTTGTTGTTCTTGTTATTAATGTGGCCAATTAGATTGATAATTTTCCTAATATTGAATAAACTCTGGATTCCTTGCATAAATCAAACTTAGTAATAGTGTAATTTTTTTGGACATGTTGCTATTGGCTCTTTGCTAATATTTTGCTTAATTTTTTGTACTGATATGGATTAGCAATATTGGTATATAGTTTTCTTTCTCTGGTTTAACTTTCCTTGGTTTTGGTATCAAGGCTATTTGTATGCAGAAAGACTTTGGTAAGATACATTCTTTTACTATTTTTGTGAACAATTTTTGTAATATTGAAATGAATTGTTCTTTGAATGTTTGTTAAAAATCACTTGAGAGTCCATGTAGTCTGTATTTTCCTGGATTTCCCCTCACCCTGGAGTTTATTTAGACTTGTTCAATTTTTTTTTTTTAGTATTGGCTTTTAAAACATCCCCATACCATCATGAATAATTGACTCTGTGACTTTTTTTTCTTTTTTTGGATCTAATCAAAAGACCTTCTCTTTGATCTTATGGCTAATCTTTTAGTTTCTTGTTTCATGGGAATCCAGGTGAGAGAAACTCTGGTTTAGGTGTGGTAGCAAAGAAGAGCTGAATTATACTACTTCCTTCTACTCTGTCATTTTTGTTCCTTTTCTATTTATTTATACAGTTATTTATCCATCCATTCATCTATTTATTTATTTTACATTTCTTATTTCTACTTCCCACTCCCCCCAAAAATATTGAAAATAAAACTCTAATAAATATTCATAATTCAGCCAAACAAATTTACTCGTTGATAATGTGTAAAAAGTTATGTCTCATTTTGTATTTTTACTGCATCAGCTCTGTGGAAGGAGGAAGGTGATGTTTCTTCTTTAGTATTCTAGAATTTTTGTTACTGTACCAATCATAATTTTAAATTCAGTTATTTTTTCTTTTTAATATTTTGTCATATAAACTATTCTACTAATTCTGCTCACTTAACTCTTCATCAGCTAATAAAACTCTTACCAGTTTCTATGCATTTTGCCATTTCTTATAGCAAAATAATATATTTATAATATATTTATAAATCATTACTTGTCTAGCTATCCCCTGTATTAGTTTCCAATTTTGGTCTATGATGGAAAGAACTGTTATTATCTATATTTTTATATATATGGATCCTTTCCTCCTTCCTTGAACTTTTCAATGTACAAGGCCACTAGGGGTATAGTTGGGTCAAACAATGTGCATAGTTTAGTAATTTTGGGGTCATAGTTCTTATTTCCTTTCCAGAATGGCTGGACAAATTTGTACAGCCCTCTAATATTTGTCATTTCTCTCTTTTGTCATTTTTTTATCAATATTTTGACACACAACTTCAGAGTTTATTTAATATATATTTCTCTAATAATTAGCGATTTGGAAGATTTTTTTGATTGTTAATAAATTGGACTTCTTCCTTTAAAATCTGCCTGTTCATTGCCTTGGATCATTTATCTTTGGGGGAATGTTTCCTAGTCGAATATATTTGTATCAGATGCATATGCAGACACACACATATACATTATATGTGTGTATATTTGTGTGTATATAGATGTGTATATGTGTGTGTATGTATAAATAAGATCTTTGTCAGAAAAGCTTACTACAAACATTTTACCCAGTTACCTGTTTTTCTTCTAATTTTAACTACATTCAGTTTGTTTGTGCAGACCTTTTAATTTCTTACAATCTAAATTGTCATTTTATCTTTTGTAATCCTCTTTTTGTAATCATGACTTCTAATTTCTTCTTTGCTCCTTAAATTGGCTTATGATGTCAACTTTTACATCTAAGGGATGAATACCTTGATATTTTAAAGGAGATACACCATTTTGGACCACAACCCAAAGTTGTTTCATTTAATAGCCTAATATGAAACCAAAGAAAACAAAACCCAGGTTTCTTCATGCCAGCTATTAAAATGATATAACATCATGACTATGAATAGCCATTGAAAGAAAGTACTAAACTGATAGAAGTATAATTTTATGATATATTAGTGAAAAACTATTAGAAGCACATATGTTGGATTAAAATTAAACAAATCTTTGCTGCTTTAACACATAAACTTGTTTTCATCCTGATGCCCAATACAAACTTTTTTTTGGTCCTTTGTGATCTTTTTCCTTGTTTGCACAAATTTTTTCCTTGTTTTTGTTATTTCATTATCAAACTTGATAGGCAAATCCATTAGATTAGTTGTTACTTTATTATAGTTAGTTCTTCACCTTAGCTTTTGGTGATATGCACTAAGGAATTTAGAAAGAGTCCTTGCCCTTTTAAGCTGGATGATTTTTCCCCTTTATTTAAAAAAGAGAAAAATAAACACCAGCAGAAGGCTCTTCATATTATGGGCTTACCTTTTTATTTGATAATCCTTCCATATTACACTGGTGCTGTTGTAGGCTCATTACTGAAATTTTTAATAGCATTTAATTAAAAACCGGAAATGTGTTTTCAATTCTATTACTCTAAAAAAGCAGAAAAGAAAGACTCATCCTTACCATTTGCATTATGCTGGAAACTGTTAAACACTTAATCTTCTTGCATAGTGGTTCTATGCTTTTAAGAGGATTACATTATTAATTGTTCAATTATTCATTATGCTGCATTTCCCTGTTTGGTACAAAAGATTTTTTTAAAAAATTAATTTAATGTTTTATCCTTCTTAGCAGTCGTTCTTTGTACTGGCCTCTCTGTCTTCTTATGATATGATGTCTCTGCAAAGAATCAAGAGGATGTCTTGTTGAAACTAAGCCTGGAGAAGCAGCAAATAGATATCTTGCCAGAGCAATGAGTCAAAATGCTAAGCGGCTACTGAGTCTTGCTGCACTCCAGAGACTAGGCTTAGATTCTTGTCACCAGCAGGAGCATCATTAATCATAATTGCACTCGTGACAGTGAGTTTCTTGACCTCATTGAAACAGTCAGGGAGGTCAGTATTTCAAGCAGTTCATCCTTCAGGCCAGGAAAAAGTATTGGGGAGATTTTGTTTTTGTTATCTTTGCTTCTTTTCTTTTCATACTTTCACATAGCCTGGGCCCTAGAGCCAGAAATACCTTAATTCAAATCTGGCGTCAGACATTTAATAGCTGTGTGACCTTGGGAAAGTCACTTAACCCCTCTTTGCTTGATTGTCCTCAACTGTAACATGAGGATTATAGAAGCACTTACCTCACAGAATTGTCATGAGGATCAAATTAGATAACAATTGTAAAAAGCACTAAGTGCAGTGCCTGGCACATAGTAGGCGTTGGTTTATTCTCTTTTCATTCGCTTCATTTCCCCTTCACTCTGGTCAGAAACATATACATTTCCAGCAGGCATCACAGTCTTTCTTCTCAGAACCAATAGCAATCTTTGCTTTTTAAATTTTTTTAAGATGGTTGAGATAATAGTGGCCACATCTTCCCTCCCCAAGGTATAAAACACACTCAAGCACACCACAAACTTGCCCATCTTCACATCTGAATGTGATTGGAATAGGAGTTGCCCCCCGAGGACAACAATCCTGGTGGTTGTAGGGGAAGATTATTTAGCAACAGTGCAGACATTCCCCCAAATGTGGTTTGGCTGGCAGCAGCTGTCTCCTAGAATCGATCTATCACCAGCTGTTGGTTTCCTTCAGAAAACTTCAGAGGAAATTTCCTGAAAGGGAGAATATTGAGAAAAGAAGAAAAAGGGTTATTTAAAGTTGTGTGTTTGTTATACACACACACAGAGCTCATAATTTCTATCCATAGAACAAAAACCAAGTACACACACACACACACACACACACACACACACACACACACACAAATTACTATCATGAACTTTCAATTGTATCCCAATTTTTCATCTTGGAACTGAACTGGAAAAAGGAATTAAAAACATTGACGAGTCTTTCATGAGATCTTAACTGAATTTGGTGTGTATTCTTTCAAAAATGGAATTAGAAGAGACATTGATATGTTCAAATAAGTATTTGAACTGATTAACTTTTTTCCCCATTAAAATTCTTAGTTTAATTTATCAACTTGTTTTACCATCCTCTCCCTATCCTGGTAAATCCATTTTGTTTTTTTTTTTTTTGGAAAAATAACCTTGGTCTTAACCTGGTTTATGAAAGCTGCATTTGCTATCCATATCATCTACCTATAATGAAGCGTTATTACTCTGTGGTGGACTGTTTTTTTTAGAGGAGTTGCAGCATCCATAATGACATGTCCTTCAGTCTGAATGAAAGAATGTGTAATCCTTTTGGGGCTTGTCATATCAGTGCCACTCTGTTGAAAGCATCTGTTCATATTATGTGTTTTGCTTTTCTCTTTTCCTCCTCCTGAATCTCATCACTTTCAAGGACCCATGAATTGAACTGACCATTATCTTCAAAGGGAGCCTTCCAGGTAGAATCTGAACAATTAAGGCTAATAATCTCTTCCTCTTTCTTCATTTATGAGAGCTATTAGCTTTATCTACACTAACTTCTAAAAATATTTTTGTTAGATCTCTCCTATAACTTAGGCAAGGTCATATTGGAAGGAATTCTACATTTTTAGCCTAGGAAAATTATAGTTCATGATAATATATTTTGTAAAAAGCTTCAAAGAGTCCCATTATCAAATACAGTAATTTAGTGCTTCAATTGATGCAAATGACTTCAAGGAATGGATGTAAATAAATGCTACCCTGGAAAGCAAGACAGCCCAATGTGGGTTGATAACAGAGGAAATCTTTTGTTTCTATTGATGATCCACTGATATGTGGCTATTATCTGATGAATTACACGTTTAAGACTGGTGAATTCTGAATTATTTCTCAAGTAGATCAGTTATATTTAATAGCATTTTAATGGTGCCTGAGGAATTGTATCTTATAGCTACTTCATTCTGGGTGTCAGGTATTCCAAGCTACTTTTTGAGTCAAGGAACACTAACCAGGAGGAGGTTGGTTTTGCTGTCTCTAAAAGGGAAAAGTTGGTACCAAAGGGGATTTTTGAAGATGAATCAGCTAATTTTTCACTCATGATGTTAACATAAGTGGGGGGAGGACTTTTAATTAGTAAACTATTCCAAGATGACAATATTTCTTTACTTAGGCATTACTACAGTAGAATTTAATGAGGGGTTTAGTTTCAAAAATTATCAGAAAGGATTTTTAAGGTAGTTTCACTAAAGATAGTCCCACAACATGATACATTATAGTGAGGTTTCCAAAGAGTTTCTTGCTAGACAGATGATTTATTCTTTTCTTAATACACATCTATTTTTTTAAGTTTGCTTCAATATTTAAGAAAATGAGTTATTTTATTCCCGATACTATTGTTTCTGAGACTATGTAATCTCACTATCGGAAATTTGGGCATTGGCTGATCAGGTTACAATCAACCAACCAACATTTATTACATGCTTATGTACCAGGCAATAAGCTAGGTAATAGGAGCATAAAGGCAAAAATCAAATAGTCCTTGTCCTCAAGGGGCTTATATCCTATAAGGGGAAACAATGTCTACACATATAAGTAGATGAAATAGAAAGTAAATAGAAGGTAATGAGGAGAAGGTACTAACATCTTTTGGGACTAGGAAGGGCCTCATATTAGAGGTAGTGCTTGAGTTGAGTTTTAAAGGATTCCAGAGATTCTAAGAAGTAGAATTGGGGAGGCAGTATATTATATTCCAAGAATGGGAGCTAGGTTGTACAAAACTGAGAGATGGGAGATGGAATGTGGCATAAGGGATAGCATTAAGACCAGTTTGGCTAGACCATAGATTGTGTGAAAAGAAATAATGTGCAAAAAAAAAACCTAGAAAGGTAACTTTGAATCAGATAGTTATTTGGGAGACTATTGCAATTGTTTAAAATGTTATTTGGGTTGAAAGAGAGGTGGTGGCTATGTGATTGGAGAGAAAAAGATTGATAGAAGAAATGTTGTTGAGGTCGAGCTAACATGTCCTGGTAATCGATTCAATGTGGTACAGTTAGGGAAAGAGAAGAACTGAGGATGATTCCGAGGTTATGGATCTGGATTACAGAGAGAATTGTGACACCCTTAACAGAAGTTGGGAAATTAGGAAGATGGGTGGGTTTTGGTGAAAAAAATAATGACTTCTGTTTTAGATATATTCAGTTTGAGATGCTTACGAGAAATCTACTTAGAAACGTCTAGTAAATGGACATCAGCTACCCTGATGCTGTAGTGAAAAAAGCCCTGCAGTATGAACACAATAACCTCAGGAGAGAACTATAGCAACTCATTAAATTATCCTATAAGGTAGGGAGGTGCTGTGATGTGTTACTGTAGAAGCAAATTATGGATCCTCGAAGTAAGCAAGTGAATGAATAAATAACAGAATAAATCTCTGTTTTCCCTTTCTTTATACATATTTTAGGAGTACAAACAAATCACAACATTCATTTTTATATGAATGAATTTTATTGGAAGGGTTACAATAGATTGTGACTCAGATAGCAAATGAGCTCAGGATTGAGGAGGGAAAAGGAAGAAGCACAAGACAAAATATTAAGGAAGAAAAAAAAATCAGGAAATGTGTAACTTGACCCTTAAGTTATTTTGTCTATAACAGTGTATCTAATGGGATGGTCTTGATTATTCTTTAGCTTCCTGTTTCTATCTGAGGCAAACACTTGTGTTTGTGCAAATGAAAGGAGCATGTTCCATAATCTATGGTTTCCTTTTCCTTATTTTATTTTTCTTTAAACATCGTTCCATGCCAGCAGGATATCACTTCTAAAGTGTATCTTCCATACAACACCGTCTCCCTGTCTCCCTAAACAATTAGTGTATAGCTAGGCTGACGGGCAGTTTAATTATCACTCTTACAAAAAGAAAAACACCATGGAATTTTTTTATTTTTCATAAATCCTACAGTCTATGCTAATGAAAGGGCACTTTCAGGTTTCAACACAAATATATATCCTTTTTTCTGGCCAAGCTTTATTAGATTTTAAAATTATTACTTTTGAGGTTTACAAAAGTAATGGATAAAAGATAAATATTCTTACCATTGTATTTCAACATCAAAGAAATTTTCCAAGTCAGATTCAATTTTAGTGCAGTGAGTCATCTGTCTCAAAAGGAAGGCCCTCTCAACCCCTTGTGCTGCTTAGGATGTAGCAAGGGTGATGATAATATTTTTTCAATGTTTTGAAAATCAGATAGCCCTCCTAGAACCAAAACCATTATGATACAATTGGATAAGATTTCAGCTTCTCTTCATAAGAATGAATTTTATTTGAATATGTATACATGAAATTAATTAATATAGTTTTATGGATAAAACTTTGCTCTTGAATGTAGGCAATATGAGAATAATTGTACATGTGCTCCAGTCCCAATTTTAGGTATTGATGACTTAGCTGTATAAAATGTTGTGAAGAATTGTTCTTTTATAAAAAATCGATGCATAGACAAAGTCAGATGATTTTTGAAAAGAAAAAAATCTTTTCTAGAGAATAGGTGAAGTATTTTAAAAAAAATCAAACCGCTGTTTTTATCTTTTTTTTTTTTAGGACTGTAATAAGTTTATGAATAGAATTTTTTTCTCTCCTTTTTACTTTCACGCTAAAGCAAAACACACTAAGGTTAGTGCTTCAGTGGGATTGAGATAGGTATGTCCCATTATGGATATGTCTCTATTCTGAAATAAAATTGACTGAGGTAGATCTGATTTGGTATTTTCAGCTTATTCAGTTAAAAGATAATAATTTAGTTGTTAAAATGGATAGAAATCCTAGATTGACCATGGTGTCGTTCATTTTTCTGGTTGTTTAAACTCAATTTAGGCCTTGTGCAACATGGAATTCCTGGACTTTGTGTAAAATAGACTCAGGGGAAGTTGAAAAGACAAATTTAGATGTGACCACCTGACTTCATCAGTTCTCTCTTACTAGATAGGTATACTCTGCCTTTCGCCTCTTCTGCATCTCTGAAGCACACACACTTCAGCTGAAAATATGTTATAAGAAGCTGGAATGTTTTGGAAAAGAATCTCTCTGAAGCAATTGGTTATTTCCCTCTGAAATTTTCTTCTCTCTTTCTCCTTTGTCACAAAAGGCATTGAGCATTCACAAACTTTGGCAGAGTATCTACCTAAAGGAATAACTTAATGTTAAAGTTAATTGCTGACTGATGGTATATTATTCAATATGCACTGAGTTACTGAATATCTTATAGCCACCTTGAAATTGTGAAACTTTAAGAAAAGCACTATAGGGTTTCAGCTTGTCTTGAATAGAAGCAGGCAGCCTGAAAGAAACCACAACTTTGAGATTCCTTCTGAGAATCAGAATAACTGTCCATTCATTGTGCTGTATTTTTAGTAATGTGGTATTTAGTATGCAAAATGATAGGTTCTGGGACTGGTGAGAAGGCAAAGTAGAAAATGATTTAAAGAGATGGAAAAAAATGGCTCCTTCTAAATATGGCTGCTGCATAAGTACAGTTGAGTGATCATAAAATGTCTAATTCAAGCTTTCATATCTATATTTTAGATTGACAGTACCCTTGGGTTATTGGAGTGAGCTTCATTTACTGAACAGTCATAGGAAGCCATGTTTATTGTCTCAGCAGGTTCCTGCACTTGAAGGGTAATGCTTAAAGGCAAAGCAAAAGGGGAAAAAAAAAAAAGCTTGTTCATATTATTAGAGGCCCTCTTCAGCTTCAACAGATGTGTGCTATAGAAAAAAAAATGGGGGCAGAGCACGCTTCAGTTCTTATGAAGTTTTAAATATTTCTGCTTTAAAGATGTCAACTTAAGTTCTTTTGCTTTTCCCAATATAAAGTAATGGTATAAGCAATTTCTTCTGGGAAGGCAAATGTGACCAATCTTACTATATAAGACACTGTTTGAATGTCTCTGGGCACGCTGCATTTTTTCTGCCTTTTCCTGCTAGTTTCCATTGCTCTCACTGTGAACATGAAAAGATTTGTATATTAGAAGTGACTAGAATAATACAAGGTTTGTTTATTCGATTGTAGAATGAATACTTCTTTCAGGGGCTGTAGAGGAATACCTTATGTTAACATATTTCATATTTGTAGGATACCGGTGAGGAAACCTCCAGAAGCTCAGAATTCTTTCTCTGTTACCTAGGCTTCTAAAAGAAGGGGGAGCAAGAGGTTTTGTAGCCATATTTATTACTATGTGGCCCTTTCCAAATTACCCTTATGTTACAAGTTGAGATTTTCCAAAGCAGTTTGACCATTTTCCAGTTTAAGATCTTTCAATGAGAATGGTGCTAATGGGTATGCAATTGTCTTACAACATGACACCATTAATGTTATCTCCATTGTCCTCATTAATTGGTAGCTATTGTTTTCCATAGAAAATATGGCTTGTGACATTATGACCTAATTTTGATATCTTGCCACCGATCCATCCAGTTTATCCTATAATTCAGTGGTTCTCAACCTGTGGATTATGTTCAATTTGTAACAATGAAAATACATCCTGCATATCAGATATTTACATTATGATTCATAACAATAGCAAAATTACAGTTAGGAAGTAGCAACGAAAATAATTTTATGGTTGGGGGTCACCACAACGTGAGGAACTGTTTTAAAGGGTCACAGCATTAGGAAGGTTGAGAACCACTGCAATTCATTTCAACCCCATAGACTGTATGGCTTTTGTTGTGGTTGTTGTTGTTGTTACGATGCAACTCACTTTCTAACGTAAATTTTGTGATGTTAAAATGAATAGAAGGAGACAGAAAGAACTGAGGAACATTCCTTCTCTCTTTCATTTCCTCTTGTTCCTTGACCTCCATACATTTAGATACTGAGTCTCACTGGGTGATCATCATTACATGGTCGTTTTATACATTTGCAGAAGAAACTGTTTTTTTTAACCTTTATTTTTAATAGTCTGATAGAAGTCTTACTCTTAAATAACTTCATAGTTACAAGTTTATTACCAGATTTGGTAAAGCTTTTCATGAAGAGATTCCAACACTCTTTAACATGAACTCATTAAAATACACATCGTATCTTACTCCAAGGGGTGATTAGCATCCTTTAATAGATGGAAAGACCAAGGAATAAAAAAAAGTAAAGGAATTTCTTCAAGGACATACAGTGAATTAGTCATGAAAAAAAAAAAAAGACCAGAGTGCCTGTTTCTCCAATGGGAAAATATTGTATGCTTTCTGTGACATACATATCCTAAACATGGACATTTTTTGCCCAGTTTTTAGAGACTAAATTCCAGTTGTTTTGGTTAACAGAAAGAAAACTAATTTTTGAAATTTAGGTTTCTGTAGAGCTGTTTATGTGCAGTGACTGAGAAAACTGTGTATTCCCTACTTCTTCTTTCCTTCTAACTTGCTAAATTTCCATTCTTCTCTCATGGGACCAATGGCTATACAGAAGTAAACTATAGCCAAGAGGTGAGAATGTTTGGTAAACATAAAACTCTCATACTTCACCTAGCATGTAATTTTCATGAAACTTAGAACCATCTGTTTTGATTTTCATTCTGTATATTATCACACTATTAACATCTTGGAATGTTAGTTCTCTGACAAATATTTAGCAAAATCATTGTCACA
The DNA here is from genome assembly GCA_028627135.1 of Pseudochirops cupreus. Taxonomy (NCBI): domain Eukaryota; kingdom Metazoa; phylum Chordata; class Mammalia; order Diprotodontia; family Pseudocheiridae; genus Pseudochirops; species Pseudochirops cupreus. The sequence goes on from CM053580.1 coordinate 84,015,799, forward strand.
TACGATCATTAGATTTGGCAAGATAGAGATGATGATTCAGACAGCGAACCACGTGATGTTAAAAGTGAAATGGAGCATTGAGATTATTTAGTTCAACTCCCTAAATTTTACAAGAGATCGCATCTGTAGAGAGTGAATGGCCAATGTCACACAGAGAGCTGATTGCTGAGGGAGAATGAGTACTTAGGTATTCTAGAGAGCGCAATTTGGAACTGGGAAGATTTGAGTTTCAATGTCCCCTTAGGCCTTAGTACTTATATGACTTTGGGCAAGTCACTTCATCTCACTCAGTCTCCTTTCCCTCATCTATAAAATGGGAGTATCAATAGCACCTCCTTTACAGGATTTTTATGCAGATTAAATAAAATAACATATATAAAATATTTTGCAAATTTTAAAGCATGAGCTTTTATTACTATCCTCACTCAGTATTCTTCCATTATCACAGCAGGGTAGGTCACATCCACTTCTATTTTCTAACCACACTTGCTTGGAGAGTAGAGATTAGTCTTCTCCCTAGGAAGGGCCTTATAAACAATTTAATTGTGGAAAAGATGTGCTGTGGGAAGCTCAGCTATGAGTACCATGCAAATGTAATGGGTATAAATAATAAGGAAAAACTGTTTTGTTTTTTTTCCTGGTAGCAGTGTCTCAGCTTTTGGCTACAAGGTATAGTATGCATAGGACTACAAGTCCAGAACACAAGATAATCACAAGGATGCCAATTTGGAATGGGCTGTTTTCATCATCAGGTCCATTCCTGTCATTTGTGAGCAGAGTACGACACAGAGAGATTCAATGATTTACCAAACTCTAAGTCATATACAACTACAGATGTTGTTGTGACTTACTAAGCTAATTGGTTTTCAAAGAAATAAACTTTTCCAAAATATTAAATATTTGATTATACATAGAAGAGCAATGAAAACCACCAATTCTGCTGAAAAATGCTTAAATTCAAGATGTAACATTGTATAATGGATAGAGATCTAGTCTCAGCATAAGGAGGACCTGGTTGTCCCACCTCTAATGCATCCTGGCTATAAGACCTTGGGCATGTCATTTATGCCTTATGCCTATAGAGCCTTATGAAACTAAGACTCTAAGTTGAAGAAAAGGTAGAATTTGCATTGTTAAAAGTGGGATGCTTCTCTTTATTAATGAAATCTTAGGTTACTTCCCTTGCTCCCTCCCCCCCAAAATACTCAAACTAATTCATTTGATACATATTTATTAAATTTTTCCTATGGATCCTAGCTTTAGAAGCAGAAGAGATGTTAGTGGTGTTTTAGTTCAACCCCTCTACTTTACAGATCAGAAAATTGAGGCCTGAGAACTTATGTAAATCGTTCTAGGTCATATAGACAGAAACTGGCAGAGTAAGGAATTGAACCTAGATTGCTGAAACCCAAATTAAGGATTCTTTCCTCTGTATCATTCTGCTTCTGCCAATGTGCCTTAGAACCTGGGAAGGAACTCTTGAAGCTCCAAGCTTATACTGAAAGTTATTGATGGAGCATGCTTTCTTTATTTGTGGAATATGCTTCTTCTCACTCCAGCAATCCTTTTTTAGACTTTTGAAACATTGCTTATAAATTGTTAGTTGTGTCCAGAAATATCCCAAACTATCATCCTTTAATGGTAGTGGTTGAAATTGTAGTTCAATATTTGGCTATCTGCTGAAACTAAAAACCAGGCTAGTAGATATAACATTGTTTTTTGTGAGAATGAGGCATACACAATGGGTGAATGCTTGGTGCTTCAAAGACTCTCAGGGGGAAATAGATGGATTGAGTGAATTTTGTTAAATGTTAGCATCATAAACCTCTGTCTCTTTCACATAGTTTGTTGGTACCCATGTCAGCTGGGTATTAAGTCGTAATCCAGTCCTAGCTGTGGGGAATAGAAATGTATAGAGGATGGTATTTTAGAAATCAAAAATTGCATCTTCCTCTAGAGATTTCTAGCCATGACAAATCTGAGAATCGTTCTTAGTCATCCACTTCTGCTAACTCAGTGATTATGGTTGTACCTTGGGAAAACATGAAGCTACTTGAGAGAAGGGAAATAAAATAGCAGATGGCTACTATTGTAGGAACATTGCAAGTACAAATAAGGAACCCTCAGGACTATTCACACTTGCCTTTAACTTAGGAAAGTGGTAGAGAAAAAAAATGGCCACGCTCTCATGGTTGAACAATTATTCCAGCAGCATACAGAAATATATCTTTTAAGAAAAAAATCCATTGGATTTTAAAGTTCACATTTTTAGGTAATAACAAATTTACAATAATCAATTGGCAGTAGTACATAAAGAAAATGTAAATGACAATCAGCAATTTAAGTAGTGCAGGGAAATTTAGACTTTTCACTATGTGACATCAATGAAACTAATTGGAAAAAAAATTCAAGTATCAAATCAGAGACTCAGAGTTCTAGGAGACCTCAGATGTCATGTTTTCCAGCCAGTTGTTTGTTATAATCTACATAAAATAACTGATCATTTTTTCATTTTTGAACTGTCTGGAGTAATATGGCTTTCATATGTGAACACTGCCCTAGATCCTAAGTCAAGTCCTGACAGAATAGTTTCATACAAAAGTCATACTCTCTGTACTCTCTTTTTCCAATTTTTAAAATGGGGATAATAAAAATAATTTTTTAAATACACTCATTGATCTTAAAATGCTTTATAAATGGAAGTTTCTGAATTATCCAAGATTCTGATAAAATTTTCTGAAAATTTGTGTCACTTTATCAAGTCATTCACCTCTTAGGGGACTCTTTTTCCTCAAACATAAAATAAGGGGATTGAAGATAATCTCTGATGTCCTGTCTAGCTTCAAATCCTATGATTTTAGGCTTGGTATTTAGTTCTCATTGCCAGGAAAATGTTTTTCAGATTTTCTAATAATCATTTGAATCATAAAACTGTTTTGTATTTTGTATACAGTGTCCCAAAAACCAAAGTGAAGTTTTAAAACTACATTAGAACTGTAGAAGATGTATTTTCCCTGATGGGTCTAGTTGTAAAGAGTAACCTCATCATCATGCCAAAATCACAATGAAATTACCCAAAGATTGACTAGACTGAGATGAGACTGATTTTTGCCCAAGCTGATGTCATTACCTGAATCTCACCCCTCACACTACCTATATTTGCCTTCTTGATCTAGTGGAATTGAAAACCAACCATAATAGGAATAAAAATTTCATTTCATAGTGTTGATTGTATATCAGTGAACCTTTTGGAACTGGTGATATAGGCTGCATAAATCCTATGAAAGTTGCCAATAATGATTAACTCTAGTAGCCTTATATTGAGACATTAGTATTTGTCAACTGAGAGACATCAAGAAAACATAGCTGGTATAGGTTGTTTGGATGAGATTGATCCTAAAGAGTGGTTTGTTGTCTTTATTAATGCACAGGCTTGGGCTTTGAAACTGCATTGCATTTTTATAAATCTCAAAAATATTGAAAAATAGAACTCACACAGTTTTGGGAGTGGTGGGAGAATTGCTTCAGCTATGATAACCCTATCTGACATGGCATAATATCTAGGTTTGCAAATAGTATTTTGTAAAGCATCTCTGCCTATTTGGACCATATGCTTTCTTTCTATTGTTTGTGTGTTTAGATTGCAAATAATGATTCCTATCAGAAAAAAATAAATTGTGTTCTATAAATTTTCACTACTCTTGTTTCACATTCCATAGGGACTTTTCAGGACATCCGCATAAAAGCTTCCATAGTGAAGCATGCTCCCTGTGTGTGAAATCTAAAACTGACATATTCAAGAGAAACAAATGGTTCAGTTTCAATAGTATATGAAAGAAGTCAACACCATAGTCTAAGTGATTTTGGTCCTTTACTCAATACATTTTGAATGGTTTGGTATGAGCAGTCACTTTTGTGATTTAAAGGATTAGTGAAACATTGTATGAGCCCTGAAAGTCTTCAGACCTATATTGTGATTGCAAAAATATGCCAGTTTCAAATTTATTGACCATCTGTCAGTCTTCACTCACTACTAGCTAGCTGTCATTGTTTATTATTTGATGTTTTTGTATAATGAGTCCCTGCAGGGAGCAGCCCATAGCTCCATCTCAGTGATTAACGAGGTCATTGTCTATCGGAAACCATCATTCAGCCTTCCCAGCAAGCCACATTCTCTTATTCAGAGGAAGACTCCCACATATTCTCACATGTATGTTTTCATAAGTTTTTTTGGTTTGCAATAAATTTAACTAACCACAATCACACTTTTACACTGCATGAAACAAATCATAATTCCTCAGGAGACAAACGAAGCAATGCATTCCAAAAAGTCAAGTTTCAAATTGATCTATACATTCATTCATTCTCTTTCTCTCTCTCTCTCTCTCTCTCTCTCTCTCTCTCTCTCTCTCTCTCTCAGTCCTATACCTCTACTTACATAGATTGTCTGTGTATATTTCATTGGGAAAATTTAATTTACTAAATTGTTTAGGCATAGTAGATAAAATGCTTGGCTATATAGTACACTGCATGGATTATTTCATTTGATCCTTAGAATAACCCAGTGAAGCAGATGCTCTTATTAACCCCATTTTATAGATGAAGAAACTGAGAGTCAGATATATGAAGACACCCATTCAGTTTAATATATCTTATAAATGTCAGTGGTGGAATTTGACCTGAACTCTTCTTGACTTCAAATGTAGCATTTTATCCCCTATGTTACCCTACCTTAGGGGAAGAATCGAGTTCATAGTCTGCTTCTTCAGCTTAATTGATATGTGACCATGAGCAAATTGCTTAACTTTTTTTGGCCCTTAGTTTCTTCTTCATTTGTAGTGTGGTAACAATAAAGTTTCTGGTACCTTCCTCGTGGATTCGATGGAGCAATGGGATGATGTATTGAAGTGCTTTGCAAACCTTAAAGCACTATATGTTATTATTATTTCACCTAAAAGCCAAGTTGGATAAGCATTTGAAGCACTTCATGTAGTAACCATGACTCCTAGGATACTCCTTGGCTTTTCAGTACAAAGTAGGCATTTACAGCTACCATAGATTGGTTTAACCCATACAGAATGCAAGTGTGTATTAGCAAGTTTGGTGACTGAGGCTATGGTAAAAATTATGTCAAACAGAATCTCTGAAGTCAAAGGTCAGCCAAATTTGAGACTAATATGATGGGACAGAGATAGAGACAACATCCTTGAGTCAGTGGTTCATGACAAACATGTCTAGAGATTAGATCTTGAGTTTTTACCATTAAGAAGATATGACTGACATGCATTTCCTCAACCTGGCCTTGGAGCTCTGATTTTCTTAAATAGTCATTATGAATGCAGGAAGAGAGGAAGCTCAATGCAGTGACTGACTGTTCGTGCCAGGAAGCACATGTGCTCCAGGAAGCATGTCTTGGTGAGAGTTGGGGTGGGATTACAGCAGGAGCACTGCATCTTCCTATTTGCTTTACTATGTTACCTGAAACTTTTGGCAGTGCATTTTGGAGATGTAGAGGACACAGAAAATGTACGTAGTGACCACTAATTGTCCAGGCCATGATTATTTTTTTTTTTTATTTTTTTTTTTTTATTGATTTTTTTTTAAATTTTTTTATTTACTCATTTACTTTTAATTTACAAGATTCAGTTCCACAATCACTTGAGTTTCAGATTTT
>CM053580.1:84021972-84040848 GCA_028627135.1 Pseudochirops cupreus
TTCCATCTGGCAAATTCAACTTTTTAAGGCATTCCTCTCCTCATTGGCTTTTTGGGCCTTTTTGCCATTTGGGTTAATCTATTTTTTAAGGTGTTATTTTCTTCAGTCAGGTTGTTGACTCTCTTTTCATGATTTTCTTGCATCATTCTCATTTCTCTTTCCAATTTTTCCTCCACTTCTCATATCTGGTTTTCAAAATCCTTCTTAAGCTGCTCTATGGCTTGTAACTAATGTACATTTTTCTTGGTAGCTTTTGGTGTGGGAGTTCTGATTGTGTTGTCTTCCTCCCATTCCGTGCTTTGATCCTTTTTGTTCCCAATAAAGGAATCCAAAGTTGCATTGCTGGGTTTCCTTTGCTTCCTTTGCCTACTCACGCTGCCAGTTAATTACTTGACTTTTAGGTTCAATAGAACTCTGCTTTCAGAGGGAAGAGCTCTGTTCCAAATAGCTGGGGTTTTCACAGCTGCCAGAGCTATTAGGAGGCCATGGTTCCTGCGGCCCTCATCAGCTTTGACTCACTGAAAACGCACCTCAGGACCACCACCCAAGACATGATCTGATCTAGGCAGCTGAAAGCAAGAGCACATAGCCTCTGAATGATAGCTTGCCCCACCTGCAATCTGCAGTCGGGGAGCTTCTGAAGCAGCCACGTGGAGGAGGCTGCAGGGCCTGGGCTTCAGCCACTCCTAACTGTCAGGCAGTGGGCCAGACCTTCTCCCCCAAATTTATCCAAGTTCCACTGACTTTTCACCTAGTCCTTGTTTCTTATGGGTGTAGTAATGCTGGAAAATGCCACAGCTGCCGGTGATTCGCACTCCAGCTCCGGCTAGTTCTGGCAGCCCTAGGACTCCAGCCGCGGGTTCATGTGGTACTAGTCTGGGCTCCCAGTACACTGCGATGAACCCCTTCCTGTCTGCCTGCCAGGCTGCCTTCAGCAGGAGCTTTGATACTCTGTCATTTTGTGAGTTCTGGAGCTTTAAAATTTGTTTAGAGTCATATTTTATTTGTATTTGAGATGGTTAAGAGGAGAGCTGTGGAGTTTTGCTGCTTCTATGCCACCATCTTGATCAAAGTAAGTAAATGTTAAGTCTTTTTTTTTTTTCAGGTGGAATTAATAACTTTTTTTCCACATGAAAGGAGGATAATATTAAAAGAAAGAGGTAATAAGTTAAAATGAACTTTATATAAGGTCTTTTCGTGGGTCCACTGCTTTGTGGGAGATTCTGTTTAGCATGTTTGCATCATTGCACATGTGTGGATGCATTCATGCATGCAGCAGCTTGAACTGAGTCTACATGACAGTTCAACACACAACAGCGTGACAAAGAGCTCTCTAGAGTACACAAGGAGAGTAGGAATAATGTTAGGTACTGAGACAGGAACATTTGGAGAGGAAAGAGTGCTACTTTCCCTGGGATCCAGCTGACACTTACTCTCTGTGCCTTAAATTTCACTCAATGGCTAGCTGAATTATGTTTTTTAAAGATAATATGGATTCCTCCATCTAGTTCAGCAAAATCTAATTTTATGCTCATTTTACTTTGCTTCAGGAAATTTATTTTTTCTCCCATACTGCATTTTTCCTGAACAATCACCCAACCTAGTAGATACTGACTAACTTGTCAAGAGATGAAGGGAATTTGTTTCACTGGAAATTAATCTAATCAGTAGGACATTTATAAGAAGAGCCAAACCAGATTTGCTTACAACCAAACAATACCTGAAAGGAAGAAATTTTAATCTCATTATAATATGCCCTTCCAAAATCCAGAACATAATTCTTTCTGCACTGTTTTTAACTTTCATTGTGGTTTGGGGTTATGAATCATCTGTGGTTTTCGGAGGGAAACCAGAAAGCTGGGACTTCCCTTAGATAAAATAGGAAGTGGGAGGAAAAGCAATAATAACCTTTTAATACTTTGATGAAAATAGCCTCCATAGAACAAGGATAAACAACATTGCCTTCTCATTTACCCCTGCATAAAATGCAAAACAGAACTCAGTGTGCAATAAAGCATTAGTATCCTTATTGCTAATGTAATCTTAACTAATCATTTCTTCTGTCGTTGCTGTAGTTACAGTAAGTCATCTTCAGGAAATCTTTCTGAATAAGGTTAGCCCAGAAACTGAAACCACTGAGCCTTTCCTCTCCCTTCTATTCATAAAATTTTTCATTAATGTTTGCACGTTTCTAAGCTGGTCCCAAACAGGATCAGCCTCTAGTCTTTTCAGAATGTCACCAACCCAAAACAGTTTTCTCTTTAACAATCCCCTTCTTTGTAATACATAAACACATTCTTCTGGGGCTCTGTAATTATCCAAAATGAGCTTTAGTGTTGCAAATTACTTTCGCACCCCTATGATTTATCTGTAGTAAACACACTTTATAATATTTATATTCCTATTAGAGCCACCACTAATGACAAATCAGCAGCACATAAACATTACATGATACTACATGGCCCAGTACCTGATGTCCCTATAATAGTTACATTCCTTGTTCTCCCTATCATGTTGGGAAAAGGCAAACCTTGGCATTTCGCCGGGCTCATGGAAAATACCTTTGAAAATGGCTGTTTCACATTTCCTACAGTTTGCTTTAAAAGAAAGGCATTCCTTCATACTTATGAGGCATGGGTTATTGCAGTTTCACATTATGCATCATTACTCTGAGTAGGTGTCTTATCAGCAACTCCAGTTGTTGTGAAGAAGATTGGAATTAAGCACTGGAAGCTTTTTATTTATCATACATGTTTTATTCCTACAAGATTTTCAGTGTATAAGCTTCTTTGTTCAGTTCAGAATTGGATACACTGCCAAAACATTGTAAAATTTACATCTTGCTATCCCCCCTCCCCATTTATTCCTAATTTGAATTGAAAAGAAAGCATAGGTTTTTAATTAAAGGTTTGTTTGACAACAGACCATATTGAGCATATTTGATCAGTAGGGCAGGTTTTGTGGAAATATAAGTAGGCAATGGACCTATTTAGTCATTTTTTTTCTTTTTTAAACCTGTGGCAACCTGTGCTATCTCTAAGGACTATATTCCAAATAACTGCCTCCTAGCATCAAGCTTTGATGAACAAGACGAAGGAAAATTTAACCAAAGGTTACTACTTCTTCCTTTAACCTCACTGATATCAGGGTGGCCTGAACACAGAAAAACTTCAAGATAAATATTAAAGAAACTTCAATTGAAATAAAGTTTTTTTGTTTTTTGTTTTTTAAAGATGCTTTTCTTTTTCTATGTATTACCAGTCTGTTATGGAGGCATCTTAGCTTGATGGATAGAATGTTGACCATGGGGTCAAAAAAACATGGTTCAAATTCATCTTCTAAAGCTAACTGACATTGACCAAGCAATTTAAGATCTATGTGCCTCCGGCAACTTACTAGAACTCCTCTACTACTTGGAGTCCTCTATTACGAGGAAGACCTGAGTTCAGATATGGCCTGAGATATTTACTCTATGTGACCAAGTCATGTAGCTTCTGCCTTCCTCAGTTTCTTCATTTGCAAAAGAGGGGTAATAATAGCACCTAACTCCCAGCATTTTTGTGAGAATAAAATGAAATAATATTTGTAAAGCACTTTATAAACCTTAACCTACTATATAAATGCTAGCTAGCACTATTATATCTATGAAAAAGCATCTATTATAAGCCAAGGCACTATGCTTAGTGCTTAAGATACTGAGACAAAAATTAAACTAACCTTTACTTTCTATAGGGAAAGACAGCATGTACAGATCCATTTTAATTTGCATATGTGGAGAGAGTTCCTGTATCCTTACTGCAATTGTAAGCCCATCTTTATTGTTATCCAAAATAAACCTTCTTGGACAATTGGTAGCATGTGCCAGAGGAAATCAAACCACTGCCACCACCTAAATTATCTTCTCTTCTCATATGGCAATGTGCTAGATCCAAGAGCCCTAGGATTACCTATGCCTTCAAGATCACCATCCCTATTTTCAGTCGTCATTGACATAAACAACCGTCAATGACGAGGGGCCCACCTCCCTTCCTACCACCAAAACCAAGTGCTGACCAATTATCATTGGTGGTCATGGGATCTAGCCCCTGACTCCTAAACAACAACAGCTATGGCTGTTCCAAAAAAGACATTTCCCTGCCCCTGATTCCTTGGAATTGTTAAATGGTTCAATACCAGAAAGGAATATGGATTTATCAGTAGGAATAACATTAAGGGAGATGCATGACCAGCTAACTTTACCTTTGTACCGGAAAGACCTGAAAAGTTTTCATCTGCATTACAGACAAAATCTATATACTTTGTTTTCCTTATTAGAATTGAAACTCCTTAAGTGCAAGGACTGTCTTCTTTTCTGTTTATAACTCAATACTTAGCACAGTGCTTTGCACATAGTAAGTTCTTAATAATTTTTTTTTCTTTCATTTGTTTAGTTTTATTTCCATTATACAGACAAGGAAACTGAATCTTGAAGAACTTAGGTAACTCACATATGGTCACAAAGCCAGTAAATAGTGGAGTTGATGAGGTGTAGGCTCTGGGACCCCCCTTGAGTTCTCCTTGAATCTTTGAGGTACAGGCTCTGGGAAACCCCTTGAAGTCTGATTGAGTCTTCCCACTGGATGAGGTTGCAGAGGCCATAAGTATTTCATGGTGGCTGGGCCCCAAACCTCTGTTACTAGCCTGGCCCTCCATTGTCCATCTGCTTCCCACCCTTGAGCCTATGAAAATACCAATCCACTCTTGCATTGACCTCGTTAACTTCTCCTGAAGACCCTCCCCAAACTCATTACTGGAGTCTGACCTCATTGACTCCTCCTGAAGACCCTCCCCAAACTCATTACTGGAGTCTGACCTCATTGACTCCTCCTAAAGACACTCCCCAAACTCCTCCTCTAGACCACTCCTAGATTTCTCTGTATATAAGACCCCATCTTCCCTCCATGTGCTGTGAAAGCACCATAGAATTGCTTAGCACGGACTTCCTGTGTGAGAGCACCAGAGAAGGATTTAGCACAGACTTGCTCTGTGAGAGCGCCATAGAGTTTTCTAGCACAGACTTGCTCTGTGTCCAGCATAGGCGAACTTCTAATAAACTTTACTTTTCTTTGGCTGAGAAGACTTGAGTGGAATTCTTTCTGCAGGACCCGGCATGTTGGTATTTTGGGGTCTCAAGCACCCCTAACCCTCTTTGGGAAACCCCTTCAGAGTTAGGATCCAAACCTGTGTCTCCTTACCATAAACCCAATATTCTTTCTATCATACCAACCTTGTTATCCATGCAAAGGTTCAAGTAATTTCAGGTTCAATCATTTCTCTGTGGTTACAGCAGACAGTTCAGTTGACCATTCTATCATTTAGCCTTCCTCTGCCACAAAAGAGATGGTTTGAGGACTGACTAAATCATTGTTTGAAAACACTTTCAAGAGGAAATATAAAACAGCAAAATTTTGCTATTTGAGTTAATGTCTGTTGGGAGAGGGGAAGAACTGTGGATGTTAGTGGAAAGTATATAATGGAATAATTTTAGCAAAATGAAATGTTATACTTTCAGGGAAACTAGGCCAACAAAGCTTTTCTTCAAATGCAGAGAATAATTAATTTTTAAATTATAAAAATTTATAACTTTAATTAATAATTAATAAAATATAAATATTTATTTAATTAAAATAATTAATTTAATGCAACTGATGAAACAATGAACTAATTTTCTTAATTACTAAAACTAATTTCTAATTAGTATATCAATTATAAATGCATGCATCTAAATTGCTTGAGAACACTTGAAACCAGTTTGTTCCGTCTAGTACTTTCAATACATTCCTAATTAGTGGAGTCTGAATTAATGAGACTTTATGACTTAATTTCACTCTTCTTGAGTCTCAGTTTGTTTATACTATCAAATTTTGCCTTCAATGGTTTTACTGAAAAAGCATATCTTACAAAGAGTTCTCTCCTTCCTGATGGAGTACTGGCTCTTGGAACCCCCTTGAATCTTCCGACTTGATGAGGCATTTGCCTAAGGCCATAAGCCTTCCATTATTGCTAGGCCCAAATCTCTGTTACTCTAAACCTAGCTTAGCCCTCCATTGTAGAGCTACTTCCCACTCTTCATCCTATCAAAATGTCTATATCCAAATCTTACCCTTAAACTAGACCAGTCCACTATTTTCTGTCATCTCCAGGTAGTCTTCAACTATTTCCCACCCTTAATCCCATTCCTAGAGTCTGACCTCAGTCCCCTCAAGATTCTCCTTAGACTTCCCCTCAAGACCTTCCCCAAACTCCTCCTCTAGACCACCCGTAGATCCCTCCTACAGACTTTCTGTATATAAGATTCATCTTGCCTCCATGAAGGGGCTGAGATTTGATCTAGCTCAGACTCACTCTGTGTCAAATTATTCTAGCCTGCTTGTCCAATACAAGTGTCACAAGTGCTTAGACTCCTTAAGAATCTACCCATTATGATGAATCTTTAATAAATTTTGTTTTACTTTGGCTGAGAAAAGGCTTGAGTTGAATTAATTTGGCAAGACTGGGTGTATCGGCATTTTGGGGTCTTGAGCACCCCTAAAGCACAAACTTCAACGCTTCCAACAACATGAGAAGTGAGATCCTTTTTGATGTACCAGATACAGCACAATCATTTTAAATTATGGTGCCTCTCCATCAATACTCAGAGAACTACTAACTACTTGTCAAAATTCTTTCTACCACAAAAACACAGGTAAAGTTAAAATGAGATTTTGAAAATTCATGTGAAACTTCTAAAAATTTCCCCCTAGCTATTAGTAGTAGGTGTCCTTCCACATGTTACAAATGAAAATCTCAAGAGACTGAGTTCTTGGGTAATTAGTAATCAATTTATTAATTAGGCTAGCTGATAATAAGAAAAACTGATGATTGTCAGACTCTCTCGATAACCAAAGTCCAAACCATGGAGATCCCTGAATGCTTAAATACCTTTAGAAAACGGGGTGTACTTGAGAGGTAAAAATAAACCCTGATTAGTGAACAATTAATGATAAGGGTGGACTTTCAAATGAGGAAGTGGGCTAAAAGTCTTCAGCTCCTCCTGTTGAGAACATAGCTTAATCATGAGACTCAGCCATCTTCAGAAATCTGGACAAAGGAATCCATCTCTATCCAGACCACTCTGATTGGTTTTCTCCTTCATAAACTGGGTTCCCTTAGATTCTAATAGAGAGGTACAATGACATGGGCTTGATGATTTAGGGCTGGAATGCACCTAGATTAGATTCTGTTTATACTATAAACAAAAGTAAGGTCCCCTAGTTGGTTGGGGTCCACCCAACATCATGGAATATGTACCCTGAAGATTAGGTCAATCTCATCTATTAGCCTTGTCCTTCAGAGACTGGCTGAATGACCTACATGGGCTGGTCTCTGAATAAGAAAATAAAAAGAAAAAAAATCTTAATCCTAATTGAATAATTGGTTTTGAATATAATAGAAAAACAATCACTTCTCTCATTCAAATTATTTATTATTACTTTTCTGATCATTTCCCTCCCTTTAACCACCCAAAAAACTCTTTAAGGACAGGGACAGTTTCCCATTGTGTCTTTATATTTCCCAGTGTGGAGTGTAATGCTTAACATTAGTAAACACTTACTAAATGTTTTTTGAAATGAATTGAATTGAAATCCCAAGTAATTGTGGAGCTTCCTAATTGCAAAGAAACAACTCTGGAAATTGGCAGTGAAATGTGTTCTGCAAGCTTCTGTTTAACCCAAGCTGATCCCAAGAGATTTTTTTTTTCTTTTTCCTCCTTCTTAGTCTATTTCTGTTAGAATCCAGTCAGTACAAAGGAAAAGTTCCTCCTTGACTTGGAGGTAACAGTAATTCATGGAGACAATGCCTCGCTTTAAAGAGAGTATTCTGTTTGTCAATCAAGAAAAAACGAGAAAGAAAAATAGAAAGACAGACTTTTTATGTCCTTTATCATTTTTTAAGATGAAAATTTAATGGAAATAAATGTGAAATGATATACCAGGGGTCAAAAAGTCTGTTTCAGATGCTCAAAACAGTCGGAAAGGATATACCAATGTAACTGGTGTTATTTTTCTTATTTGAAGAACTTGCCCACTGAAAGTTTGAAGTACAGCAAGGTGGAATATAGTAGAATCCTTTGGTTTGTCATGGCAAAGAGATACATAGACACTATGACACATGCATGAGGTTCAGAAGAAAGAGAATAGAGAACTAGCCCTTTGGTTTATGGTTGGGGATGAGATTCAAGAAACTGAAGGAGACTGAGGACTTGGCAGGTGAAAACTTTCAGTGACACAGCTAAGATCACCTTGCTAACATCAGCCAGGAGAATAAGGTGCCAGATCTGGAGGCTGTTGGCTTTCCATTCAGGAGAACAGATTAAGTTCCCCCATAAAGATACCTTCTCACTGAGAAGAAGCAAGCATTTCCTCCAACCTTATTATTTCAAGTTTGTTCATAATCCCTGATTTAATTAGCACTTCAGTGCCTACTTAACCTAAATAAAAATATAACTGGTCATAATCTAGAAAAGACCTAGAGAAGGGTAACAAGGCTAAAGGTGGACCTACAGCCCAGATCTGATATTATCACTCCTTTCCTCACAGTTTTAGAGGTTCCTCATTTTCCTGTAACATAAACTCTGCTATTTGGCACAGGTTTCTAAAATGTCTTTCTAGATTTATTTTACATTATCCTCTTTCATACATTCTATGTTCCAACAAAACTGGCTAACTACAGTCCATCATTCAATCACTACTTTAATCAATTGTTCAATAAGCATGCAGCAAGAGCTCACTATTTGTTCTTCTTCCACATCCATGCTTTGCACAGGCTGTGACAGATGCTTTCTTCCTGGATATTCTTTAGTCTCTAGGCTCAAACCAAGTGCTACCTCCTCCAACTGTCTTCCTGATTTACGCTCTGGTCCAGTTGTTAGTGCACTCCCCCACCCAAAATTAGCCTATTGTTCCCTGTGTATGTGTTTGGGAATGTGAATTTAAATTCAACCTGTAATTTCATTAGCATAGAACAGCTCACTGAGAGAGAATTCCTTCTGCTGATGTACAGCATGGCCTGTTTTGCAACTTGTATTCTTCAAAAGCTGAAGCATGTATAAATGTATGACTCATACACATATGTTGCAAATGTATAATTTATATATGTATGTATGCACATATCGGTTCTCTATGGTAAAATGTAAGCACTCTGAGAGTGAGGACTATTCCATTTTTGCCTTTGTAGTCCTAATACTTAATAATGATAGATGGATGGAAAGAAAGAAAGAAAAAGGGAGGAAGAAGGAAGGAAAGAAGGAAGGAAGGAAAGAAGGAAGGAAGGAAGGGAGGAAGGGAGAAAGGAAGGAAGGAAGGAAGGAAGGAAGGAAGGAAGGAAGGAAGGAAGGAAGGAAGGAAGGAAGGAAGGAATATAAACTCTTCGGTTTAGCTTTTAAAGTCCTTCAAAATTTAGTCACAGATTATCTTTCTCAGCTCAGCAGACACAAAGAGACAAGTAAACTCAAGTCCAGGATGATTACACAGGGATTCTCATGGGAGAAAAGAATAGCTTAGATAGAGTTGTATTAAGTGTTTAACAACCAGCTTGGGGTGTGGGGAGGGGATGAATGCATAAAACACTTTTAAATTTAATCTGAATTATTATATTGACATTTTCTCCATCACTTAGAGAGTGAACAGAATAAAAAATAAAAACACGTCTTGATTTGAAGCATTTGCTAAATTTCTAGTTGTAAATGTTCACACTAAAAATTTAACATTGGGCTCTAATGAGTGAGCTGACACACCCCTAACACGGAGAGAAATCAGCCTGGATACAAGACCAACCAAATTCAATACCATATGAACAACAAACTTGTTTTGCATCTGTAAGCCCAATCTTCTTGTAGTAATAGTGAATGTTTATATAATTCTTTAAAGATCATGAAGTTTTTGCATAAATTAATTTCATTTGTTCCTCACAATAACCATGGAAGCAAATGCAATTTTTATCCCCATTTCACAGATGAAGAAATGACTTGCCCAGGATCACTCAGGTAATAAGTATCTGAGTCAGTATTTAAATTCAACTATCCAACAATGCATATCATATGCATGCATATATATACATATTTGCATAGAAATCTCTACCTCTTTCTAGCTCCTTAATAAACATTTTTAATATCTAGAGGTAAATCACTCATTACTTTCAATATCAGAAACCCAGAGGAGTGTTAATAAAGAGACAGTGCTTGTGATTCTTTACAGCATGAGGGAATTTTTCATTTTTGCTTGAAGTTGAACTGACTGAAGAAAGGGAATTAGCACAGGCTTAACAAAGGACTTAGGTAGAAGGTAGTCCTTTATCCAACTATTTAACTTCAACTACGAAATTATTTCAGAAGGGGATTTTTAAAGATGTATTCATTTCTCCTACGCTGGGTTACATATAAATGTCATCACAGCTTAACCAAGAATTTCACTAATTGCTCACTCAATATTTTCCCTTTGACAATAAATTAAAGCCTGTTTTTAAATGGCCTTTCTTATCCCTGACCTCATTTTTGTGGTTTTTAATCTTTCTAAGATACTACTTTCCCCACTATTTTTCTACTCAATTCTTTTTCCTGCCTTTCTGCATTCTTCTTTTTTCTCCTAGTGAGCTTGATTTTGCAGCGAGGTGGTACAGGGTATAGAATACAAGGCTTGGAATCAGGAAGACCTCAGTTCAAATGGGATCTCAGACACTTAATAACTGTGTGAATCCTGGGTGACTTAACTCTGTTTGCTTCAGTTTCCTCATCTGCAAAATGAACTGGAGAAGGAAATGGCAAACCACTCCAGTATCTTTGCCAAGAAAACACTAAAAAGGGTCACAATAAGTTGGACACAACTGAAGAACAACAAGCTTTACTTTCTCACCACTGTCCTTTATTTACTATCTACAAAACATCTGGCAGAGTTTACCGTAGTGATCATCATGCCCCTCCATCACTCCTGCCTTATGTGTTACACTGCCCCTGTCACTACTAGTCCTCCATTAAGCATCTTTAAATCAACATTATAATACTATTAGAACTCTACCTTTTATCACTTTCTTTACCAAATGGATAGAAAATGCACTGAGAGGTTGTCTGGGCGTTAATTTTCAGTGGTAATTTTCTCATATCAAAATAGTCAAGTTTTTCTTCTCCTCTGCCTCTGCTTTTCATGCTTGATATTCACTAGCATCTAATGGATAAATTAAATAGCTCTAGGAAGGATACTACAGTGTATTTCCTAGCATCTAATGATTAAATGCAATAACCACAGAAATGATATCATAGAGCCCAGAAATCACATTAGTATTCAAAGACGGCCTCTTCCCTAATTGTATCCTAGCATTTCCTAGTCCAAGGGTGGGAGAAACGTGACTAGTCCTTTTCTCCCTTGGACCTCAAGTAATATTTCATTTTTCACTTCTTTGATATACATATATTAATATGTATATCAAATATATGTATATGTTTATATGTATATAAATACATATATATTTTATATGTATGTATATGTATATAAATATTTGTATGTATACATATATGTGTATGTGCATGTATGTGTATATATTTACAATATCTCCCTAATAGGCTATAAGATTCATAAATATAGTCACTGAGTTAAGCTTATCTAAACTTTGTACCTCCCATAAGCCTAATATACTACTCAACCAAAAAAACAGGGATTTAATAAATGTTTGCTGAATTAAAATGTAGTTAATAGAATGAAATGGAATTACTGACATGAGTGGTGGAGAGTGAACAGCAATGGTAAGACAGCATGACAATTGGAATGGCCTGTTCTCAGTGCAATGGGAAAAATATTAACATTATTTTCTACCTATAAAACAGTGGTTCTCAACCTTCCTAATGCCACGACCCTTTAATACTGGTATGTGGGCATATCTTCACGTGGGCACACCCGCCTGGAGATGGATAGAGGAGTGGTGTCTCAGTTCCTAAGACCATCGGAAACATGTGTTTTCTGATGGTCTTAGGCGACCCCTGTGACCCCTGTGAAAGGGTCATTCGACCCCCAAAGGGATTGTGACCCACAGGTTAAGAACTGCTGCTATAAAAAGATCAAGGAGTAATTTTTTTTTTTTTTACAATGCAACTCCTTACAGCTGCCACAACCATATATGCAATGAATATCTGTTGCTTTCCTCCCAAGGCCAAACATGTCAGATGTCAAGCATGTACCCCCTTTTTTAGCAATTCCTCTTCCAATCAGAGAGTGTTTTAAGTACTAGTTTAGGGGGGAAATGTACTGGTGCATGGCTTGCCCATTTTCTGCCAGGCTCTTATGTGTAAGGAGTAATGGATACTCCTTGACTACAGAAAGACAGATAAGGACAATCATGTGTGAACTACAGAGCTGTGTATGTTGGAAATACTCAATATATACCTATGAATTACTAGCAAGAGGAAGCATAGACCAGTGGAAAGAGTATTGAACTGTGAAAACAGCAGAGACCTGGATTTGAATGTTTCCTATGACATTCAATTGTCATATGCTCATGGGTAAATTACCTAACTGGACCTTGGCAAATCTCTTAACCTCTCTGGGGTTCAGTTTCCTCATCTGTCAAGTGAGAAAGTCGGCTCTAAGCTCTCTTCCAGCTTTAGAATTATCATGCCATAACTCTATGAACCTCTTGAAGGCTCAAGTACCTCATCTATAAAACAGGAACAGTGATATATACAGCAGCTACCTTCACAGACTTTTTGTGAGGATCCAATGAGATAAAGTATGTAAAGTGCTTTGCAAATCTTAAGAAGACATAGAAATATAATATATTATTAATAAAATGTAGGCAAGTGAACTACCTTTCCAAAAGGGCCATGCCCTTATAATGCTACCATTCAATGAGGTAGATCCAGGTCCAGCCTGAACCATATGTGGAGGGTCCATGTTACTTCTTGAAATTCTGTCATATAATATTAATATTTCATTGACAATTAAAATAACATAATTATTATGAAAAATAACTACTGCTCTAATCAAGTTATTGTAATTAATTCCATTAAGTATAAAACATTTACTGGAGACTAGTAAAGACAGTACAATCTGCAATGAAAGCCACTGTTGTTGCTATTATCATTTAACATATATTAAACACCCAAGAGGTCCTAGAACTAATGAAAACAGACAGAGATTAGCACATTTCTTTCTCAAATAGTCATTTTTCATTGACTTAGTTCCTTTTGGTGGGCAAATAAAAATGACCGCATCACATTACAGATCAATCAGTTACCAAGTGTAATTTTTGCAATAGCAAACATTTTTAGGTTATATGAGTAGAAAAAAAATAAAAGCATCTGAAATGGGCAATCTCCTATTACTCTAAATGTGCTCCCTGACTGAGACCTAGTATGCCAGCCTGGAGCAAATTGTTACAGCCAAGCTATTAACTCCTAAAAACAGGGATCTATAATGAAAATGCTAAGAGACTCACTATTGGGTCCAGCTACAGTCCAACCTACAATGATACTTATTTTTACAGTTTGTCACATCACAGTAGTTTTGGCTGTGGCATCCATTCTTGTCTAGGTGGCACTGACCTATACCTCTCATTCAACTCTTGTTTTCCCCTTTCATGTATGCTATTGCCTCCCCCACTCACACACACACACACACACACACACACACACACACACACACACACACACACACCCTCTCATCTCTCCATCTTTCTTTCTGTTTACCTCTCTCTCCCTCTCTCTCTTCCACTCTCTGTCTCTCTCTCTTTCTGTCTCTCTCTCTCCTTCTCTCTCCCCCTCTCTCTGTCTCTCTCCCTTCTTCCCTCTCTCCCTATCTCCTCTCTGTCTCTCTCTGTCTCCCTCTCTTTCTCTCTGTCTCTTTCCCTCTCTCTTTCTCTCTCTCTCTCTCTCTCTCTCTCTCTCTCTCTCTCTCTCTCTCTCTCCCCTCCCTCCCTCTCTCCCTCCCCTCACCTCCCTCTCCTTTTTTTTTTTGTCACTGTCTATATCTAGCCATCTATTCATCTATCTTTATGTCTGTTTTTGTCTCTGTGCCTGTTTCTATCTTTGGCTCTCTGTGTCTGTCTCTGTATCTGTTTCAGTTTTTCTGTGTCTCTGTTTCTCCTTTGTCTTTATAGGTCTGTTTCTGTTTCCTTGTCTTTGCGTCTGTGTCTCTGTCTATCTGCCTCTTTTTCTTTCTTTTCTCAGTCTGTTTATCTCTATTTTTCTGTTCTCTCTCTCTCTCTTTCTCTCTCTCTCTCCCTCCCTTCCTTCCTCCCTGCCTCCTTCCCTCTCTCCCCAATAACTGCATCTCTCCACACTGAACCCCATTTAGCTCTTCATATATCAGGTCAGCACTTTGCTTCTCCAAATCACACCAGAGAGAAAGGGAGTATCCCTAAGAGCAAAGCAGATAAGGAAGTGGAGCACTAAAGTGAACCAAAAACAGAGTATACAGCTCAGGTTTTTCAGCAATTTCTGGGATCTTGTCAAGTTACTATGTGTTTAAGTGCACATTCTATAACAACATATGGAAGTCAGATTTCTTTGTCATTTATTCACAGTGTCACAGTACCTAGATTTATTTTCCAAGTCAGCAAACCTTTTATTTAGATATGTCATTAAGTTGTGTGTTTAATTTTCCTGTGTACTAGGGATTCCTAAGACTCTAGGTGCACGTTTACACATGTGTGCATACATGTATGTTTGTATTTATGTATATAAACATGTATGCATTTGCATATGTATTTCACAATTGTCTAGATAAAAGAGCCTTGAAAAAAGTGAAAATTTTATTTATGGAACACAAGTAGGCTTTCAAACAAAAGTCACGTACAGATCTGTAAACTGCAACATACGTTTGAAGGAGTGGGAAAAAATGTGAAGAGAATGGGTCCTGAGATGCAGGATATCCTATTTCTGGAAGTTAATATGCATTGGTGAAATAAATTTGGTGGGTGCTAGTTATTGAAAAGCTAGGATGTGCACAGAGGCCTTGGAAGTTTCTAATGAAAAGCTCCAAGAGGCAGATACTTCAAAAGGGTGAAGTCTCTGTGTCCCTCTATCCTAATGCATAACATATTTCTTTTACATTGGGTCCCTCGGCTGAGAGCATTTGAAATAGGATACACGTAACTGCAAAAGAAGCTGTTAGCACTTGAGAAGAGCCAAATGCGTTATATACACTAGCAGGGAAAAAAAAAAGCACCAGATAAGATTTCCGGAGATCAGGTCCAAACTGAGCTATACATGACATTTGATTACACTTCTTTTAGTAGATGGGATATTCACCTTGGCAACCATTGCCTTACTTGACAGTCAGAGCATTTCATTTCCTTGCATTTATATATTCAGGGGTGGTTTCTGGATTTACTTTTTTTTTAACAGCAAGTTGCATTAACTCCAGCTTTCCGGAACGTTAAACGGAATGACTGTTTCCTCCAATGTCCCATTCTCTGAGATCAGGCTGTTCTAGCTCTACTATATCTGTTTCCCTCCCCCTCAAAGAAAGCTAAGCTGTGATATAGAGACCACTGTAAATGGAATGAGAATGAGCCGCATAAGGTGAGTGAGAAACCTAAATTCAGTGCTTTTCTTCCCATTATTAGTTCCGAAAATTACTCCATTTTTGGCTTCATGTCAGCAGGTTGCCCTGACATGCTAAATCCAAAGTAAACACCCTGCAAACTTAGACACAATCTAGCAGATTTAATAAAATGGAGTTTGGAAGCTTCAAAAAATAGGATTATCTAGGGATAAAAAAGAAATACGATGAAGATATGTATTGCAAATGAAGAAGCTGCAGGGCAGATTGTGCAGCTCTACCAAAAGAGGGTGTGTGTGTGTGTGTGTGTGTGTGTGTGTGTGTGTGTGTGTGTGTGTGTGTGTGTGTGTGTGTATGTGTGAAAAAGCAGCAACAGGGGACCATAGGAAAAAGACTCTATAAACAAAAACACCTTATCTAGAGAGATTCATATTATAGATCTTTAATTTGGTAGGAAGTGAATTCTCCTTGTAGTGGGAAAGACAGAAGAGGGGTTTAATTTTTCATTCATATACAGCAAACTCAATTATGTTGACCTAGTTGCCCAATTTGAAGGTTGTCCTATACTTGTCAATATTTATTTTTACCTTTTCTGCTGCCCACATATTTTGTTGCTGTTGTTGTTGTTGTCTTGCTTTGTTTGGGTAAAGCTACACTTATTAGATCACTGTGTGATCCTGAGCAGGCATTTAGTGCAAAAAAATCTCTAGACATCTATGTCATTTGTAGATATTCTCCTAGAGTTGTATTGGGCACAGCTCTGCCTCACTTAAACCCAATTTCAAGCACAAGTCAAGACATCACCTGTGTGATATTGCTGGTCTTTTTCAAGAACAATAGACACTCCTCTCCTCCCAAAGCTCTAATCAATTTGGAGTAAGGGCTTGAAGCATTTGAGATAACTATGGAATGTGAGGATCATTCATCAGAATAAACTTAGATTTGTTTGTGCTAGCCGTTCTCACTTGATCTTATTCCATACGTTCAATCTGTTGTCAAGTTTTGTTTCTTGTTATTTTTGCATTTCTTTGAATCCCTGGCATTTACACATCAATGTTTATTGAATATTGCAAGGTACCAACATGCTCTCTCACCAGTTTTGTTTCCTGTTAGCTGCTCTGATCCATAAAAGTAGACAAGAATAAGTCATTCAATCTAATAAGTCATTATTGAATTCCTACTATGTTCTAGGTGCTGTGAGGTACATCAATTAATAAGAAGACATATTCCCTACAGGGAATATACTTTCCCTCCCCACAAGCATCTTACAGTCTATTGGAGAAGAAGGATGAAACCCATGACCACACAGTAGATTCTGTGGATTTCAATGATCAGTGCTTTAATACCTGCCATTTTATTGTAGACTGTGGGCAATTAAAATTTTGTTGTACATTACATGCAGAAGAATTAGACATTAAACACTATCCACACAAATTCCAAGGACACTTGCCCAGAATTTGAAGTTGAGTTCAAGCTGTTTTATTATTATTATTAAAATACAGGAACCTTTCTTTTTGTTTTCAAAACAGAACTGGGAAGTGTTGTTGTTTTTTTAATATGCTGTCTCAAATACATTTTCAAAGACCACTCTGAGAGATCATTATGGAAATCTGAAGTACATATAGTGGTCCACAATGTGGCAAATTGTCATTTGACTCAGAACACCAGGTCTACTCCACTTTTCTGGCTTTCCCTTTTGCCTCTTCTCTGCACTATGGCTTTCATCCCAGTGTATATCCAAGTGTCTAATTCAACAAATTATGGGGTCTTAAAGTTCAAAGAGTGAGAGTTGGAAGTTGAGAGAAGTAGGAGAGCAGTGGATAGAATACTGGAATTAAAGTCAAGAAGACTTGGAATGAACTGTCTCCTCAGACACTTATTAACTTTGTCACCTTGGACAAGTCACCTACTTTCTCTGGGTTTGTTTCCTTTTCTGTAAAATGAAGGGGTTATGGTCAACAACTTTTGTAAAACTAAGGTTTTTTATTGATGCATTTTTATAGCACTGTAGTTTTCCCTAGCATCCCTCCTTCTCCCCTTCCCAGAGAGTCATCACAAATAAGAAATAGAAATTTTTTGAAAAACAAAAATTTAAGAGGAAAAAAAAATAATCACAAGTAATTAATTACATTGTAAAAAGTCTGAAATGATTCCTATTCTGCAAAGGGATGGAGTGGAAATGTCCTCTTACTTTTCTTCTTTCAAAAAATTCTTGTTTGTTTTTTTATAATTTTGAAGCATTCACTTATGATATTTTTTATGGTTGTTCTTTCAATTTACACCATGACAGTCACTGTGTCTATTGTTCCCTTATGTCTGCTTATTTCACTCTGTATCAATTCACCTAGATCCATGGTTTTCTATATCTTTCATATTCATCATTCCATACAACACAGTAATATTCCATTATATTCATGGACCACAATTTGTTTAGTCATCATTCCCCATCCTAGGGAAATCTAATTTGTTTCTAAGATTTTGCTATTACAAAAAATGCCACTTCAAATATTTTGATATGTATGAGTACTTTCTTCTTATCATTGGCCTCCTCGGGTTATAAACTCAGCAACAGAATCTCTAGGTCAAAGAGTATGGACATTTTCATCACCTTATAATTCAAATTGATTTCCAAAATAGTTGTAGTAGTTCACAAGTCCACAATATATTAGTGTGACTATCTCCTCACAACTCATCCAACATTAACTATGATCATCTTTGTCAATTTATAGAGGATGAGTTAAAACCTCAAAGTTGTTTTAATTAGCATTTCTCTTATTGTGAGTGATTTTGAGCATTCTTTCATGTGACTCTTAATAATTGACAACTTTTGAGAAATGTTTGCTCATAACATTTAACCATTTAGTCATTGGAGAAGTGTTTCATTTTGTGAGAAAGAGAGATGTATAGGGATGTATGTGTGAGTGTGTATGTATATAAACACACGTAAATATATATATGTGTGTGCATAAATTGTTTACTTATCTTAGATACTAAGCTTGACATCTATGACATCTTCCAGATCTAAATCTATGATCCTTTGAGAGGGTATTGTAATGGCAAGCACAGAACTAGTTCACAACTTGTTGCAGCTATTGAATTAACACTTTGTTTCAGTTCAAGTTTCTTTTGAGCCTTGTATTAAGTCTGTTAAGAAACAGAACACGTGGCTAAGATGACAAAACAGGAAAATGACAAATGCTGGAGAGGATGTGGAAAAATTGGAACACTAATGCATTGTTGGTGGAGTTGTGAATTGATACAACCATTCTGGAGAGCAATCTGGAACTATGCCCAAAGGGCTATAAATAAT
>CM053580.1:84041348-84073415 GCA_028627135.1 Pseudochirops cupreus
AGTAGTAGTAGTAGTAGCAGTAGTAGTAGTAGTAGTAGTAGCAGTAGTAGTAGTAGTAGGTAGACGTAGTAGTAGTAGTAGGTAGAAGTAGTAGTAGTAGTAGTAGTAGTAGTAGCAGTAGTAGCAGTAGTAGTAGCAGTAGTAGTAGTAGTAGTAGTAGTAGTAGTAGTAGTAACAGTACTGCTAGTAGTAACACTGATATAGTGCTTTGTAAAGCACTTTAAATATATGATTTCATTTGATCTTCATAACAATCCTGTTGAGTAAGTGCTATTACTTTTTCCATTTTATAGATGTAGAGGCAGAGATTGAAAGACATTAAGTAATTTACCCAGAATCACACAGCTAGTAAGGGTTTGAGGCAGAATTTGAAAACTTCTCTTATCCAAGTCAAGCTTTCTGTCCATTATACCACCTAGATGCATGGTACATTCCAGACATGAGGGACAACTTGTACAAAGATCCAGATATAGGAAATGGATGAATATTAAAGTCTCTTTTCAACTAGTTCAGGAAGGTTTTGAGACCCTCTGGATAAATGACTGTAGTAGCAACAATAATCTTGAATGATAGAAATATCAAGGGGGGAAAAAAAGCCAAAACAGAAAGCATCCAGAAAAGGCACAAAAGTAAGTCTAGTGGCAGCACATGAGCTTTTTTTTTCCCTTTTGAAATGGGAAGAGTTAAGGCTTAAGATATTATGAGCATGTCACCAACAATTTCAGAGACGATAGGTATAAGGGCTATGTCTTTTAATTCTGGCTATATAATTAGCCAGGGGTGTGACAAAGAACAAACTTCTCAGCCTCTCTACACTAAAGTAGGCACAATAATCTAATTTGCCTTATAGGATAGTTGGTAAAACTGATTATTAAGCAGTTTATAACATAAAAGTGCTATATAAAGAATAATGTGAAAGACTGTGACTCATCACCAGCAATTATAATTAAATAACAAAATCCTATACTGAACAGCAACCTATGAAGAGTAACTAGCAGCTGTGCAAAAGACAAGCCAGCTCTCATTTCTTTATATGCGTAGCAGAGCAATCAGATCTTGTGTGACATTTATTCTTGCTGCTTCTAATAATGATGTTTTCTGAAGCTACTTCAATCTGATGTGCCAGTTTTTCTAATTATTAACTTTTCATTGAAGCTATAAAAGGTTAAAATTCTATCTCTTTCTATAACCCAAAAACTAAGTAACAATGAGATCCTAGGAAGCTAGATGTAAGAGGCTTATGGGCTTTCAAGAAACCTATTTGGAGCTCTGAGGCAATGGTGAAGAACTAGTGGGTTGCAAAGGACAGTGAGTCACAATGAAGGCCAAAATTTTGAATGAATTTCAGTGAAGGTTAGGGAACTTGAAAGTAAGTCACAACTGTATGATAATATCTTCAATACTTAGAAAGTTCATTGAGTTGGATAATAGCTCCACTGAAATAGCTTGTAACTGCTCTATAGATTGTTAATTCATTTTTGTGATGGATTTCAGAGCCAAAAAACAAAATCATCAAGATGGAAGACAGCATAGGGTAGATGATAGATTGTTGAACCTGTAGGTAGGAAGACCTCAGTTTCCCACCTATGACACCTACTAGCTGTGTTATCATGTGGAAATTATTTAATTCCTCTAAACCTCAGTTTCCTCATCTATAAAATGATGCCATGCTGCCTGCACTGCAGCCATTATCCTCATCTCCTCACGAAACTCTGTTCTTTAAACACTGGGCTCTGTTAAGTGAACTCATACCTTGTCTTGCTTGGACACAGGATTCTATGTTACTTCCTGGACATTCCCATAGCATACTAACACATGTCCCTGGCTCACTGCAGGGACAGTGTGTCTTTTTCTGTCTTCTCTTTTGTGTCTTCTCTTCCCTCATTAAAAGATAAGTTCCTGGTGTGGCTAAAAAGAAAAAAAAAAGGAAAGAAATTTTCTCATTTATGTTTATATACCTAGCTCTTAGCATTAATAAATCTGTCCACCCCTCAATTTCTCTATCTAGTACCTATCTTAAAGGGCTCAAATAAGATAATATATGATAGCATTTTGTAAATCTTAAAGTGACCCATAGTAGCTATTGTGCTGGGATGGCTATCAGACAAAGATCAAATTGATGATGAGCCTTTCTGTGGTTAGCCAGGATGTTTATTAGAGGGAAACAGTCTTTCACTAGACTTTTCAGTTTGGTAGGCTCTAGTAGTACTTCTCCGTCAACGAAATCTAGGGTGAACTCTAGCCCAAATTGGACTCTTTGCCACTTCTAGCAATCATTCTTAGTTCTGCCCTCCAGAGCCAAATAAAGCAAGTCTAGTCCCTTCTCTGCATAACAGAATTTCAAATTCTTAAAGATAGCAATCATACATCCACACTGAGCCTTCTCTTCCACAGTGTCAGGTGACATAAACTATAATCTCTTTATCATTCTGGTTGTCCTCCTCTGAATGCTTTCCAGTTTATCAAAGTCCTACTAGGCTTATATCCCAAAGAGATCAAATGAAGAGGAAAAGAACCAAAAAGTATAAAATACCCATTTTGTAACAGCAAAGACCTAGAAACTAAGGAATTGTCTGGAACGAGAATGCTGAGAGAGAGAGCTGTTGGGGCCCAGAGTTGCTGAGAGAGAGAGAGACAAAGATAGAGACAGAGACAGAGACAGAGAGAGAGGGAGAGACAGACAGACAGACAGACAGAGACAGAGAGAAAGGGTGGGGGGAGAGAGTTTCTCTCAGCAGCATCTGGAAACTGGGCTGCTACTGCTGGACTGAGAACTGAGTTGGAGTTTTCTTGAGACCATAATCTGGTGAAGGTTGAAGTTGCTACCAGGAAGGCTACCTGTTGCTGCTGCCACCTGAAAGGCTGAGATTTCTTCTGGGTCCTAGAGCCAGCCAAACTACCAGAGAACTGGGAGGCACGACTGGGATGCTAACACTTTGTTTATGGCTTGGTTAATCCTTGAGTTCCCAGAAACAGAAGTTGTGAAGGTTTTGAGGTGTGCTAGATTCTGTGAACTTCAGTGTGTAGCAGGAACTGCCCAGAGGACTGGACAAGGACCTGGGAACTGTCTGCCTCTGAATCCAGGTGACTGTTTGGTGGATTCAGGTAGGAACTGGGACCATGGAAGGGGATTCAGGGAATCTGAGAAACTACTCCCAGTCAAGATGAAGAAAAGATCTCTCCTTAGATATTGAGTGCTGTGATGAAATTGAAGTTTACTAGTGACCTAGGGGTGGAGGGGTTGTGTATTTTCTAATAATTGTATTTGGTGATTAGCAATACTTAGTAACTGATTGCTAAATAAGTGACTGATTAAGTCAACCTAGTTGCCCCATGAGTAGAAGACTGACTTGCATTTTGAGATGAATGAATGACTAAGTAGGGAGGCAAACCTCCTTTGGGATACCAGATGATTGTTCTTTTGTTCTTTGTTCTAAATACTGTGACCACTTTGGTGAAAAACTATGTGGCCTTTTTAATGATAAGCTGTTGTGAACACTACATTGTGATTTTCTGTGATAAGATGTAATGTTGTGAATACCGTATCTTGATTTGTTGTGAATGTTTTCCTTTGATTTGTTCTTGAATAAATAGAGTGTTCACTACACTGTGTAATCAGAACCTTAAAAGCTGTTCACAGTAGCATTCTTTTGGGAAGCTGCTCGTGCATGGCATTACACAGAGCCATCCAGGACTTTTGAGGACCAATGGAGCTACCAAGAACTGAGGAGGCATGACTGTGGTACTAGTACTTTGTCTGTTTTGGTGTTACTTTGTCAGATTTGTTTATTGATGGAGGCCTCAGACCTTGTTGTTGGGTCTAGATTGATTTCACAGTCAGAGAGTGAATTGATGAGGATGCTGGCAATGCATATGTTACTGTGCCTTTGTCAAGCTTTGTCTTCCTGGGAACAAAAACTACTGAGAACTTGCCTCGGGTCAAGATGAAGAAAAGACCTCTCCTTGGGTACTGAATGCTGTGATGATATTGTAACTTAGTTGTGACCCAGGGGTGGGTGGCTTTTGTGCTTTCCATTGTCCCTGAGAGAGTGCTTGATGGTGACTGATGACATTGTAAGTTAGTTGTCATCTAGTGGTGGAAAACTTCTGATCTTTCTACTTTGTGACTGACCAAATGAATGTGATTGGTTTGTGATTGGAAACTAATCTCCAGTTGAGAGGAGAGAAGACTTGTGATTGACTAAATGAATGAACTACTCAGGGGTGGAGTACTTTGACCTTTGTACTTTGTGATTGACTAAATGAATGCACCTTGTTTAAAAGAGAACTATAACCTTTGTACTTTGTGATTGAAATGAGGACTTAATAAATGATTGAGTTACACATGGTGAATGCTGTATTTTGATTTTCTGTGAATGTTTTGCATTAATTTGTTACTGAATAAATGGAGAGTTTACTATGCTGGTAATCTGAACCTTGAAAGTTGTTCACAGCAGCAGTCCTTTGAAAAGCTGCCTGTGCTTGGCATTACATTATGGTGTAGTCAGCCAGGATTACAAAGCATAGTGCCTCTATTTGGTCCAGGATCCATAGCCATTTAGATTGAGATTGTAATGCCAAGGATCCTACAGGGTGAAATGTAATGGTAATGGAATTTGAAGATCCCCTTGTATCGGCAAACTAATGTAACATCCCCTTAATTAGAAAAAGGAAAAAAAAATCAAGCTGGGAGGGGAAAACACTCAGGCTTGCTGTTCCAAAGAGAAACAGTTACCATTGACATTGACTCTAAACCAAGAGGGCCCAAAATACAGTCATTAAGAGGAGCTTGGGCAAGGACCTATTGTGGTCCAATCTATGAGTTTCAGAAATATTCTCAGTGAAAGACTCAAACACGTAGCTGAAATGGCCTGATCCTCTCTTGATTAAAATCTATACTGACAGGTGATTTCTAAGAACTGGAGCCTGACAATTCCAATCTTGTGTCCTGGAATCTATATCGAGCTCTTCCTCTTAACACTTAGGTCTGTGTCTTGTCAGTTTCATGGCACCAACATTTGGCTTTCATCCACTTTCCCACGGTTTCTAGTTGAACTAGACCTCCCAGGATTGTTTCAAGAAAAGTACTATGTGAATGCTGAAGTGCTATATAAATGTGAGTTATTATCACTCAACAGGTGTCAAAGGTAAACTCTTAGTGTTCTGGGAGGAATTCCCTTGAACAAATAACTGATTATAGTTATGGACACTACTGATAAGAACAGTCTGACTTAATTCACAGAAAGAAAGGGTGTTCTGTATGCAGTTCCAGGCATAAAATTTGTTTTAAATTCAGAGATGCTATTACACTGAATAAGTTTGTGCCAGTTGTCTTGTGAACACAGTCATGATTTAATACAGTTTTCTGCAAGCTTTTAGCCATCAACTTCTGAAATGTAAATAAGGATTTTTCCCCTCTATTACATAAATAGAAACCTTCCTATAAGCCATTTCTAATCTCATTAAATATTTGTGAATTACTTTGTAAGACTAAATGGTAACATAATCAGTACCAAATGCTGAACTTTAAACTTTTGTAGCATTACAGCTTATTATCTAGTTATAGAATTATCACTAAGCATACAATATCTGTTTATCACTTGACAAATGCTGGTGACTTCTGAGAAATCTTCATCTCTCCTTAATCTTAGTGTCCTCCATCTGAGATTAGTCCCAATTTATCCTGAACATATCTTGTTTGTACATGATTGTTTGCATATTGTCTCCCTATTAGTTCCTCGAGAGAGGAGACTGATTTTTTTTTTTGCCTTTCTTTATATGTCTAGCACATAGCACACTGACTGACTTTGTAGGAATTTAATACTAGTTAACTGACTGACTGACATGGTTTCACGGTTCTAAGACCAGAACTCAATGTTAATTAGGCTTCTGCATTAAAGAGACAATTTATTGTACAAAGGACTGGATCTGGAGATAAAAAGAACTGGGTTTGAATTGAATATCAGACTCTAATTAGTTGTATGACCATGGACAATTCACTTAATCTCTTAGCCTCAATTTTCTCCTCTATAAAATGGGGAGAGGCAGCTTAATGTAATGGATCTAGAGAGACTCTCAGGGATTGGGAAACTTGGCTTCTATTCTTTCCTGCCATAGATACTTGATCTAAGACCTTGGACAAGTCACTTAACCTCTCAATTACCAAAGTGGCAGAGCAAGTGCCAATCTGAATTTGTAGAGGGAAATTTCTCTCTAGGAGTTCATTATGTGAAAAAAAGAGGATGAAAAAGAGGAGGAAAAAGGAAAAGATATAAACTTCTTGGTTTTTAAAGCCTTTCACAACTTTGTCCCAATTTATCTTTGCAGTTTCATATATTACACCCCCTTCCTACACTCTACAATCCAGGTCAATTAGCCTCTCTGTTCCTCAAGCATGGCACTCTGTCTTCCATCTTCCTTCCATTGCACTGACTGTTCACTATAGAATGCACTCACTTCTCATTCCTGCCTCACATATCCTTTACTTCCTTCAAGATACAGCTCAGTCTCCCACTTCTACCAAAGCCTTTGCTGTTCCTACCAAATATTAGCAAACTCCCTTTAAATTCAATTGTATTCAACTACCTTGTATTTATTTTATGTTAATGTTAGCCAATATTAATGCCAAATATATCTATATCTTATAGTTGATAAAATTAATATGATATAATCTTTAAATTTTAAGTGTGTCTATATGTTTATATATACATATATTCTATATGAATTCATATATAAATATATCTCCTAAGAGAATATGAGTTCCTTAAAACATTATTTCATTCTTGCCTGAAATCCTCAGTGCCTAGAAAAGTACCTGGTACATAGATAGCATGTACTAAATACATATATGTTAATGGGTCATGAAAAAATGGCTGCAAAAAAGTGTAACTGGGTTCTTAGAGTTGCAGTATAAACAACTATTTTTTTTCAAAAGGCTGAAAGTTTCAACCACTATGAAGATTAGGAGACTCTGCGCAATGACTCGTATCAAGCAAACAATACCTCGATGTCACAGTCATATCTGTGCTCCAGGCATAGACTAATCATTCTTCCTAGAGGAGATGAACAGGCTAAAGGAAGACCTTTCCACATTCTAGGTTGCTGGCATGAATGAAGTGTTGCCACACACACACACACACACACACACACACACACACACACACACACACAAAATAGCTTTCAAAAGGGATCTGAGATAAAGGAACAGAGACTGATGCTTCTCAGGAGTTGGAGAGTTGAAGAGCATTACAAAGAAAGGAAAGGAAGGGATACAGTCAAAAACAGATTTGAGACTCCTCTTGAAAAGGACCTAACTAGCTCCTCTGAGGAGGAAGTGGCTACTCATCCTCCAAGAACAGAGAACAATGATGCTATGTAGCAGCCACAAAAGCAAAATTGTAGTGATTCATGGCTCCCTGCTCAGGAGGAATGACTCAGTCACTTGGTGATCTGATGACAGTGGTGTGGTCTTCTGTCCCCCTGGGGCAAGTATCCAAAACTTACCAAAATGGAAGATAACAAATTACCTCTGGTGATTCCTGTGTGTGTAAACAATTCTGCTGGAAGAATTCTGAAAGAAATATTGTCAAGAATTATAAAGCCTTGGGAAAGATATTGAAGATCATAGGGGATTGGGATGTATTTTCCTCAGTGTTGTCTACTGAAGGCAAAGAATGAAGAAAAAACATAAAGGAAATAAATAGTTCCCTAAAATGGTAGTGTCTAAGAAACATTTCAATTTCTGAACTATGGAAAAATTGATAGAGATCTCAGATTCCTGGTCAGTAATGAAGTACCATAACAAAGACCAGTAGTAGTGTAATTAAGAGAAGTCTTGAAAATCTGACTAAAAGTTACTTAAACTAAGACTATCAGAAATCTATAATGATGATGAACTTGACCTTGATATGTAGAAAAATTCTAGGACAAATAGTGAAAGAGGTGGTTGATAAATATCCCAAAAAGAAAATGGTAATTACAAAGAGCCAGAATCGGGGTGGGTAGGTGGCACAGTGAGTAGAGTACCAGCCCTGGAGTCAGGAGGATGTGAGTTCAAATCCATCTGCCGGACACTTAATAGCTGTGTGACCTTGGGCAAGTCACTTAACTCCGATTGCCTTACCTTCCCCTCTCCAAAAAGAAAAAAAAAAAAAAAACTTGGGCAAGTCACTTAACTCCGATTGCCTTACCTTCCCCTCTCCAAAAAGCAAAAAAAAAAAAAAAAAAGAGCCAGAATGGTTTTATCAGGAGCAGGTCATACCAGACTAATCTTATTTACTTTTTTGACAGAGTCACTAGACTGTTAGAAGAAAAAAAAATTCTTTAGAAATAATTTATTCAGATTTCAGGAGATAATAATAATGCATTTGATTATTATTATTATAGCTAACATTCAGCAATTTAAAATTTGTAATACATTTTACAAATATTATTTCATTTGAATCTCACAACAATCCTAGGAGGTAAGTGCCATTACTATCTACATTTTACAGATGAGAAAACTGAGGCAGGGGTTAAGTTATATGCCCAGCATCACACAGGTAGTGTCAGAAGCTAGATTTGAACTCAAGTCTTCATGATTTGAGATCAAATATTCTATCACTTTACCACATACCTGCCTCAAATATCTCACACTATTCCTCTGGACAAGATGCAGAAATGTGGACTAGATGATAAAACAATTAGATTCAGGACTGGCAGGATGGCTTGACTTAAAGGGCCGTCATTAATAGTTCAAAGTCAAATTAACAGGAGGTCTCTAGTAGACTGTCTCTGATATCTGGGCTTGGGTGTGTGCCATTTAACATTTTTATTAATCACTTGGATAAAGGATAAGTGGTATGCTCATCAACTTTACTAATGACATTAAGCTGAGAGGGATATTTGACACTACATGACAGTCAAGATCCAAAAAGATTTTGACCAGCTAGATCATTAGGACAATTCTAATAAGGTAAAATTCAACACAGATAGCTCTGAAGTCTGATATCTGATACCAGAAATAATATACTTCACAAGTACTCAATGAGGAAAGTATGGTTAGGTGGCAATTTGCTTTGGATTTTAGTGAACTGCAAATTCACTGAGTCAAGACTCTACTGCTGCAATCAAAAAATGAGAAAGAAGAAAAATAAAAAGATGTGAAAGAAGAGGAAAGAGAAAGAGGGGGACAAAGATGGAAATGAGGAGGAGGAGAAGGATAATGAGAAAGAGGAAGAAGAGGAGAAGGAAGAGATCTTTTTGTGATGCATTGAGAGACATAGTTTCTAGTAATTAGGAAGTCATAGTCCCATTGTATCATGTACTAATCAGGTCTCATCTAGAGTGTCCCATTCAGTGCCAGGCACTAGAGTTTAATAAGGATATTTAGAAACTGCAAAACATTCAAAAGAAGGAAACGAGGATTGCGAAAGACTCTGAGTCTATGTCTTATGAAGATCAGTTAAAGCAATTGGCCTGGGGAAGACAAGACAGAGAGAGTCAAGGGAGAGGGAGAATATGATAGACATTAAGTACTTGGATATCTTGTGGAGAGTTTTAGACTTCTTCTGTTTGGCTGCAGGAGAGAAACCTAGGAGCAAGGGGTGGAAGATGTGGAGAAAAATTTTGACACGATGTCAGGAAAAACTTCCAACAATTAGAACTGCCCCAAAGTACCATAGGCTGCCTTAAGAGATGACACATCCCCCTTCTGTGGATCTCTTCAAGCAGCAGCTTGCCAGAGATGTCTTGGCATATTTCTCCAGTTTCTTGTCCCTACTAATGCTCAAATTCTGTAATTCCATGATATGCAATATATTTCTTGTGATTTCTTATGGTAAATTTCCACAGAATTTAGTATAATATTTGTATTCAAGAATAATAATGCACAATTTTTAGAGTAAGTATTTTCCCATTGAGTCATCAAATTTGTTTTGATATGTTTTATCTTTATTTATTCACATATATTAAGTATTTCTATGCAAATGTGTATAGTTATACACTAATTTATAAATATTTTAAATTTATGACTGAAAACATAGCAAACCTGCTATACCACCTATAATATACCTTTTAAAGGAAATTTATTATCGAGATAATAATGAATTCCAAATTACTAGAAGGGCTACTTTGATGTAATTTCCTAGGGCTATCTTTAAAGCCCACTCCAGAGCTGCAATCCCATTAGGGGCTTGGTACTAGATTTAGGTATAGTCATGCTCATCTCCTTTCTTGTGCTGTTTTCCTCCACCACTATGCCAGCACCTGACTGGAGAAGACAATCTACATGCTGCCCATTTTAGGAAACCATAGTACAATCTTGGTGTTTGTCAATATCAGGTCACCTTATCATCTCTATTCTCAATGCTTTTATCCCAATACCAATTGACTTTGGCCTACATGACTGAATTACCAGTTATTTCTCTAACCTAGCATACTCTCCCAGTGGTTTCTTCAGGAACAGAAAGGAGCAAATCCTTATATTTATTAAATATTCTTATGTAGGTGGTTGGATAATGTAATATGTCTAATATTATACCATCATTTGCATCTGAAAGAAAATTTATTCAACAAACATTTATTGAGCACCTATTATATCCTAAGCACTATGGCACCCCCGAAGATAAATAAAACGTAATGCCTGGACTTAGAAAGGTTCTCAGTTTCTTTGCCTATAAAATGAAGATTTAAACTAGGTAACTAAGATCTCCTATGACTTTAACAATCTATGATCTATAAACTTTTACAACATATGAATCTGCTAACAATCTATAAATCCATTAAAAATAGAATCTCCCTCAAAATAGGACCACTTGGTCAATTGTTTTCCTTTCATATGTACTTGAACTAGCATATGACTTATACTCTCTAATAGACAGACACACAGCACATCTGTAAGCAAATTAAGAAAAATAAATCAAAAACAGAAAAGTAAAAAAGAAAATGGGCAGAGAAAATAGAAAGTAGAGTGTTTTTGTTTGCCAGTCTCATCAGGATTTCCTTTAGGCTCCTCTTTGGTCTCATTTATTTCATAATTTATAGGAAATGAGGGCTGGGCTATAGGCCATCAATGAAATGAAAGCTGGTCAGTGATGTTTACCTGTAAAAAATTAGCCAGGTTAAAACAAGGTTCCTAAGGCCCAGTGAATGTCAACAAAGCTGGGTGTTTTTTTAGTACTACTTATTGAGCCAATATTGTATTTCTTGAAGATAGCACCTTAGGGACAGCTAGAAGGAGCAGTGGATACAGAACTGAACCTGGTCAGAAAGACCTGAGTTGAACTTCAGCCTTAGACACTTACTATCTGTGTGAACCTGGGCAAATCACTTCACCTCTGCTTCAGGTTCCTTATCTGGAAGATGGGGGTAATAAGAGTACCTGCCTCACAGGGTTTTGTGAGGACCAAATAAGATAAAAACTATAAAGTGTTTAGTCTTGTGTCTGGAACACAGCTATTATGTTATTCTGTCTGTGAAACTGCCTAATCAACAAAAAATTCAAGACATATTTAACTAGCAAATGTGTGTGTTTAATCTCCTACTATGTCATGTCTAGAGTCTGAAGAATAAGATCTCAGGAGTTTTTTCAGTCCCTCCTCTGTCCTCAACAACTTCACTTCAGTGTCCTGGGCATAGAGATGATATATCTTTAGTGCCCTTAGAACAAGAGTCATATATGCAATCTGAAAATCAATACAATGTGTCATGTGTACTTCAGTCAAGAAGCAGTATTTATACACTAGACAGTAAGCTTCATGAAAGTAGGGGCAGTGTTAGTCTGTATGACTCTATGTATCCTACCTAGTGCTTTGTGTATAACAGGTAGTCTACAAATATTTACTGACTGCATGGATGAATAAATGAGGGAATCATTGGATCTTTCAAGATCATTCATGATACCGAAATGGCTTTTAAATCAATTAAGTCTGAATTAACTAATGCAGTACAGAGACAATCCTTAACTTTTTTGACTGCTATACCTGCATATCTAAAATACTTCCAGAAGTCTTGGGTGATACATTTTAAGCAGGATCTTGACAAACTGAAGAAACACAGTTGGTTTGTGAAGATTTCTTGACTCCTAAAAGAAGGAACCACCATATGTGATTGATGAGCCACTGTTGGGATTATTTGAAAGACTGTAGAAAACAGGAAAGGTACCATAAGACTGGGAAAAGAAAATATTGACCCAATTTTCAAACACAAAAAGAGGACAAAGTCCACAACCTATAGACCAGTGAACTTGATATTTTTGATTCCTAGGAAAATTCACAATGGTTAAAAAATGCTTAATGGACATCTAGGAAAGGGAGTGATGATACAAAGATCCAGAATTGTTTTATCAAGAACAGGTCATGCCAAACTAACTTTATTTGATTTTTTTGACAGAACAACTAAACTGACAGATGAGAAAAATATTGTAATTATATCTTAAGCTTTTCATTAAAAAGTCTCAGACTATTCTTGCAGATAAGCTAGAGACACATAGACTAGATAATATAATTAGACTATTTCAGAGTTAGTTGAATGCCTGGCTTCAAAGAGTAGTCACTAATGCTTTACTATCAATATGGCAGAAGGTTTATTTTTTGTCCTCTCAGGGGAGTACTTAACGAGGGACTTGTCCTTGGTCCTACCATCTTTAACATTTTCATCAATGAATTGGGAGGGGAAACTAACCCTGAACGACAGAATCAAAATCCAAAAGATGTTGACAGGATAGCACACTGGGATAAATGTAATAAGATGAAATTCAATAGAGACAAATGATAAAGCTTATATTTGGGTCCAAAAAATCAGATTTACAAAGATGAAAGAGGCATGATTAGAAATTAGTTTGTCTGAAAAAGATCTGATGGTTTTACTGGACTGCAAACTCAATATGAATAATCACTGTTATATGACAATCTAAAAAGGTATTGCAATCTTTGGCTTCATTGAGAACCAGTGTCCTGAAATATAGTCACTGTGTAATCTTAGACTAGATTTGGAGTATTATATTAAGTTCTGGGTAGAACATTTTAAAAAGGACACTAATAAACTTAGCTTTCAAAAAAGGACAATCAGGATGATGAAGGTTTTAGAGTCCATGTCATATGAGGATCACTTGAAAGAACTGGGAATATGTGGCCTGAAGAAGACCCATTGATGAAATTACAATTGTTATCAAGTATGTAAAGAATGATATGTAGAACAGAAATCAGATGTATTATTTGGCCATGGTCAAGGATCGGGGGGGAAGGAGGAGGGCAGGGGAAGCACTAGAAGGATTCTGTGAAAGTTGTAAGGAGTAAAATTTAGAATGACTGTCATGAAAATCTTTCTAACTATTAGAGCCTGCATTATCTCAATATGTGGTGGGCTACCTCATTGAACCCCTCATTGAATATGAATATTATAGAAGCTGAATTACCCCATGTCAAGTAGGCAATGTAGGGCCTTTCAGCTATAGATTTGACTAAATTAACTGATGAGGCCCCTTTGAATTCTTAGATTCTGTGATTCTGTTAATACAGAGATATAAGACAATGCAAACTATAGACATAAAAGAAAAAACTGGGGATGTTTAGATAAGAAAACAGAAAATTGGTGGGGCAGGGCAAAAATTGTTCAAAATAAAAATCATAGTTCAAAATGAAGAAAAACTTACTAACATCTAAAATTGTTCTAAAGTGGAATATGCCACCTCTTCTTGCAGTTATTTTTTCCAACTCCTAGAACAATGTCTTGCATATAATAGATGCTTTAGTAAATATGAGTTAAACTGAATTTTTTAAATGACCATCAATAAAAATAGTTACCAAATCCTCAACTCTTCCACCCCTACCTATATTTTCCTATCAACAACTATTCATAAATTCCATTTAAATATCCTGCTATTGAATCCAGATGAGTAGTTCTAAAACAAAAACTCAACTATTTTTCCCCTGCCAAACCAGCTGACCTTTCTGTCAATGGCACTGTCATTCTTCTAGTCAACCCTTTCTCAACACTACAGTCATCTTTTACTCTTACTTTCCTTGTTTATATCACCAAGTTCTCTGCAAACATGCTTCTGATTCCAATACTTATCACCATTTTATGAGCTAATAGTGATCAAAATCTTCTGCCATCCTTTTCTCTAAGATTAAAAAAATTTATATTCTTAACATGTAAAACTTCTTGGATATTATATCCCCTTTCTGGTCAAGGAAATCAAGTGTTTGCTAGCTAAGGCCACTTATATGATTTTTGGATTCTTTATTGAATCAACTGGATTACTACTGATCAAAATTTCCAATTCTCTTAGTTTCAGAGAAGTTGCCAATCCATCTTGATATAGAGGAAATTCATTGGTAGGAGCTTGTTATACTAAGGAAGTCATATGTCTGATTTTAAAAAGAATTATCTGAAATTATGATATTCTACATCACTATTTTTATCTTTTCACCTTTTTTCAGTTTTAATAACTGTTTGAAATAGGTCAGATTGAATTTTCTTTTATTATAGAACATATCTAGGTTTTTTAACCTTTTCATTTGAGATTAATTTTTATTTTTACTTTAACTGATCAATGACCTGATTATATAGAGTTGATTAAGAAATGGTGCTGACATCAATAAAAAATCATTTTTCTTTCTGTTGACTTTATTCAGATCCATTCTTGTGATATTATTTGGTATAGGCCATGTTGAGAAAACTCTAACCTTCTTTAAAAAAATACTCATGACATATCAGCAGGAGTCTCCTGTATAGACTACAAGTCTTTTATCTCTTTTATTTCTTTTAAAAAATTTTTTCTAAATTATTTTTACTATTCTCCCCCGTCTACTTTTGCACTGAAGTAATTTAGTTTTAAAGTATAAGCTGAAAGTATCTCATTGCTTGCAAAAACTACTGTTGAATAAATTCTAATTATGTTCATGGTGGTCTTGTTGCAAACACTTATTAAGTATACTGCAAATATGAGAAGATCAAGTACCCTATATTTATTCCCTTTGGACACATGAAAAGTCCAAATCCACCAATTCCTTTACCAGTCTTTCTAAGAAGAATTTATAAATTATTATTCCTTTTAGCTTCAAATTCTTTTGGTCTTCCAGTTTTATTTATAGTATGAATGTCAAAATACATGTGTTTCAGATCCTGCAGGAATATGTCTAGTTGTGGACCTACACAAGGATATTATATTTAAAATAAAATCAGTTGAGTTAATGTTTTCAGTCTAAAATCAGTAGAATTCTTGGAACACCTTTTCTTTACCACCTCTCCCCCCCCCACACACACACACATACACCATTCTGCCAACAGCACTACAAAAAGGGAAGTGAACCTTACAAGTTTAAGAGCTATTTTTCAATTTTCTTTTTTTTATGTTTATGGATTAACATTGTTCCCTTTGACTTTAACTTGGCTGATCCTTGAAAAACATAGTATGTTACCATCAGCCTTTCCTTCTTTGCAGAATATTGAAGAGGTTTTGTTCTGGTGCTATAACCTTCAAATATTCATGCTTCTCCTTAGTAAAGCATCACAATAGGATTTTGTAGAGGACATTTGTACCATACATAAATGTTATAATTTTTCATTCAAAAAATAAAGTATAATAACAATATATTTAATGGTATAAATGTATAAATGGTATAAATGTATTAAATTGTCCTCGGTGGTTAATACGTGTCATGATATTGTAAGATCTCAGAGTGATCATATGAATATTGGTGACAACACAGATTAGTTGTGTAAAAAAAAAGATTACCTTGAAGTCAGAAAAAAGTTGAGTTCAAGTCTCATCTCTGACACATTGGCTGCATTACCCTGGACAAGTCATTTAACTTCTTACTGCCCTAATCAGTTCTCAAAGTTTAACTTGCAAGGCAGGCAAATTAGTAGAGAGAGTTTTTATGGAGATTTCCATATGCCAATAAACATACAGACCTAGTCCCTCCACTCACTCCAGCCTCAAAGAGTTATTCTGAACATCATTTGCGTTGGTCACTTACTGATCAAATGGCAGTTAATAATGATTAATACTCAATAGAATATCTAAACAAACTGATTTAACTGTATTTTAGCCTAAAAACATCAATGTATTTTAATCATTATATTCATTTAAATAACAAACATAATGACAAAACACTTCTAAAGAAAGCAGAGAAAGAACTAAGGTTTTTGCAATTAATGCAAAATAAAGTCATAGCCAACTTTAAGAAGCTACGCACTTCAAGAAGAGAACCAAACTGGATGGTTTTCCAGTGTCCAAACCGCCATTTTGGACTCCCTTCTCAGTTGACTGACTCTCCACAGCTGTTTTAAAAATTGTCTTTTTTTTTCTTCTGATTTTGCCAAAGCCTATTTAAACATTGCCTGTGTACAGTGAAGCTTTTTCAAACAAATCAGAGCTTTTTACACCCCTGAAGCAGCTGTGATGGCTTTTCCTTTCCACAGAGGGACTAAGAGATGGAAGCTATAGAGAGTGTGCCTATGGGATTCTTCATACTTAAAAATGAAATGTCTTTATAAACTTATTCATATAAACAAATTAAGGGGAAATGACCAAAGCCATGAAAAGTAATTTACTGTCTTCACCAACATAATTGCATAAATGGACTCTGTCTACTCCTATGGGGAGAAAAGATGAAAATAAATATCACTAATTCTCCAAAATCACACATTGTTGGAAAATTATACTTATGTTCCCAGCCAAGGTACCAGGCATATTTTTCTATGGTTCATGGTGGTATCTAATTAAATAATTCCAGAAACCTTTCCTAGGAGTCCATGAGGATTTGAAAGTATCAAATGGTAACACACAAAGTAATTAACAATTAAAGCTGTTGATAATTATGACAAACTCGCTGCATATTGATAATGGGATAGTCATGCTTCCACTAACTTGCATTCCAATCCAACCAATATTCCCAAAAATCAATTGCCATTTGTTCTGTCATTTTCGTATGATAACCTCAGTTTTTTTCTCTACAATGCACAAGTATCTAAAGAGCTAAAAGGAAACATTATTTTAATTTGATGACCTAATATAATCTAATTTTAAATTATTAGACTAATACTAGTAGTGTTAGCCATCATTTTTTTTTTACCAGACCTGGGATATCATTGGAATAGAGGATCCCTAGGTGAAATACTAACTGGCACCTCTTCTTCTGCTTATAGTTTTAGAATTTGTCCAGGAGACCGATAGTTGCTCAGGCCCACAAAGCCTGTATATTGCAAAGACTGGGCTTGAACTAAGGTCTTCCTAGTTTTGAAGCTAACTCATTATACACTATACCACACTACCTCTTTATTGTTAGTCATCAACAAGGAACAAACTTGGAAAACATTCAAGAAAGAAATACTGATGAATTATCATATTTACTACAATCTGTTGAGAATTTCAGTATTCTACATGCTTATGATAAAGCTCTAGATTGCTACTATCAGCTTCCTAAATGAATCAAAACCCAAGAGGCTCGGAGAGTGAACGTAGCCAACATAACCATTGTTTTTTCTTGGAGTTTCTGTTTGTTTTAGTCCCTCATTGAGAGAAACCCAGAATGTTATCTGCTATTATGTTCATTTAGATTTCATTTCAATGATATAAATAGTATAGTAATAGCTGAAACTTATGTACAACTATAACTTTTCTAAGTTTCAACATATATTATCACATTTGATGCTCATATTGATC
Source organism: Pseudochirops cupreus (assembly GCA_028627135.1). NCBI lineage: Eukaryota > Metazoa > Chordata > Mammalia > Diprotodontia > Pseudocheiridae > Pseudochirops > Pseudochirops cupreus. The sequence goes on from CM053580.1 coordinate 84,058,999, forward strand.
TCCATAAGACCAATAAGGAAACTAAGGCTGAGAGGCATTAAGTTGACTAAGCCATGGTCACACCGCTACTAAATGTTAGAGTCATAATTTGAAACTAGGTCTCCCTTTACTCCAATTCTAAGACTCTTTTCACTACATCATGCTGACAGCTACCACAATTATTTTTATGATTTCCCTAAGAAACCTTTGTATTCCTACCACCTTGCTCAAAGTAGGCACCTAATAAATGTTTGATGAATAGAATTTAATGGAATATGTAAGGCATTGAAGTAGGCTGTAGATATACCATAAGTTAAATAAAGTATATTACTTAATAATGATATCTACACATACACAGAGCCTAGTTATAATATAAACTCTTGAGGGCAGGAAATATTCTACTTCTTCATATTCCCCATAAGAACTAAAACAGTGCCTTGAATATACTAAATGCTTAGCAAGTACTTGTTGCTTGACATAACAGGGTTAACCCTAAATATAGGGTCCTCTGTATTCCACATAAGCCTATGTGATAATTACTTCAAAACTGAGCATTTGTGTACACTAAGACTGACCCAATCACACAATATCATCATATAACTGATATTTATATAATGTCTAAAGATTACAAAATATTTTATGCATATTTTGTTGTTGTTATACTCTTACAGATAAGGAAACCAAAATCCAGAGATGCTATGTCATTTTTCTATGGTCACAAATCTACTAGGTGTAAGCAGTAGAATTTGAACCCAGACCTTACTATATCTAAGTTGAGCACACTATCCACCCTGCTGCATCTTGGAATATAGGGCTACAGAAAAATCATATATTTTAAATTATTAAAATTTTATAAATACTAAGATATTATATTAATTTAATGTATTTAAGTCATGAAGTGTGGAAAGAGCGCTGGGCTTAGATTCAGAAGATTATGTAAACTCCAGGCCTGTTAAGCCATTTACCAGTCATGTAACTCTAAGCTTGTCATCAACTTCTGTTTCTCAATATCCTACTCAGAAAAAAGTGAAGATATTTGCATTATCTACCTCAGAAGATTGTGGTAAGGAATGCATTTTGTAAACTATCAAGCTGTACATAAATGTGACCTGTTATGGTGACATATATAAGTGTAAGTGCAAAATTAATAGTGATTATAATGCAACTTTTCTTAATTTAAATGACTTCAAAGTCATTGATTATATCATTAAAATTCATGTGCTTTTGCAGAACCATATTCAATAATTATATGGTTTACAAGCATTATACTCTGCTGAAATCTGCAGTTTTTTTCTTTGCATAAAAAAGTTATCAAAATAATTATAGTCTAAAGAAGAACATTTGCCTTACTTCTTTTGTACCAGCTTACATCTATTAGACACAGGAGATTTCTCAATAAAGTCCACTTTCCCTCATTGTCATGTGTCTATGAAGCTGTTCATCATGCCTTGAAACTTCATTCTAACATATGTGATTTAGAAACTCATGGAAAAGAGAGTTTTCTGACATCAAAAATATTTATTCTGATAAAAAGAAATACTGGGTTATTATAGGTTTCCCTGAATCTTGTGGCCCAGTCAGCTGCCTATATCTTACTTATACCTATATTTGTTAAATAATAGTAATAATGAGAACAATAATGATAGCTAAAATTTATAGAGAGAAAAGTTTTGGGGCAGAGCCAAGATGGCAGCTTAGAAGCAGGAAAACTCTGTGAACTCCCCCTATAACCACCTGAAATACCTACAAAATATGACTCTAAACAAATTTTAGAGCTGCAGAACCCACAAAGTGACAGAGAGAAACAAATCTCCCCCTGAAGGAAGCCTAGCAGATGAATAGGAAGGGTCCATCACACCATGCATCAGAGCTGAGCCCAGCCTCATGTGAGCATATTGTTTTAGCCCTAAGGTGGCCCCAACCAGCGGCAGCTGGAGTGGACTTCAGGAGAGTGGATCACCAGCAGCTGTGGTGGTTTCCAGAAATATTAACCCATAAATACCAAAGACAAAGTAAAATGTCAGTGTGGAACTCTGTTCAGACTGGGGAAGAAGGAGTGTGGTCTGGCCTCTGTCCCTGGAGTGAGAAGCAGCAGAGATGCCATGGCCTTGTAGCTGCCTTCACATGACTGCTTTAGAGGTTCTGGCCTGCAGATAGTAGGTGGACCAAGCCACCATTCAGAGGGTGAATGCTCTTGCTTTAATCTGCCTGGATGTGGGGTCTTGGGTGGTGGTCCTGAGGTGTGTGACCAGTGAACCAGAGCTTGTGGGGGCAGCAGGGAGGGGACCCAACTAATAACTCTGGCAGCTGCAAAAACCACAGAAATTTGGAGCAAAGCTCTCCTCTCTGAAAGCAGAGTTCTACTGTGGCAAAGAGCTCAAAAGTCAAGTAATTTAGTGGCAACATGAGCAAGCAAAAGAAACAAAGCAAGGACAGCAATCAAACCCTAGATTCCTTTTTTGCAGACAAAAAGGATCAAAGCATGAAACAGGAGGAAACAACAAAGCCAGAACTCCTGCACCAAAAACTTCCAAGAAAAATAAAAATTGGTTTTATGATACGGAGGAGCTCAAGAAGGATTTTGAAAATCAAGTAAGAGAAGTGGAGGAAAAATTGGGAAGAGAAATGAAATTGAAGCAAGAAAATCATGAAAAGAGAGTCAACAACCTGACTGAAGAAAACAACACCTTAAAAAATAGACTAACTCAAATGACAAAAGAGGCCCAAAAAAGCCAATGAGGAAAAAAATGCCTTAAAAAGCTGAATTTGCCAGATAGAAATAGAATTTCAAAAGTTCACAGAAGAGAATAATTCCTTCAGTATTAGATTAGAGCAAATGGAAGCTAAAGACTTTATGAGAAACCAAGATACTATTAAACAGATCCAAACAAATGAAAAAAATAGAATGTAATGTAAAATATCTCATTGGAAAAACCACTGACCTGGAAAATAGATCCAGGAGAGACAATTTAAAAATTATTGGACTACCTGAAAAACTATGATAAAAACAAAAGAAACCATGATCAAAAAAAGAAGGATTTCATCCTTCAAGAAATTCTCAAGGAAAATTGCCCTGATATTTTAGAACCAGAGGGCAAAATAGAAATTGAAAGAATTCACCTATTATCTCCTGAAAAAGACCCCAAAAAGAAAGCTCCTAAGAATATTACAGCCAGGTTCCAGAGTTCCCAGATAAAGGAGAAAATATTATAAGCAGCCAAGAAGAAAAAAATGAATATTGTGGAAACACAATCAGGATAACAAAAGATCTAGCAGCTTCTACATTAAGGAATCAAAGGGCTTGGAATATGATATTCTGGAGGTCAAAGGAGCTAGGATTAAAACCAAGAGTCACCTACCCAGAAAAACTGAGTATAATGTTTCAGGGGAAAATATGGTCATTCAATGAAGTGGAGGAATTTCAAACATTCTTGATGAAAAAACCAGAATTGAATAGAAAATTTGATATTCAGATACAAGAAGCAAGAGATGCATGAGATGGTAAACAGGGAAAAGAAATCATGAGGAACTTATCAAAGTTGAACTATTTACATTCCTACATGGAAAAATGATAATTGTAACTTATGAAACTTTTCTCAGTATGAGGATAGTTGAAGGGAATATAAATGTGTGTGTGTATGTCCATATAACAGGGTATATGAGTATATGAATACATATGTGACTGTTTGTATATATGTGTACAGGTATACATAGACAGAGGGCACAGGATCAATTGAATAGGAAGGGATGATATTTACAAATAAAATTAAGAGGTGAGAAAGGAATATAATGAAAGGAGATAGGGAGACACAGAATAGGGTAAATTATCTCATATAAAAGAGGCAATGGAAAACTGTTACAATGGAGGGGAAGAACAGGAAGGCAAAGGGAATGGGTCAACCTTACTCTCATTGAATTTGGCTTAAGGATAGAATTACATACATGGGTATCTTACCCTACAGGAAAGTAGGAGGGAAGGGAATAAGAGGGGGGATAATAGAAGTGAGGATAGATCCAGGGGGAGGGTTGTTAGAAGCACACACCCTTGAAAAGGGACAGGGTCAAAGTAGAAAATAGAACAAGTGGGAGGGTGTGATAGGATGGAGGGAAATATAGTCAGTCTTTCACAATATATCCACTATGGAAATGTTTTGTATTACTACACATGTACAACCTATATTGAATTGCTTATCTTCCCAGTAAGGGTGGGTGATGAGGGAAGAAGGGAAAGAATGTGGAATTCAAAGTTTTAAAATAAAATGTTTTTAAAATATACTATTATTATTATTACATGCAACTGGGAAATAAGATATACAGGCACTGGGGTATGGAGATCCATCTTGCCCTATTGGAAAGTTGGAGGGGGAATGGAAAGGATATAGGAAAGAGCAGATTGGGGGAGGGGGTATTCAGTGGGATCGCTGTTTTGGGGTGGTGAGTAGGGGAAAGACTGGAAGAAAATTTGTAACTCAAAATCTTGTGGAAATTAATGTTGTAAACTAAAAATAAATATAAAATTTAATTTAAAAAAATAAAATTTATAGAGTATATAGAATATAACTATATAAGTATATAACTACTTATAGAGAGTATATATATATATAGTATATAGTACATAACTATTTATAGAGAGTATATAGTATATAACTATTTATAGAGAGCATATAGTATATAACTATACTAACTTGCATCTGTAATCCTATTTAATGCACACAACAACTCTTTGAGATATGTTTTATTATTATTATCCCCATTTTTACAAATGAGGAAATTTAAGGCACATAAGGATGAATTATCAAGGATCACACATATGAACGTCTGAGGCAGGAATTAAAATCATGTCTTCCCAAATAAATTAATAATTCTCACTACATTGTTAATTACAAAAGTTGCAAAATGCCCTCTCTTTGGAACACAATTAGATCTTCTCTCTACAAATTAACACATGGAAATGTCATAGATAACATTGAGATTTGGTATGTACTAATTCTGAGAAAGTGGTAATTGAAGGGTGTATACTATTCAAAAGTAACAGTTAATGAAAAGGGCAGTGTAATAATATCATACAATCACCTTTATTAAAATCCATGAACCTGACAGGATAATTAAAAAAAAACTCAAAAACAAAACAATATGTTTAAAGATCAAAGCTTGGAGAAGCAGTAACAGTTTCATAGTGGGAGCAAAGCATGGACCACCAAACTAGCAGAAATAAATGGATAATGATTTATAGCCAAATTCTGATTAGTGCAGAGATCGAATACCTTGAAGTGGTTATATTATTTGAATTTTCACTATTCAAAATTATAAATTGAGTAAAATATGGTCAATTGGTTCTAATCCAATGGATGAAATTTGAATTAATGCTACCACTTTATGGGATCTATTATTTGTACCAATTGATCTGATATAGACATGAAAGCTGCCATAGAGGAAATATTTAGTCTAAATGGGGTTCAATTGTCCAAAGTTATGATGATGTTCTGCTAAAATCAGGGCAGTTGGTACATTCTTAATTTGTCTTGGTGATTATTTTATCTTTGAGAAGGTAAAAAATGTAGTAAGGAGATTTCTTCAAAGAATCTGGTTGGTGGACCTATCAATGAAAGAAATCTTACAAATCAATGACCATATAATATTAGAAAAAGAATTCCAGGCAAAGTTTGAAGTCTGTCCTATACTTTATATTTTAAAGAGTTCAGATATAGAATAGGATTTGAAGTCTTTTATAATCTAATTACAATTTACCTTTCCATGCTTATTTTATAAGTAGTGAAAGAATTTTCACATTTACCTATTGCTGACTATCTTTGAGTATCTGAGCATTTAAAAATGCAATAGTACCACTATTTCAGTGTAACACCACGCACTAGCAGATTCCCAAAAGAATGCTACTGTGCACAGCTTTTAAGATTCAGATTACACAGTATAGTAAACACTCCATTTATTCCATTACAAACAAAGGCAAACATTCACAACAAATCATAATATAATATTCACAACATTACATCTTATCACAGAAAATCACATAACAGTTTAACATTAGCATGGCCACACAGTTTTTACTTCAGTGGCCACAGTATTTGAAACAAAGAATAAAAGAATAATCATCTGGTTTCCCCAAGGGGGAAACCCTCCTTACTTAATCATTCAGTCACTTCACAATACAATAATCAATACTTAATCATTCAATCAATTCACAGTATAATAATCAATCTTCCACTCATGGGGCAATCATAGATCAACTCAATCAGCCACTTATCTAGCAATCAGTCACTAAATACAATCATTAAAAAAACCACACAAACTTTCCACCCCTTGGTGTCCAGCAAATCTCAATTTCATCCAAGGGGAAGCCTTTTCTTCATTGTGGCTCAGGGTGGTCTCTCAGATTCCCTGGATCTCCTTTCATGGTCCTAGCTCTTACTTGAATCCACCAAATAGTCACCTGGATTCAGAGGCAGACAGCTCTCAGGTTCTCGTCCAGTCTTCAGAGCTAAACAGCTCCCATGTCCTTGTCCTGTCCTCCGGGCAGTCCCTGGCACACACTGAAGTTCACAGGGTCCAGCACATCTCAAACCTTTCACAACTTCTGTTGCCAGGAACTCAAGGATCCACTAAGCCACAAACCAATAACAGCTTATCCCAGTCATGCTTTTTTTGTCCTCCAACAGTTCAGCAGGCCCTAGGACCCAGGAGAAATCTTGGCCTTCAAGGTGGCCTTCCAGGCAACCTTCTCAATCTTCCAGGCAGTTCTTCCAGGCAGCCTTCTCAGCCTTCCAAGCAGCCTTCACCAGGTTCTCCAGCAGCCCAGCTCCCAGATGCTGGGACAATCCTGCTTCCTCCACCAGGAGCCACCAGGAAGAAGATTCCTGATTCTGTCTCTCTGTCTCTAGAACTCTTCTTATATATACACACTGGCCTCTTGTCTCAGCCAATCCCCTCCTGCTATGTCAGGAACAGGAGACAGAGCTCACCCCTCCCATACTTAGCCCTAAGTTACTAAGTGCTAAGTAGCTGCTAAATTGATTGCTGTTCCACTAGCCTAGAAACAGAGAAACATTATTCACCTTTTTTAGTATCAATACAAGAAAGACACTATAAACCACTAATCAATGAACTTGACTATTTCTCTGATGAGAACAGATTCTCTCCTCTGCTGCCACATCATTGTGAGTGGGTCTGCCCAAACTAACTCTGCTATACCAATGAGGAAGTCCATGGTCTTTGGCACACAAAAAAATTAATTGCAGATGAAGCAAGACCTGCATAAAACCATTCTTTCTTCTTTTTCTTCACCTTACTATGCAATCCACTGTGTTCCTTATGCCCATAATGACTTTATACTTGTCCTCTGGTGAAAAAACAATATGCTTTGACAAACTGACACTAAGATATTAAGAACTTAATATTAAATGGTCTTTGCATTAAAAAAAATAAAAGATCTTCTGGAAGGATCAGTGCTTACCTTGAATGAACAAATCTCAAAAAGTAGAACTTTAGTCATTTTGGTATAGGTGAGCTGATTTTTGAAAATATGAGGGAGGAAAAAAAAAGTATTCATGTTACACAAGACAGGAAATATGAATCTGAAAATGCTGTCCTGGTAAATCTAATATCAATAGGAAAATAATAAAACAGACATAAAGAGATGAAATCTGTCAAAATCTGGAGGATAATGGAATCAGGAGTGATAAGCAGCATGGGTTCATAAAGAACAAATCATGCCAGACACAATTGATAGCTCTTTTCGGCAGAAAGACAAAATTAGAGTACTAAAGAAATCAAGAAGATGTTGCATATTTGGACTATCACAACATATTGAAAATAATATCCGAAAACTTTAAATCCAAATTGTAGTAAAATGATTTGATATGAATGCTTTCAAAGTGGGAGTCTTTTGTGATACAGCATAAAGAATGTTGGAGAGGGACAGGACTTCCAGGAGCCAAGAGGGTGAAGTAGCACCCCAAAACAAATTCTAGAACAGCAGAAGCAGCAAAAGGGCAAGACAAAACAATCTTTGAGCCCAAGAAACTTGGAGGATCAGTAGGAAAGCTCTGCCTCACTTGGGTAAAAGGGGAAAGCAGTGCTGAGAGGAATTATCCCAGCAAGCCCTACCTCAGCAAAGCATCTGGAGATCCTGAGCTCCCATGCAGTAGAGCAGGCAAACACCAACACCAGGACCCCCAGGTTCTTCAGCATAGCCAGGGGAATGGGCAGACTTCAGCTTTGAGAACCACTACACGCTTCAGTTTAGGCCCAGGCAAGCAGGAAGCCTCCAATAGCTAGACCTCTATGTCGGGAGGGAAGATCAGGGGAGATCATAGACAAAGGCAAAATATTAGTGAGGAGTGAAAGGGTAAAAGGAGAGAAAGGGAGAGACAGAAAGAGAGAGGCAGAAAGACAGAAAGACAAACAGAAGGAAAAATAGAATGGAGGGAAATACACAGTTAATGATTACAACAGTGAATGTGAAAGGGATGAACTCTTTCATAAAATGAAAGTGGACAGCAGCAGACCATATTATAGGATTCTGGTTTCCAACAATATGTTGTTTGTAAGAAACATACTTGAAGAAGAGTAAAAGTAAAGGACTGGAGACAAAAGGAAGGTGGTGCAGCAATATCAGATCTCAAACTATACTGTAAAGCAGTAATCACCAAAACTATTCAGTACTGGCTAAGAAATAGAGTGGTGGATCAGTGAAATAGTTTAGGTATATAAAACTCAGTAGTCAATCATTATAGTAAGCTTGTATTTGGTAAAACTGAAGGCTTTGAAATAAGATCTCACTATTTGATAAAAATCTTTGGGAAAACTGGAAAATAACAGGACACAAACTAGGTATAGACCAACATTTAACACTACATACCAAGATAAGATCAAAACGGATGCGTGGTTTAGACATAAAAGACAACAACATAAGTAAATTAGAAGAGAAAGGAATAGTCTGCCTGTCACATCTATGGGGAAGGGAAGAAATAATGACCAAACAAGGTATAGAGAGCATTATGAAATGTAGAATAGATAACTTCAATCATATTAAAATAAAAGGCTTTTGTACAAATAAAACCAATGCAACAAAGATTAAAAGAAAAGCAAAAAGCTGGGAAACAACCTTTATAGCAAGTATCTCTGATAAAGGCCTTATTTCTCAAATATATATAGAGAAATGAGCCAAATTTATAAGAATATAAGCCATTCCCCAATTAATAAATGCCACAGGATATGAACAAATCAGTTTTCAGATGAAGAAATCAAAGCTATCTATAGGCATAGGAAGAAGTGCTCTACATCACTTTTGATCACAGAAATGTCCATTAAAACAACTCTGAGGTACCATATCACACCTATCAGATTGGTAAATGTGACAAAAAAAGGAAAATGATAAATGTTGGAGAGGATGTAGGGAAAACTGGGACACTAATACACTGTGGGTGGAGTTGTGAACTGATCCAACCATTCTGGAGAGCAATTTGGAACTATGCCCCAAAGGTAACCAAACTGTACATTCTTTTTGATCTAGCAATAACACTACTTGGTCTGTATCCCAAAGAGATCATAAAAGGACCTACATGTGCAAAAATATTTATAGCATCCTTTTTTGTGGTGGCAAAATAGTGGAAATTTAGGGGGTGTCCATCAATTGGGGAATAGCTGTGGTATAGGAATGTAATAGAATACTACTGCGCAATAAGAAATGACGAACAGGCAGATTTCAGAAAAATCTGGAAAGATGTGTACAAACCGATACAAAGAAAAATGAGCAGAACCTAGAAAACATTGTACACAGCATCAGCAGCACTGTGTGATGACCAATTATGAATGATTCCGTTCTTCTCAGCAACACAATAGTCCAAGACAAATACAAAGAACTCACAAAGGAAAATGTTATCCACGTCCAGATAAAGAATTGATGGATTCTGAATGCAGATCAAAACAATTTTTTTCACTTTACTCTTTCTCATGGATTTTTTTTCCCTTTTGATCTATTTCTTTCACCACTGTGACTAACATGGAAATATGTTTTACATGATGGCACATGTATATACTATATCAAATTTTCTATCATTTTCAGAAGAGGGGTGGAGAGGGAAGGAGGGAGAAATTTTGGAACTCAAAATCTTGAAAAAATGAATCCTAAAAAGTTGTCCTGACATGTAATTGTGAAAGAAATAAGATATTTTTAAAAGAATGTTGAAGGACTGTTAATTAAGTATTCTTCATTCTTCTATGCCTTAGTTTCCTCATTTGTAAAATGGAGGTGGTATTTTTATACTATCTACCTCACAAGTCTAATGTGATGAAAGATGAGTGTTAAAATAATTGTCATATACAAATTGGATGTGGTGGGGTGGGGAAAGATGGGGACTTTAACAAACCTCAACTATATCAAAGAATTAAATCCTAAAAATAGAGCACCAAGGCCTATTTCTGAAATCTTATTGACCTCTAAAGATCCAAGTTACTGTGACATCTGAGAAACTGATATGTATACACTTGTTCTAATTCTAATAATGTAACAGAATATCACAGATTGAAAGTCTTAACACAAGCCATTCCAAACCCTGGAAGAATAGCAGAAAATATTGAATATGAGGGGGGAAATTAGCAAAATATTCAAACCCCATCCACAGTTTAACTGAAAATGCAGAAAAAGATCAACTGAGAGAAATTCTAACTCCCAGATGAGTCATATGACTTAATTTTAACTTGTAGGAATAAAAAAAAAATCTCTGACTTCAAATCAAAACACCAAGGGTATTTTTTTTTAACAAATAGAATAGGTTTTGAATTCCTCATTGCCTATAACCAACACAATCCCTGAAAACAGTTGCAGTTTAAGCTAAAATGATGATTGATGATGGGAAAAGAGGAAGTTGTCACTTTCCCTAATTCAGGCATTTTATGGAGGAGGCACCAATCTAAGATAAGATTGTTAAACAACTTGATGTCACCTGCAGTGAATTCAGAATGTCTTGAGAAACAGCTCATTGGAGTCACTTTCTGTACAGCAGGGTGCTGTGAGAAGGATCCCTGAGAGCAATCAAACCTCTTCTTTCTCAATTCCTAGGTGAGTTCTGCCCCCAAAACTCCCATAACTGAGTGGATAGCAGATCCTCACCCACCGTTTTTGATTTAGTCCTCATGAAAATATTCCACATTATAAATTGGCACTTCAGAAATAAGGTGGCACAGTGGATAGAACCCAGAGTCAGGAAAACCTGAGTTCAAATTATGCCTCAGACACTTATTAGCTATGTGAGCCTCAGCAAGTCACTTAACTCTGCTTGCCTCAGTTTCCTCATTTTTAAAATGAGAACAAAATGGCAAACCACTCCAGCATCTTTGCCAAGGAAACCCCAAATGGAGACACAAAGAACTGGACATGACTGAACAACTTCAGATATAAGCATTGCAAAGAATTTCAGTTTTGTCCGTTATCTTTGCCAACAGCAATTTGAGGCTGTGGCGTGTGGCTTGTTTTCAGACAACCATATTAGTGAGGTGCATGAATGGTTTCACAACTTGAGAAAACTATACATCTACCTGCAGCAGTACAGTAAACATACTGCCCTTTCTACCTGGAAGTAACTGTAAGAAGACAAGCCACTATTTTGTTCTGGTTCTACATATCCTGGACCCTCCCTAGTCATTTATTGAATTATCATAGAACTCTGCCTCTGAGAAGTGGAGTGCAAGGGGAGCTTACATTTGGATCCATCTGTTGTTCTACAGAACTCCAACCTGCAGGATCCACTGGCAGAGCTCTCATTAACTAAGCCTCTAAGCCTACATGGTTTCTTATGGCCAGGTCCTTATTTTAAAGTATGAGGGAAATAGATCAGTTCATGTATGTCCTAGAGAGAGTGAAGCTCCTTTGCTGTTCTGTGAGCAACTGCCTGTACTTGTATGGTGTTAGAGAGTTTTAGAGGCAGGCTATAAGTAACTTATTTACCAAGGTTCGGCAATTGCTGATAAGAATTTCTTCAACTTAGCGCATAAGATTTGTCTGAAGCTGTTTTCTCAGCCCCTTGCCCCATTAATTCAATGTAGTTCAAAAAATACTTATTAAGCTGCTACTTGGTTATAGGACCTTGAACTAGTTGCTAAAATACAAAAACAAAAACATTCCCTGAACTCTAGGAACTTACCTTCAAAAGATAAACAATACAAGTAAGTATGGGCAATGATGGGCACCATTAAGATGATAAATGCTACTATAATGCTACTTATAAGAATAATAGTAACCTTCAACCTTGAATCCCAGCAATGAAATTAAAGGAGATGACTTTAACGTTGGAAGTATCCCACAAACCACTTTCTAGAGCTTATGTCGCTTCCCAGAGAGTCTGCTGGGAACATTAGAACATATCTCATTCCTGGGTCTAATATTAATGCAAAGCAATGACCACCAGCTTTTCTGCTCCACATTTCAGCTTAATTTCTTGCTACTTATCAATTTCTCCTCATGCTTGGTCCAGGAACTCAACTTCTTTCCTACAGGCGTGATCCATGAAGTCCTCTTTAGTACCATGACCCAAGCTTTCCTACTTCTCTCAGTAATAGGAGAGAGTCAGGTTTCTTCCTCCACATTGTGAATTTTTCCCTTGCTGATCGTCCAGTACCATAATCATATATTGGCTCCTCTTCTTTCTAATAGGTTTGTTCCAGGCTTTGTCAACACTGTCTCCTGGGACTAGATATTAAGAGAGCAACTAGGGAAGACAATATACCTCACAATGATATTGCCTCTTTTTGTAAAGTTGCCTGTTTCACCTTTCTGTGTGATCCAAATGATGATGTTAGCTGCAAGGTAAATGTGGTGGAAACTCACATAATCAAGCAGTGAATGAAGCCAAAGAGGACAATCCACATGAGGAACAGTTCATTTCTCCAATCCAAGCTAAGGTAATGGCAAATCATTTTAATTAATCTTGCGTAAAATGTCAATGTCTAAATGAGTTCAAAGGATTTCTATTCAACCCACAGTGCATCATAAATACCACTGTGCACCAGGACCAGTGCTATGGTCTTAAATTTGAGAGACACAGAGATAAGAAAATAGGTGTATGCATAAAAAATAAATAAAAAATAGTGGAAACCAATTACATCAAAACCATTTTTCTCCCACAAGAAAAATTGTGTTATAAAAAGAAAAATGACTACCACAAAATTGATTATAATTTATTGAATGATTAAAAGATGCACCTTTTTTCTTGAATAACTGAATTTTACTCTTTCAGACTGAACTATAAGTAAATTGTCTAGCTTGTCATGATTCTCATAGTTCATCACACTGGAAATCATACCCAACTGCAATGAAAAATATACTTGGCTAACTTTGATCCTAAACAATCGGATATAATTAATATGGTAGTCATAGTTAATGTGATATTTTCATATATAAGGTTAACTGGCAGACAGATACCAGAGTCTAAGGTGACTGATTCCAAATAATGAGTGTCTGACAAAGGAGATATTATCTGATTTTTTTTCTTTAAATATTTGACAGAACATAGAGACTAGCAGTAAAATTTTGTAGGTCACTGTTGCCTCCCAGATAACCCTAAAGTGGATATCTTTAAATTTCATGTCTAAAGCATCTTCTTCATTTTTTACATTATTCTCCATGGTAGTCAAATATTTAAGCCTGGCAAAGGGGTATTATTAGCAAAGTGTTCCTTATTATTCAATTATCAATGGCTGGGTGAACTCTCAAAGGGTAGCGAAGTAGGGTTTTGATAATTATGGAGAAGTTCACCAAACATTTTGAAACAGAAATATCATAAGATCTTGGTTTCTAGAATTACTTTATATTATACATACCCTTTTTCTTTTTGAATGACTCTACTAGATTGTATAGGAATAGGGCATTAAAAGTTGATATCTCAAAGGGTTTCAGATTTGGTTTTTTTAAGAGAATTAAATTTATTCTCTTCTTTAGGTTATAGAGAAAGAACTAGAAAATGTGAGGGATTCAATTCAAAAGGTGCTTATTGAGTGCCTCCACAGCATGGCTATCACCCCATCTACTTCCTTGCAGCCTTCGTTCACATTACTTCTCATAAGAATAACTAACCGTTATATAGTACTTTAAAGTTCATGAAGTGTTTTGCATAAATTATCTCAGTTTAGTCTCACAAAAACCCTATGAGATATGTATTCATTCCAGTCGGACATTACCAGCTCCGTTTTATAGATGAGAAAACGGAGGTACTTGCCCATGGTTACATAGCTAGTAAATATTAGAAGCAAGATTTGATCCCAGAGTTTCCAGAGAACAAGAATGTTGTTTTTTTTATTGACTTGTTTATTTACTTTTAGTTTACAAGATTCAGTTCCACAATCCCTTGAGTTTCAGATTTTCTCCCCTCCCTTCCCCCCCCCCCCCATGGTGGCGTGCAATCATGTACAGGATCTGCAAATACTTT
>CM053580.1:84073915-84112506 GCA_028627135.1 Pseudochirops cupreus
TTCTCATGCTTCTTGTGTTGGAGTGTCAAACTTTCTTTTCAGTTCTGGTTTTTTCAGCAAGAATATTTGAAAGTCCTCCACCTCACTGAATGACCATATTTTCCCCTGGAACATTATATTCAATTTTGCTGGGTAGGTGATTCTTGGTTTTAATCCTAGCTCCCTTGATCTCCAGAATATCATATTCCAGGCCCTTTGATCCCTTAATGTAGAAGCTGCTAGATCCTGGGTTATCCTGATTGTGTTTCCACAATATTCAAATTGTTTCTTCTTGGCAGCTTGTAATATTTTCTCCTTGATCTGGGGACTCTGGAACCTGGCTATAATATTCCTAGGAGTTTTCTTTTTGGGATCTTTTTCAAGAGGTGATTGGTGAATTCTTTCAAGTTCTATTTTGCCCTCTGGTTCTAAAATACCAGGGCAATTTTTCTTGAGAATTTCTTGAGGGATGCCTTCTAAGTTCTTTTTTTGATCATGGCTTTCAGATAGTCCTATAATTTTTAAGTTGTCTCTCCTGGATCTGTTTTCCAGGTCGGTGGCTTTTTCAAGATGTTTCACATTGCCTTCTATTTTTTCATTTGTTTGGATTTGTTTGATAGTATCTTGATTTCTCATAAAGTCATTTGCTTCCATTTGCTCCACTCTAATTCTAAAGGAATTATTCTCTTCAGCAAGCTTTTGAGATTCTTTTTCCATCTGGCAAAGTCGACTTTTTAAGGCATTCTTCTCCTCCTTGGCTTTTTGGGCCTCTTTTGCCATTTGAGTTAATTTATTTTTTAGGGTGTTGATTTCTTCAGTCAGGTTGTTGACTCTCTGTTCATGACTTTCTTGCATCATTCTTATTTCTCTTCCCAAGTTTTCCTCTACTTCTCTCATTTAGTTTTCAGAATCCTTCTTCAGCTGATCTTTAGCTTTTAGGCAGTCTTCATGTTCTTGGAAGCTTTTGGTATGGGAGTTCTGTCTGTGTTGTCTTCCTCCCATTCCCTGCCTTTATCCTTCTTGTCCCCAAAGAAGGAATCTAGAGTTTGGTTGCCGTTCTTACTTTGCTTCCTTTGCCTGCTCATGATCGCCAGTCAATGATTTTTTAGCTCTGTGGAACTCTGCTTCCAGAGGGGAAAGCTCTGTCCCAAATTGCTGGGGTTTTCCCAGCTGTTGGGGCTTTTAGGAGGCTGCTGCAGCCCCCACAAGCATTGGCTCACTGAAAACGCACCCCAGGACCACCACTCAAGACCACTATCCAGATCCAGGCTGCTCATTGCAAGAGTACTTGGCCTCTGAACAATTGCTTGGCCCTGGCTGCAGGGCCTCCACTTCTGCCCCTTCCTTGCCCTGGAGGCAGTTTGGCCGGACCTGCTTTTCTCCCCCAGTTTTAGCCGAGTTCCACTAACCTTTCACTTAGTCCTTTTTTCTTATGGCTTCATAATTCTGGAAATTGCCACAGCTGCTGCTAATCCACTCTCCTGAAGCTCCAGCTGCAGCTTGTCCAGCCGCCCCCAGGGCCAAGCTGTGGTTTCAGGTTGGGCTGGTTTTGGCTCCCAGTGCTGAGATGGTCCTTTCGAGCCAAGCTGCCTTCAGCAGGAAGTGTATTTGTGTGTATTTTAGAGCCCTAAAATTTGTTTAGAGTCATATTTTATGGGTATTTGAGGTGGCTGTGTGGGAGCTGCCGTACCTTGCTGCTTCTACACTGCCATCTTGGCTCCACCCCCTCCAAAACTATGGTTCTTAAACCGTCTTAATTATCACGACTTTGTTGTTGTCATTTTTCAGTCTTGTCTGACTTTTTGTGACCCCATTTGGTATTTCCTTGGCAAAGATGTTAGAACGGTTTGCCAATTCCATATTCAGATGATTTTACAGATGAAGAAACTGAGGTAAATAGGGTTAAGTGACTTTCCCAGGGTCACATAGCTAGTAAGTGTCTGAGGTTGGATTTTTTGAAGACAGGAAAATTAGTTTTCTTGACTCCAGGCCCAGAACTCTATCCATTTTGCCACCCAGATGCCCTGATGTTACTTTGAGGAAACCAAAGAATTAAATTTTAGTTTTCCCATTATATAAAGAAATAATACGATCTGATCAGTAGAGGTTTGGACTTGGAATCAGGAGACCTGGGTCACATAACTAGTAAGCATCAGACCTAGGATTTGAATCTGTGCCTCTTGACTCTGCTTCCAGAGCTCTGGCCACCACGCCATTCTACCTCTTTCTTGATCTTAATTTCTACTTCTATAAAAAGAAGAAAATTATAATTGTATTATCTCCCATAGTTGTTGCAAGGAAATTATTTAAATTGTTATGATAGTATGAATTATAATAGTTATATATGGATTTCCTCTGCTTCAACTTAATCCTTTGAGATTTTTTTTTTTTTGCCTTTTGGAGAGGGGAGGGCAGGGCAATTGGGGTTAAGTGACTTGCCCAAGGTCACACACTTTTTGGGTTAAGTATCTGAGGCCGGATTTGAACTCAGGTCCTCCTGACTCCAGGGCAGGTACTCTATTTACTGCACCACCTAGCAGCTCCAATCCCTTCAGTTATTTAAAAATATATTATGTATCAAATACTTTCACTCAATTCCTACTCTGACACCCTATTTCGGTATCAACAGGGCCCTAGCTTCTGAAAAGCTATGGAGATGAATTATACATTCACTTTAGCACTTGACAAGTTAAAAAGGTTTCAAATATGTGCCTTAAAATGGTCTGTCATTCAAGGACTAGTCTTTCTAAATCCCTAGAGGCTCATTACCAGGAAGCTGGCCAGATTTCTGGTGATACAGCTAATTGAGTGGATGTATCTAATTTCAATTAGCCTTAGTCACCTCAATATAGCAATAAATATGCTAAAGCATTTAGTGAGAAAATTTTTAAAAAGAGGAAAAAAAGAAAGAAATGTGAAATGAAAAAATAATCTCAAAGAAAAAAGAACAGTAAAAATAAAAATCATGCTCTACTTTCTAGACAACCTAGACTTCTTCCTATTCTTCACAATGATACTCCAACTCTCATCTCCATGCTTTTGCACAGGCTTTCCACCATGCCAGGAATGAACTTCCTCCTTGCCTTCAACTCTTAAAATTCTTAAATTTAATTAATATCCAATTCAAAGACACTTCTCTTGTCTAATTCCTGTAGCCAAGTCTCCCTCTCTGAAAGAAAAAAAATATATTTTGACTTATATTTACATATATATGGATATATATATTTAGATATAGATATAGATGTAGATGTAGATGTAGATGTAAATGTAGATGTAGATGTAGATATAGATATAGATATAGATATAGATAAAGATAAAGATATAGATATAAATATAGATGTTACCTTCCTAACAGAATGTTAAGTTCCTTGATGGCAGGGGTTGTTTCATGCCTGTCTTTGTATCTCTAGTGCTTAGCGCAGAGTAAGTGCTAACAATAACTTTCTGATCAACTGATAAGAAACTGAATAAATGAGAAAGCAAATTCTAAAAACATAACCAATATAACCTAATATGACATGAGATAAAAGGAAGAAAGGAGAAATCTCCAGAAGGGATAATACTTCAATAATATGAAGGAGGCCCTCAGAAGAGTGAATGGAACTATAAGAGCCTTCAAAATAGTTTTGAAGCTTAACATCAGAAAATAGAGCTCTTAGAAATACAAATGAATTAATAACAAAATGAGAAAGTCAACTATTTAGAAGAAACCATAGAAAAAACTTTTTGGAAAAGATTCTGAAAAAGAAAATAGAACATTCAGGATAAAAAAAAATGAAATAAAGGAATAAAAATCTGGTCAAAATAAAATATTACTGAAAGTGAAAATAGAAAATGTTATCAAAATCAAAAGACAGAAAAATTAAAAGAACATTTGAGGTTTCTAAAAATCAAAGATATTGACACTGAAGAAAGAACTTCAAATGACAGATACAGAAATTAATGGCTCCTAACAAAATAATAAATAAAAAATTCAGAATATTGCTGAATATTCTAGTAAATACAAGAAAACTATGCATCAGCATTATGGGGCCAAAGTATGACTTGATAAAATCCATGGGACATCAGCAGAGAGGAATTCAAAAGTCAACTCATTCAGAAAAGTGACTGTCATATTCCAAACCTTCAAATTCAAGAGTGGATCTTATAAGCAGCCAGGAGAAAGCAATTCACATATCTAAAGGCATTGATTTAAATTTTGCTGGATTATTTGTAAACAAGTAACAATTAAAGAAAAAAAAGACTGGAATGCAATAAGTAAAAAAGAAAGAAAATTGACTTATACCCCAAAATAATATCTTA
Source organism: Pseudochirops cupreus (assembly GCA_028627135.1). Lineage (NCBI taxonomy): Eukaryota > Metazoa > Chordata > Mammalia > Diprotodontia > Pseudocheiridae > Pseudochirops > Pseudochirops cupreus. The sequence goes on from CM053580.1 coordinate 84,078,197, forward strand.
CAGACAGCAGCATACCATTTCACAGTAAAATATGATTAACAGGATCACAGTCTTATAGTCATTCTTTCTTAAGAAACCAGAAGGTTTCCATCTATTCATGAAATATTTACCACTACAACTCATGGAAACTGTGTGCTAAAATGTGGAGGGGTTACAATCTGCATCAGTGTAGGAAATACCCATACTACAGACATTAAAACTCTTTGGAAATATTCGAATATATACATAAATGTAACTACCATCAGGGAAGCTAGGTTGCCCAGTGATTAGAGCACTGGCCCTGGAGTCAGGAGGACCTGAGTTCAAATCCAGTCTGAGACACTTGACGCTTACTAGCTGTGTGGCCTCGGGCAAGTCGCTTAACACCAATTGCCTTGGATTCCCCCCTCCAAAAAAAACATAAATGCCATCTAACAATCCCAAATATGTAAATATGGATTAATTTTTCTTATGAATACTTCTGGGGAAAGAATCCTTTTCTCCATGTTTTCCAAGCCAGTAATATCTGTTACTATTTTGGGATTGTTGTTTTTTTCTGTTTGGTCCAATAGAATGTACTTAGACATACCCATGTTTGCACTTCCTCAGAATGCTTTTTATTTAATGAGAACTAGCAGGCACATAGACATTTAGGAGGACTTCTAGCTCAAACCAAACATGTAAACACATTCAAAATACCTTCTATGACTTGAGAATATAATTTTCAACACTCACTCTAAAAATACAGATATATACATATATACACAAATTCTTACAGAGAGGCTAAAACAAGTTTACAAATCCATCACACCTTTCCTAGGCCCCAACATATCTGTCATTAGGTCTTACTGCCTAATAGCTCCAAAACTTACACATCAGAACCAAAAATAGAGGAGGAATGAAAAAGTGAGGCTAGATTCTGGAACTAAACTATAACTATACATATGAGGAAGAAGAAGGAAGAAATGAGAGAGACTGCATAATTTTTCCCACTAGTTTAAGTCTAATCCACCCATGTGTAAATGAGTCCAACAAAAAACACCTTCTTTAGTAGCATCTCTATACCCTGCTCCTTTGTTCCCTCTGGAGTCTGGAAACAAAACCACATTTTTTTGTATTCCAAGTTTCTCCCAGATAAAATAGCTGTCATTTTGATTTTTGTCTACAAATTAATAAGGAGCTACCCTATCTTTAAACAAACAATTATCCTCTTCATCTCATCTTGCTTTAAAATAATATTTTGTCAAATATTTTTCTAGGTCTTGACCCAGCGATACTATTTCTAGGGCTTTATCCCAAAGAGATCATAAAAATCAGAAAAGGACCCATGTATACAAAAATATTCATAGCAGCTCTTTTTGTGGTGACCAAGAACTGGAAATTAAGGGAATGCTCATCAATTGGGGAATGGATAAATAAGTTGTGGTATATGAATGTAATAGAATACTATTGTACTATAATAAATGATGAGCAGGCAGACTTTAGAAAACCCTGGAAAAACTTATATGAACTGATGCTAAGTGAAATGATTGGAACCAGGAAGACATTGTATACAGTAACATTTTGCAATGACTGACTTCGATAAATTTAGCCCTTCTCAGCAACGCAAGGACTTAAAACAACTCCAGAAGACTCGTGATGGAATATTCCATCCACATGCAGAAAAAAAAAAATAGAGTCTAAATGCAGATATGGAGTCTAAAAGCATACTATTTTCTCTTTTATTTTTTCATTTTTTTTCTTGCTCATGGTTCCTCCCATTCATTTTATTTCTTCTACACCACATGTCTAACATGAAAATATGTTTAATAAGAACATATATGTAAAGCCTATGTCAGATTGCCTATCTTCTTGGGGAGGGAGAAGGGAAGACAGGCTGAAAAAATTTAAAACTTATGGAAGTGAATGTTGGAAACTAAAAATAAATTAATTTATAAAAAATGTATTTTTCTGGGGGAAGAAGATAATAACAGCAATAATAGTAATCATTATTGCTGTAGCACTTACTCTGTATAGGTACTGAACTAAGCATTTTTAAATTCTCATATCATTTGATCCTAACAAAAATCCTGAGAGATGGGTGCTGTTTTTATCCCCATTTTACAGATAAGGAAACTGAGACAAACAGGTTAAAGGGTTTGGCTGGGGTCACATAGCTGGAAGCATCTGAGATCTAATTTGAACTCAGATCTTCCTGACTCCAGCTCTAGCATTCTATCTATTATACCACCCAGCCACCTCAAAGACAATGTTTTTAGAGCCTTCAATAGTGAGGAAGGTCACATAGGTGTGGAATATTGTTACATGCTGAAATCAATAAACATGCAGATTCCTAATAATTTTGCATTTTTTTTAAGCTTCATTAGTGAGCACTGGGCCAGGAGTCAGAAAGATCTGAGTTCAAATCTGCCAAGTCACTTAACCTCTGTTTGTCTTAATCCATTGGAGAAGGAAATGACAAACTACTCCAAGATCTCTGCCCCCCCCCCAAAAAAATGAACACTATGATCCACAAAGTCAAAAGGAGTCAGACACAAATGAACAACAGCTTGCATCATTTACAGTATCATCTATATTATTTTATATCATTTGTGTCAATTTCCCAAAGGTCCAAACTTAATGATAAACATTTGTTGATTGATTGATTGGTAGGAAGTAATTCTGATTGAATGTAAATAACTTAGTCAACCCTCTTGGTCCATCAATTTCTAGTATATTGATTTTTTATTCATTCTAATTCAAACTGTACAGGAGAAAAGAATGGGTTTCTAGTAAGAGACAGTGAAAAATGAATATGTGGTATATATGGGAGACACTTGGATAGAGAATACAGAATATGATTTTTAAAATACAATGTGGTTTTAAATATTAGAGTAAGGATTTGGAATTTTTTTTATTCTTCCTAGTGGGAAACCAAGTAAGGTGTTTAAGAAAGAGAGTAATATAAGAACATAAGTAAAGTGTCACATTAATATTTTAGTTACCATGAAGTACTGAAATAATTGAGGAAAAATAATTATATGATGACGACAAGAAGGATTTCTATTTTGCTCTTTTCCTGTTTTTTTTTCTTTTTTAATTCTTGATGGTCTAATGAGAAAAAACATCTGGCTGATAAGTTCTTATGCATAACAATTCAATAATGTAAAAAGATCTGTGATTTCAACAACATATTTACTCCACTAATACAGATCAAAACCTCTCCACACTTTAGCAGTCTATCTTCATGAGTTATTATGGCACAAAAAAACATAATTCCTTGGTGATGAACCATTCTGAACATAGCTAGACTTGCACTTACATGACAGATGCACACTCTAATGCCAAATCAGTATTTGAAGCTTGGTAAGACTGGTCAGAACTTGTCCTCCCAAGCTGCACTTTTTACAGATCTATAATCATCTTCATGCCTTGAAATTATTTGCATTAAACATTAGTAAATATCTTTTTATTTAAAAAATATACTTCTACTATTATTGAGCCATCTCTTGAGAGGATTAATTCTTTCCAAAGCACCTACAACACGAGTTTTGGGCTTGAATTGATCAGGAAAGGACCAAAAAGTAAGCTTCACACATGCAGAAAATCCTTGGCTATGTTTTTAAAGAGGTAGTATATCTTCCTTTGGGAAGAGTATGGTGTAAATTATTTTTAAACAATCATTCAAAAAGCACTTATAAAGTGTCTACTATGCACAGATACACTGTGCATACAAAGTCAAAACCATACAGTACCTGCCTTCATGGAGTTTACATCCTACTGGAAATGCAGATAGTGGGGATACAACATTTAAAAACTTAAATATACAATACAAGCTGTCCCAAAAATTTTAATGCAACTTTAAGGTTTTAGAGTTTAGAGCTACACTAAGAATTATGGGACACCCTGTATGATTTGAGGAGGGAAGAGAAGATTAACAACTAGTGGGATCACCTTCCTATAGGAGGTGGCACTCAAATTGAACACTGAAAGAAGGCATAGATTCCTAGAGGTGAAGGTTAGGAAGGAGAGTAGATAAGTAAAGCCACTTAAAAAAAAAAAGATAGCGACCTTCAGTAGTCAGTGACAATTGTTCTTAATCTTAATTCCAAGCATGGAGAAAAGTCTGGAAAAAATTGGCATAAAAGTATGGAATAAATGCTGATTTGGGAGAATAGCAAGTTAACCACTGATTCAAATGGAGAGTATGAGAAGTGAAGTAACATGAAATATCTATACTGATTCTGAAACCACAGTATGAAGAATTTTAAATAAGGAATTTGTGTTTTATCTTAGAAGCAACATGGAGCCATTGAAGAGTCTTGATCAATGGAGTGAAGTTGTCGGACTTGGGCTTTGAGATTATATTGGCAATTCTGTAGAGCAGTAGTCTTAGATTTTTTTAGTCTTAGTATCCCTTTATTGGTGTTCTTGTTTAGTCTCCTGTTTGCTTCATTTCTTCACCTGCAAAATGAGCTGGAGAAGGAAATAGTAAACCACTTCAGTACCTTGCCAAGAAAACCCCAAATGGAGTTGTGAAGAGTTGGATATGACTGAAATGATCCAACAACAATAACAACAAAAACCCCTTTATATTATGGAGGACCCTTCCCGAAGAGCTTTTGTTTATGTGAGGTTTTCTGTCTTGATATTACCATAATAGAAATTGAATTATCTTAGTATTATTATAAAAATACTGTTGATCTCATAGACTCACTAAAAAGCTCCTGGGGACACCCAGGTATCCCCAGACCACAGTTTGACCTGCAGGGTACGTTGGGGTAGGGTAGGATGGGATACGATGGATATGATAGGATAGAAGATAGCTTAGAAAGGAAAGAGACTTGAAGAAGGAAAATCAATTAAGAGGCTCCTATAATACTCCGGATAAAATGTGGTAAGAGTCTGAACAAGGGTAGTGTCTATGTGAGTGAAGAGATCGGGATGGATATGAGAAATATCATGGAGGTATAACCAATAAAACATAGCAGCTGATTAAATACAGGGACTGAAGGAGAATAAAGAATAAAGGGTGACTTGAAGACTGCAACTGCATTGTTTTTTAATGGAAACAGAAGTTTGGGAAGAAACTATTTTGGGAAAGGTGGTGGATAAGTTCTGTTTTAGACATGCTGAGATGTCTAATGAACATTCAGCTAGAGATTTTTAGCAGGGAATTAATGATACAGGACTGGACTTCTGGGGAGAAACTAAAGATAGATATAAAGATTTCAGAGTCATCTATACAGAGATGGTCATTAAACCTACAGGAGTGGATTAAATTCCAAAGAAACAGAACAGGACCCAGGACAGAGCCTTGTAGTACAGGAACCCTTGTAGGGTTAAGGAATGGGACAGGGATAATGATCCATTGAAAGAGACTAAGGAGCAATTAGAGAGGTTGGAGAACAAAAAAAGAAGAGTGTCATTAATACCAGAAGAAGATAAGATGTAAGAGGAGACTTGAGAGATGAGGGTGCTCATTGGTGTCAAAAGCTGAAGAAAAGTGAAGAAGCATGAGAACTGAGAGGAAGTCATCTGATTTAGCTATGATGAGAACATTGATTACATTAAAAAGGGAAGTTTTACTTGAATGGTGGGATTGAGGATTGATTACAAAGAGATGGCAATTTCTACTGTACTATAGCTTCATGACCTGTAAGAAAGAGCTCTATTAAAAAAACCAGGAAATAGGTAATATTGCTAAGGTTAAGTATACAACATGAAAGGTTGTTCAAAGAAATAAATGTGGAAAAAGTCAATAGAAAAACAGAAGTCCAAATGCATGACAGCATACAATATTCCTCCTGACATTTTCCTGGCCTCAACGATCACCCCTTGTGGTGCAATAGTTTTCAATTCAATCTTTTGGGGAATTTAGCCATAATAGCTATCTAGTTTTTCAATGGAAACAAAAGGGCAAATGTGATTGTTTTATAAAATTCATGCAATTTAGAATTTTCTGAAATGCATCTATTTGATAAAGTGAGGAATAACAGTAGTAAGAGTAAAAACTAAATTGGGATAAGGAGCTTGATCCAAGATTGGATTACTGTCCAAGGAGAGGAAACTTGCCCTTGAGTGGGAAATTCAAAGGTATTCCTGTGCTTAACAAATGATTATATTCCTTTAAGGAAGAAGGCAGGGATAAACAGTGAAGTAGCAGGATCATTAGAAGGGAAATGGAAGCAGTTTTATTGTCTCCTCAGTTATTTGGGTAAAGGCAGGGGCCTAAACTCTAACCTGACCTTGGGCTGGGGAGGGAGGCCCAGGACATAACCCTTCATCATCTGTCTATCTCAAAGGAAATCTCACCACCAGTGGAGTAGAATAGCCTTGGGAAAAGGGGCAGACTGGGAATTACCCCAATTTTTTTATTAAACATCAAGAAATAGGTATGTGAATTATTGAGATTAATAGTCATCACTTATTACCAGAAACATCCCTCTTTCTTAAAATAACCAGGTTCCTCTACTCTTCTTCACTTCTGTGCTTCCAATCAATTCTCCCACTCCCCTAGCCAGGACACCCGGTTTGTATAACTAATAAACATCAGTCAGGAGTAAGAAGAAGGAAGAAAATAAACATTTATTAAATCTCTAGGTACTGCAAACCTTAGAACCATTATCTCACTTGATCCTCACAACAACCTTGGAAAGAGGGGGTTCTTGTTCCTATTTTACAGATGAGGCAACTGAGGCAGAGGTTAAGTGACTTGTGCAGGCTCACACAACCTGGAAATGTCTGATGACATATTTGAAAGCCAGTCTTATTGACTACAGGCCCAGCACTCTAGCCACTGTGCCACCTAGATATCTAACTTCTTAGCTCTCAACAATCTACCGTTTTTTGTGCAACAGGCTGAGTAGAGTGTTCCCCCTTGATGACTTTGATCTGCTTCAATGGTCATGATGAATTTTTTCCTAAGGACACTTTTTTTTTTCCAGAATGACCATTTAAGCAACCATCCAGTTGACAGACTAGGGCAGCTAAGTTTAACCCAGTTTTTTTTTCTTTTTTTAAATTTACAGCTGCATCTACTGGCAAATCTCAGTAAAGCAGAAGAAAATGAATGAAGAGGGTATTATGTCACTGGAAAATGTCCCAGAAGGCTTTACAGTTCTTTGGGTTACTTGTTTATAAAAAAGCCAGTCAACACCAATCTGAGTCAAAATATTTCTCAATGTAGAACACATTTTTGCATTTTTGTTTCTTTTATAAAGGTCACAGATTTCATCTAAAATGCTACACTATTACAAGGGATTAGCAGTGGTAAAAAAAAAAAAATGCCATTGCCTACTGAGATCTGATGAAGCTTATTAGGGGCAAGGCCTGATTATACCTAATAGTTCACCTGGAATTTTTTCTTGGTCAACCTTTTTATTGATACTCTTTTTCAAATAATATTTCAAATAATCCTGTGGAGCTTTTTTTCATCTTCTTTTGATCATTTGAAGAATTCACAGATGAGCAAATTAAATTAAAATGAATGTTATTTCATTTATAACTTTATACCTTAACTGCTTTATACCTTACTTTCTACTTTATAGCTTACCTACCATGAGTGAACACATTTCCTGAATTCAGCATTAGGCAACTACGTGATATAATGGATAAAGCACTTAACGTGGAGTCAGGAAGAGCTAAGTTCAAAGTCTACCTCAGATACTAGTATGTGACCTTGAACAAGTCACTTAGCCTCTGTTTGCCTTAGTTTCCTCAACTGTAAAATTAAAATATTAATAGCACCTACCTCCCAAGGGTTGTTGTGAGCATCCAATGAGATAATATTCGTAAAGAACCTTGTAGACAGCAGGCAGTACATAAATAATAGATTATTATTATTAACTTTGGAGTAGAAGAAAATCTTTGCATAACTCTTATTTATTTTAAAATGCAAAAGAGGAGCTTAAGGAGAAAGAACCCATTAATTTTATTAAGCAATATTAAAAAGCAAAGGACAATGATGAACAGGCAGATTTCAGAAAATCCTGGAATGTCTTGTACAAATTGATGCAAAGTGAAATGAGCAGAACCAGGAAAACATTGTATACAATATCAGTAACATTATATGATGATCGGCTATGAATGACTCATTTCTCAGCAACACAATGACCCAAGGCAAGTAGAAAGAATTCAGAAAGGAAAATGTTATCTGTATCCAGATAAAGAATTGATGGACTCTGAATGCAGATGGAAGCATATTTTTTTTCACTTTATTCTTTCTCATGTTTTTTTATCCATTTCTTCTTTCACAACTGTGACTAATATGGAAATATGCTTTACATGATATCACATGTATAAACTATATCAAACTGCCTACCATTTTCAGAAGAGGGGAGGGGAGTGAGGAAGGGAGAAAAATTTGGAACTCAAAATCTTGTAAAAATGAATGCTAAAAATTTTCTTGACATGTAACTGGGAAAAAACTTTTTAAAAACTATTTAAAACAAAAGCAAAGGAGCCTTCAAGATACAGAAAATTATAGCACACATGCCATTTATACACAGTGGTACATAAATCAAGTCCCGCACACATATACTTATTTTTTATGTGAATGGAATCAGAATTTCCTGACACTTCCAGTAAATACAAACTTAACTCTGTAAGACTAGTGCTATGGAAGACTGCTAATCAAATTAACTAAAATAACAACCTGGCTCAATGTAAGACTTACAGAAGAATGCCCTTCCCATCCCTGTATTCTTCAGCACCTGCCTTTTCTTAGGATAGGCAACATCATCATCATCATCAAAGAAGAAAAGGATGCTACCTGGAGGAAACAAAAGGTGAGCTGTCAGAACCCATGAGCAGGAAAATCCTCTGTATGACAAATGAACCATCTATTCCCCGGCTACAAAAAGCACAGTAGCAGCAGCCCAGGGAAAAGTGATAAAGGTACTGTCTGCCTCTCCTCCCTCCCTGTTCAGAGCTAGAGTTTTCTAAGGAGCAGAATGTCATATTTAAAAACTCTTTGCAGCTCAGAATTCCTGTTTGTGTGAATATTGTTTACCAGTGGGGCCCTGGCAGCCAGAGTTCCTGTTTTTGTTCCTGACATTGGTTTTCCTGGCTCATTCTAGATAAATCCTAATTTCTCAGTAGCCTGAGTTCCCCTCCTGGAATTCAGAATTGCTTCAGAAAAAAATAGAGAGATTTCAAAAAAGTAATGCATTTCAAAACTTCTCAGTGAGACTTGGAGCAAATGGCAGCTTGTGAATTCAAAGTATCAGTATATATATAACACTAAGGTGTTACCACATCTTGATTGGAATCTTCAGATGTCCTTAAGAATTAAACCTGGGAAGAAAATGATTTAGACCAGAGGTATACAGCCTCTCGTTGGGAACTCAGAGCAACTATCCCTGAATGCCTCGTCTAGTGAAAGTGAACTAACAAATTATTCAAATCACAGTGACTAGGTAGTAGGGAAAATCTTTTTTCTAAACGGATTCTAGTCAGTCCATCAGTAAATAAGTATTTGGGGTGTATGGTGTGGTCCAAGAGGACTATCACCTCTGATACGAGGGCCTGCCGAGTCCTTTTCAGGGATGCTCATCCACCTGTCACCCACATCTCACCTGTGGCTCCAAGAAGCTGTAGCAAGCACAGCAGTCAAACCCCAGTAAAACTGTCTTGACAGGTAAGATAAACTAGGTTAAGAAACACAGATAGGCTTCAAACCTGTCAGTCAGTAGAGTTATCTCAAACCCAAGCATGGGAAGATATTCCTGACTGAATGGAAAGATGAGAACAATTTGTTCCCATGGCTATGAAGGCAACTAAAGCAGGCACTGTGCAATGCTTAGATCTTGGTCATACATTGAAGATACCAAGGTCATTTGCTGTTTCCTGGGCTATTACCAATCATGTTGACTTTTGTCTTGCTACTGAACTTGGATGACTCTAGAAGAGAGATTGAAGCTGAAGACTTTTTGCTGCTTGGCCTCATTGAAATCCAATTCATGTACAAATCAAGGTATCACCCTAGATCTTACCAGACCTCTTCAAAAATGAAGGATGTACAACAAATAAGCATTTATTAAATATTTAATATGTACCAGACATTGTGCTAAATACTGGGGATACAAATGGGGGGGGGGAACCACTCCCTGCCCTCAAGGAGTTCATGTTCAAAAGAGAAAAAAAAACACATTTCAAACTGCATCAACCTTTTTACATGCACTAGAAGCAGGAATATAGCAACATGATGACTTTGAGGCTGTTCTGGTGGGAAGAGGAAATTCAGCAGAATAATGATGGCCATGTCCTTTGTTTGATTGGGTTTTGAATGCTCCTTTCTTCAGACTTAGACATTTAACTCTGTGAGTAAAGGAAATAATCTATGTTTCAATTAGAATTCCCGGGGCTCTTGAAGGCTCCAGTGGATTAATCATATGCTGGCTTTTGGGGGGAAAGATTTACTTAAAATCAAATTGATCTGTTGTTCTCATATCATCACTGGTAATCCATATTTATGCTGCTTTAGGGTGCCTGATGAGTAATAAATTGTCACCACCGCTTCAGTCTGCCCAAGTCTAAAGTCACACTTGAAATGAGTTTAATATTTAGAGCCCCCTTCACAGAGTACTGTTGCTTGCAGACAGCCGTAAACTTTTCAACAACAAAAACACCACAGTAGATTCAAGATTTCATGGTAGCAGGGCCCAGTTATAAATTTTCTTTCCAGCACTTGGGGGGAATGAAAACAAGAATGCTTCTCCAAACAAAAACAAAATAAAAATAAAATGAGTTTGGAGGAGGAAGAAGTGAAGAAGAGAAGAGAAATCATGTTGCCACTGAAAGAAAATACTTCCATTCATGGATTTTTCATACTTTGGTGGTGGTTCTTACCTGTACATGATAGACCATGTTCTGTAGGGCTTCATGGTGGCCCCCCCCCCTTACCAAAGGTGTCCTCTACAATGGAACCAGGTGTTGTGTTTGGGAACCAGGTTCCCCATTTTTCAAATGAAATAGAAAAACAAATTCATAGACCACTGATGTTTAAATATAGAGCCTTTCATTTAAACAACCCATGGGTCTGGTAGCTTCTTCCTGCCAAGAGAGTTGAACTCCTAATTTGATGCATAAAATGAGCATTTTGGATTGTGTGGGGTTAATCCATTCTGCCAGCAAAGTCAAGGAAAAGACTCTGACTCCCAGATGCCACTGCTAGCAAAATTAATCCTGGAGCTTAGCATCTGGATCTTTCAACTGCCAAGTTTGCCCCAGTAGATCCATTTCATCACTGGGGCAGATTAAAAGGGAATGACGGGCAAAAGCAAGTTCTGCACCACCAGCAACAAGAGGAAGAGAAAAAAAGTCATCCACAAAAAAGGAGTCTAGGATTGCTTATGTGTGCTAATGTGCATGGAAACAATGAACTTTTCTCCCCAAGTGGCATCAAGCCTCACTAGCCTGATATGTCTTTCTGTTTGTTGTTGGAAAACACTGTGAAAGTTGGGTGCTGCAGGATGGTGCACACTGGATAGGTCTAAGCTACCTTCAGGGTACCACCTGTCAAGTTTTCACCTAAACAGAAAGGATTCTTAAATGTGTTTTTTGGTTTCTGGCTGTTGGCAACATTTGTCAGGGCATGGTTTTTCCTCCCTTTTTGATTTGAACTTAACAAGAGAAGAAATAAAACTTTCTTTTTAAAAAAAATCCATTTATTCTCTTGATCTTAAGGATTAGCTTAAATTCTAGGGCTCTGTTTTTCTTCCTAGTGGCAAAGCTTAAAATTTTTTTAAATCAAACTTTTAAAATAGTATTTAAATCATTAGCAACCCAATTATATTGTTGGTGAGTTGCCCAATTCTGGCAAAAACATTGAATCTTACCTCTACTGCTCCAGTGGGAGAGGAAAGGGCCCAGAAAGTAGGAGGGAAGGCCAATAGAATGGTCCTGATTTAGAGGGCAGAAACCTCAAAAAAAAATAATGAGGTCCCAGGGGAGATGGGTTCTGATGTGGGAAATTGAATACTATTCCAAAGCTTCCATGAGATGTGTTTTCCTTTTTACTTCAAGATAAAGGTTTGTATTGAGGTTGACGGTAAGGAAGAAGGAAGGGAGGGGAAGCAATCAATGCACAATGGAGGGAGGGAGATACTCTATGGTTTAGTTAGGATACAGCTCAGAGTTTCTTTTTAGAAGAACATTAAAGAATTTAAACAGTAAAATAGCCTATGCTCCCAGGGAATCAATGAACAAGAATATGAACCTCTTTACAGAACAGTTAGTCATTAAGAATAAAATTAATTTTGATTAGTAGTCAACAGCCAAAAAAGTAACCAACCAAGTCTTGTCCCTTAAACTGGATCCTTGTATTTGAAGTAATATTTTGCCAAATAACTGATTAGACATCTAAAATTATTGGAACTTTATCTGTTGGAAAGTTATTTCTAGCCTTTCCTTCCTTTACCACTCCAACTGCCTGCCACCCTAGTTCAGGGCCTCAATATTTCTCTGAACGATTACAATAGCCATACAACTGGTCTCTCTATCCTACTTTTCTCTCCTTTCACCAATCCCTCCCGGCTCAGTTGCCTCACTTCTATGATCCACAGCACTACCAGATCTTCTTAAAAGATACCTCTGATTGTCACTCAAAACCCTCCAATGGTAATTATTGAAGTTAAATGCTTATTGATTGAATTAAGTCTAAGCTTCTCAACCTTGTATTCAAGCTTCTCTCACTAATCCACTACATGCATTGAACAGGACAGTCAAATCAGACTGTTCAGCTTTCCCCAAGTATGTCCCATACTTTTACACATTTTCATCTTTTCTCATTCTGTTCCTTTAATCAGCAGTACACTCCACACCTCCCACCTCCCCTATGCAAATCTTCACTTCTTGTACTTTGGGAGCATGTTTCAGCTGCCTCCACTGCTGCAGTCCCTTCTCCTATTGGTAAATATATTCTGGAGCCTCTACTTTTTAGCTCCTTTTATGTTATCTTCCCCCACTACAAGTAAGTTCCTTGTGCAGATTAAGGCAGACTTTTTCACTTTCCTTTTCTTGCTTTTTTTTTTTTTTGCAATATGGCTATTATGTAAATATGTTTTACATGACTTCACATGTATAATTGATATCATATTGCTTGCCTTCTCAATATGTGAGAGAGGGGTGAGAGGGAGAAAGATAATTTGAAATTTGATTTTTTTTAACATTAAAACTAATTAATTAATTAAAAAGTGAAATTTGTAAAAAAAAGAAAAATAAAATCCACCAAAAAAAAAGAAGTGAGCTCCTTGAGGGTAGGGGCTGGTTTTGGTTTTGGTTTTGTTTTTGGTGTTTTGGGTTTTTTTTGGTGCTTTTTTGTTTGTTTTTGGTTTTGATTTTTTTTTTTTGGTTGCATTTGGCCCCCTCTTGCTTAGGACAGTGCCTCACATCTAGCAAGTACTTAATAAACGTCTACTGACTTGTTGATTTGGCTTGACTTCTCATCCTTTAAGAACCATCTCAAACACTCTTTTATCCTTAAAAATCTTTGCTGATACCCCTGCAGTGATGTTATCTTTCCCTCCTCTGAATCCCTGTGGCAATGTATACCTCTCTTAAGGCACTTGTCTTTAGCCATATTTGTGTAAAAGGGTTATAAGGCCAATGCCCCTCCCCCTCACTTGCCCTTTGAGGGCAGAAACCATGACTTTTTCATCTCTGTAGCTCTCATAGTGCCTAGAAAAATGCCAAAACATATTGTGTATTCAATGAATATTTGCTGACATCAATTATTTCGAGTGGGATTGTTTGTTTTCTGAAGGGAAAAACACACACACAACATACACCCACACACATACACATATATACATCCACATACACCCACACCCCCACATACACACAGGCAAATCTCACATGACCTTTTAAAAAAAAGTGGTTTGAATTCAGGGCATAATGGTAAATAATTGATAAATTGCCATGTCCAAATCTTCAAAATGAGCTTCATGACTCAACCTAAGTTCTAAATGACATCATGTTTAATATGAATTCATCATTAAAGATTTACAGAAACAAATAATCCCATTCAAAGATGCCTCTTCTGAGTACTGATCTGCCCAAACCCAAATAGATCTACCATTTTAAGGTAGACCATTAAGACAGTACTAAAAATAATGTCTCCTTCAAAAATCTTAATAATAGCTGATATTTACATAGCATTTTGAGGTTCACAAAGCCTTTATATATGCCACTTCACTGTATCCCCATAGATATTCTGTAAAACAGTTGCTATTGTTATCCCAGTTTTCCAGATGTTGAACTTGAGACTGACAGATGTGAATTTAATGACTCACCCAAGGTTATACAGTAAACTTCTAAGGCTTGATTCAAAAATCAGACCTCCTAGACTGCAAATCCATCATCTATCCCCTTTACCACCTAGTTGCCCTATGCTCAACAATGCAAAAAAAAGAGTTGGAGCAAGATAACAAATAATAATGAAACAAACTCACCTTTTAACACTGGGTGAAGTGAAAATGTGTTTTAAGAGATAGCATCTGTAATGGACATACACTGATCTAGGAAAGGAAGTTGGTAACCAATAATCAGTAGCGCTAAAAGAGCACTTTTAGGACTTCCACTTCAGTTCAAAAGAAATGTATAAGATGATCAAATAGTTGTATTTAACCATTCCTTTCTGAATTTCACAATGCTTGCTTATAAAAATCAAAGATAAAAAAACCGAATAATAAAAAGTGTAGGCTGAATACTGCTCCAACTTCAAATGATCAGAATTTGACTAAAATTATTCCTAGAGCAATAGCAGAATCTTTTACAGGGTTAGATGTCCACGAGAAGGGCAGACTCCCTTTGCAACAAGATGTCAAAATGAAAAAGAAAAAGCACTTAAAAAAATTTTTTTTGACTAGAAGTGACACACACCAGCTAAGTCAAACCACAACCACTATCTCCTCTGAGACCCTATTAGAGGAAGTCCAGGACCCCAGATACAAGAACCTTGGGTATAGAAATGCCCTCTAGACCAGTGGTTCTGCTTCAAGACCAGGCCTGCAGCCACCAATCAACAAAGCAACTTCTGTAGAGAAGAGGACCAGCTGCCACCCACAAGGAAGACAGTACAATAGAGCAGAAGTAGTAAACTATGCTGAGGGAGAGACAAGAGACAATTTATGACAATCGCTCCATCTCAATCACTACATCCTCTGGGACATAGCTAGAAACAGCCCAGGCACAGAACCTGAACCCAAGAGCCCTAAGAATAGTAACACCCCTCAGTCAATCAATCTTGCTTCCAGTCCACTCATTGCTGAAGGGAACAAACACTACAGAGTGTTTATCACCACTACCACCACCAACTGCCAATCAGCTGTCTCCAACTGGTCAGTAAGTCCAAAGGCCACACATCCACTGTCATCATCCTGGGAAGTAACATCTGTGGAGATACAACCTGGCAACTGCTTTTGAGGGTATGGTACCCACAACTATTGAAGACCCCCCCCCAAAAAAAGTTGTTGCTGCCAAGACCTTTGGCCCTATCCAGTGGCTCAATAGCTAAAACTAAGGATTTTATCTACAGAAACGATATGAAGATGGCATATTGCCATTTGCTTTATTGTTGAATCCAAAGAATCACACATGACATCTTACCCCCTCATTTGCAGCTGAAATGTTCTATATGTGCTATATCCCCCATTAGCATGTGTACTTTTGCAGAGTGGGAAATCTTACTTTTCTTCTTGAGGCAGCTAAGTGGCACAGTAAATAGAATACTGAGTCTAGACTCAAGAAGACTTAAGTTCCAATCCAACCTCAGGCATTTAGTATCTGTGTGACTCTGGGTAACTCACTTAACCTCTGTTTGCCTCAATTTCTTCTACTGTAAAATGAAGGTAATATCAGTATCTAGGCTCCTAAGGTTATTGTATGGACTAAATGAGATAATATTTTTAAAGCATTTAGTTCAGTGCCTGTCACATAGTAAGCATCATATAGATGTCTATTCCCTTCCCACCCCAATCTGTATCCCCAGGGCTTTGCACATAATAAAGACTGAATACATGTTTTGCATTCATTATTCACTTCACTTGGAGTTGGAAGACCTTGGCCTGACACAAATTATCTCTGAGTCTTGGTTTTCTCATCTGCAAAATGAGAAAGACAGAACTTGCACTCTTCATGTCACAAAGTAGTTGTGAGGCTGAAAGGGGACACTATAGGTAAAAGCCTTTGAACACTGTGTGTAGCATATCATATAAATATATAGCATCAATAGAAGTATTACCATTGCATATTGTTTTTTAAAAAAGAATAGAATTGCTCCATTGTTTCATTTTTCATGAATATAGAGGAAAAAAATCCTCTAGAAGCTTCATCACAAGTCACTTGAAAGCTTGTTAAAATCCTTTGTCTTTAGCACCATCTAGACTCCAACATGATGCTGAAATCGCAAAGACATGATCTCCCAGCAACAGTACAAACTGCATAAAGAATGCGATATACTTACATGACAACAAGGAGAATGCCACCATCGACAAGCATTAGAGGCAAATGGGATTTCGGAAGGAAAGTATTTGTCTCTTGCTTCAACGATAATCAAATCAGTAGCATTTCTAACAGAAATGCAAATTTGTTCCTCTGATCAAAATGAAATGTTTCCTTTGAAAACAAGTTGGGGAGAGCTGGGTTGAAGCTATGCTAGCCATCTAAAGAAAAATGAATCAAGTAGAATTATTTTCCATAAAGAAGCAGTGCTAATTATTCCAGGTTAGCAGTTCAGCAGCCAAAATATCAGTTCACTGCCTTGAAAGCAAATAAATAAGTACAAGACCAAAGGTTCACCAAAAGACCACAATAACCAAGATCTAAAATAAATTTGATTCATTACCATAGCACATGCATAACTCATTTCTGACTGCAGTAAACTAGTCTAACCTAGACTAGTATAAACTTCTATTATCTGAATCTGATTTTTTTTTTTTTAGACTCAAACCAGAAATTTCATGCCCATAGTTACTGGTCCCATTGCTATGGTAAGTGGTGTCTAATGTTAGACCAAGTTTCCACAATAAAAACAACATCCTTAGGATAATTTATAATGTACAATGATAATAATACCTTTATAAATATGGTATAAAGAATGCTATCAGAGAAGTCTCTGACTAGAAAATTGACGACTCAGTCACAGAGGGAGAGAAGGAGATAACTAATGCACAGTCCAAATACTATACTGGTATCCATAAAAGTAGAGAGAAAGCAAGAAATGGTCCCCATCCAGCAGATTGATTATGCTTGCTAGAAGAAATGTAGTACACGCATAAGATTCAACGCAAGATGACCAAGCATGCTTGGATTGAGATCAATATTGTTGGAGAGAATGTCCACTTTGATGACATCATTAATCTATTTGGTTTTCTATTGTTGGATGGTTTCCACATGTTCAAAAGAGATAAAGGTAAGGAGAGTAATGATTCACCCAAAGCAGAGGCTGACAACTTTTTAAGGAAAGAAAGCAATTTTTAAAAATGTTCTTAAAATATAACTTTTTGAGAAGTTGCATTTTATATCTCATGTGTCTGTATGTGTATAGATACACACACATACACATATACACACATGCCAAAAGTCTTAGTGTCATTTTAACCTATTAAAATATTGACTTTAAATGGCACTAAGACTTTTGGGACACCTTGTATGTATATGCATATATACATTTGTCTGTATAACCATATACATATGTATATATGTATATATGTATATAATACTGGTTTAAACTTGTTAGAAAGATTTGAATTTATACAAATTAATACAACAGAAAAGAAATGTCTAATCATTTTCTCCAGAAGACCCTTGTTACATTGCATATGTACAGCTGAAAAACTGTCGGAGGGCCCTGAGATGCTCCTATAATTACTGTCCATTAGAATATTAATACAATAAGCTTATCAAATTAGCTAATTTTAACTTTGAGAGCTAATCAGCATCTAGCCCTGAAGGGAAGAAGTCTGGGGCAGTGTGAGTGGAGGTAGGAAGATAATCACTCCCCTGTTGGTTCTGGGATAAAATGCAAGTATGTTTCACAATCTGGCTCTTTCCAGGCTGATTTATCATTGCTTTCATGCATATACTCTATGTTCTAGTCAAATTGGTGATAGGCTATTTCCCCGTACACAATTTCCATCCCCTACCTCTTTTCCTTTACAGAGGTGATTCACCATCCCTGGAATGATCTTGTTTCTCATCTTAGGGTCTTGAAATCTGTCACTCCATAAAAGGCACACTTTAAATGCCATCTCCTATACAAGACTTTTCCTGATCACTATCCTCAATCCCCTTTACACTGCTCCCGTCATCCAAATTTATTTTGCATGTACTCTGTATTTACTTGTTTTCCCTCAGGAAAATACAAGTTCTTTGAAGGCAACGATTATTTCAATTTCATTTTTTGTTGGTATATTAACAGTACTTAGTGTGGTGCCTAGCATATAACAGGAACTCAATAAATGCTTGCTAAATCGAATCAAATTGAGTATTATCATAACAATCCCATTTCACCAATGTCCTAACTTTGAAAAAAAAAATAACACAAAGTGTCATTTTGATGTATGCATAGCTTGTATGTGGAGAAATACTCAAATATATGGACTAGTCAACATTTTAATGTTGACTCAGTATCTTGCTAATTTTTCTAAACAAGTCACAACTTTATTGATATGTAAAATAATAAGAAGCTAATGTATTTTAAGTATGGCATACAGTACTTATTTATTTTAAGTTACTGATAGCCAAAATAGCTTAGTGGGAAAAAAAAATCAATGTTTAAGATTTTCAGAAGGGTAATACATAATATTCATGAAATATGTTCTTGAAAATACATAGGAGGGAAGAATCCTGAGCAGACAAAGGATAGCATCGGACATCAGCTCTTGTGCTGAACAACTCCTCTCATGTTCACATTTCAAACTCCTTATCCTGAACTCCCTTTATATTATTCCTTAGGCACCAGATCTTGGCTGGATTATGATGAGTCAGTTCTTTTGTGTTTAATTCATAGTGAACATACCTCCATGTTAATGACATAGGTCATACATTGGCTTTGATCCTTGACTCTTCCTTTGAAAGTCTGGTTTTGATGATAAATTGCAAGTTCTTTCTCTTCAAGGAATTGCTTAGGTCTTGAGTCTGGATTGTATTTTTTTTAATTTTATGTTCATTGTAACTTGGTCATAAATATTCTGATATTAGCAGCATAAGAAAACTTGATCTGCAAAGGGTCAGTAAGGTTGCAGAAAAATACTGAAATATTTAGCCCATGTCTCCAACAATGCACTGGATTTCCATGTATTCTTTACCATAAAACAGTTCCATAAGCAATATCATGACAATTCTATATTAGAGCTTGCATCACTAAATGCTAGAAAATATTTTGAAATTTACTATCCATACAAAAAAAAGAATATTTAAAAGTGGCTTTATAAGACTTAGAACTAGAATTGTGATGAAGCCAAAAAATATTTATGGCCTTATGAATGGCAGCACTTCATCATACAAAGAGATCAAAAAGCTGAACCTGTCCTTAAGACCAGTCCTATTACTTGAGACCCTGAAACAGTCCAGTACATCTCTGCCCAACTACTTTCCTAAGTCTCTAACAAGCCACGTCTAGTAACAGCACTTTGAGCCAGAGAAACACAGTCTGATGACAGGCAAAGATTATTTCTGTGGATTGCCAATCCAATTAGGGTTAAGGCATCACTAAATCACATTTCTAGTTTGAAGGAACTTCTGAAATCTTCTAGTCTATATCATACTTAAAGCATTAATCTCACTGATAATATTCTGAGCAATGGGTCATCCATCCTTTGCTGGAAAACAATCCAGAGATGGACAACTTTCCATACCCTTTGACAGTACAGTGCACTTTGGGGCCCCTTTAATTGTATTTGTTTGTATTTTTCTAATGTAGAGTTGAAATCTGTCTTTTTAAATCCTTTGTGCATTCATTTGTCCTAGTTATTCTTTCCAGGGTCAAGCAGAAGGATCTAATAGTCCTCCACATGACAAACTGTCAGATACTTAAAGACAACTATTATGTCCCCTTCAAGTTTTCTCTTCTTTAGGCTAAACATTTGAAGGTCCTTCAAATAACTATCACACGGACATAGTTTCTTGTTCCCCTCACTATCCTATTCCCCTTCCTCTGGAAGTGCTTCAACTGGTCAGTATATTGTAAAGTATGATGCTTAGGAATGAATATTATACTTCTGTCAATGCCATCTGATATCATATTCCCTTTTTTAGCTATCACACCACACTTTTGGCTCATGTCAGCCTCTTAGTCCTCCAGAATTCCTTGGTGTTTATTTTTTTTTCCACATAAGCTGCCTTCTTAGCACATCTCCATATCCTATACTTACATGCTGGACAATTTTTTGCTTTGTTTTGCTTTGTTTATCTCTTTTTCCCTAGGATATACCTTTATTTTTTGTTAAATTCTATCTTCTTAGCTTTAGCCTGATAACCCTGGGATAATAGATGCAGAAATGTATGATCTGGAAAGGACCTCAGAGGTGAAGGGGTATCAGTGAAGGTAGGAAGTCCTATCAGCAGGCTATTGTAGTAATTAAAGATGTTGATATTGAGAACTTAAACAGGAATGACAGCAATAGGAATAGAGAGGCAAGGTTAGAGATGAGAATGAGGACATGGTCAATGACAAAACATGAAGTTTAAAGGAATATGAGAATGGATTATTGTTAGTACTGGTGATGGAAAGGGAAGGACACACAAGTTTGGGAGGAAATAATAAGATCATTTTGGTCCCTGCAGGTAGTGATGGCCAGCTGGTCATACAAGTCTGGAATTCTAGACAAGTCAGAAATGACTATATTAATTATAATTATCTTCAAAAGGTGATTTTGAAGCCTCAGGAGCAAATGAGATTTCTAAGAGAAAGAGTATAGACAGAAAAGAAAAGGGCAGATTCTTCCACAATACTAACCTTAAGGTTTAAGGGAAAGGGTGAAAACAAAAAAAAACAAAAACAAAAAAAAAGGGAGTTGAGAAATGCCATAGAAGGAAATAAAGGAAAAAAAGAAAACTAAGAAGGTATTACTCTAAAGTCAAGGGAGAAGAGCTTACCAGAAGGAGGGAAAATCAACAGCATCAAAACTGTAGAGAAGTCAAGGATAATGACACCTGAAATAAAGGAGAGTAGATTTGGGTGCTATGACATGACATATTGAAAGATTTTGATAGAGAAATTCATTAGAGTTGCAAAAATGGAAGTCAGAATGAGAGTGATTATAGAAAGTGTCAGTGGCAAGAAAATGGGTGTTTCAATTATAAGAAAAGATCCTAAAACAGAGAATTAGTGTATATCCACGATTGTGGTGATGTGACATGGATGATGAAAGCAAAGGAGACTAAGATAAGAAGAACTAATAGGAAAGGAAATAGAAACAAGAGAGAAGAGATTCCTAAAACCAAGAGTATATAGGAGGAGAAAGTAGTCAACCATGTTAAATACAGCAGAAAGGTCAAGAAAGATGATGCTCTTAACAGACACAAATGACTGTTTACTGATGTGAAAGTCATATCAAAATCAGCTGCCTGTGTGCTGTTGGGAGACAGCAAGGGAGAGGAGGCAGTCAAGGGCAACATTGGTTTGGAACACAAACTCATTTCTACTCTAAAATAATATGAAGCAGAATATGAGTAGTATCACCTCATGATTTAAAAAAAAAAACAACAGTAGAAATGAAAATAAGTCCACATAAAGTTTGGCATAAAACCCAGCTGAGCCATATCATCCCCAAAGCATTTATCAATTAAATTGGCAAAATGACAAAAAGAAAATGAAACAGATTTATCAATATTTCCATAATGATCTATTTTCATCATGAGTGAACGGGGAACTACCATCTTTGAACCAAACCACCTTGGTTCCTGATATGCTATACAAAGAAATATTAATCTAGGGGCAGCTAGGTGGTATACTGGATAGAGCACTGGACCTGGAGTCAGGAGGACCTGAGTTGAAATCTAGCCTCAAACACTTATTAGCTGTATGACCCTGGTCAAGTCATTTAACCCCTTTTTCCTCAGTTTTCTCATTTGTAAAATGGGGATGATAATAGCAACTCTCTCCCAGGGTTGCTATGATAATCAAATAAGATAATAATTGTAAAGTATTTAGCACAGTGCCAGGTACTGGTATATACTATATAAGTGTTGACTATTATTATTATTAATCAATCAAAAATATTTCAATAAGCACTTACTTTAAGCAAAGCACTGCATTCCTAACCCTGGGCAAAATTAAGTCAGGAAGAGTGGCCCAAAACAAATATATAATGAGGAAATCCAGGCTAGAGGGGACAAAAACCTTGAAAACATCAAGTCCTCTCATGTATAGCTCTACATCTTTTCCAAAAAATTCTCACAAGAAAATCTGTCAAATATGTACTGAGATACATGTAAGTTAGATTAATGGTATTCTGCAATCTATTCACTTAATAACTGTCAAAGTGAAAAATCCCAACTACCATCTGAAGAACTGGCAAGCCACTGATGAAAAGAAAAAGGGAAAGTAATAAACACTTATGTAAAGCACTATGTAATGGAATACTATTGTGCTATAAGAAATGAGGAGCAGGCAGACTTTAGAAAAAACCTGGAAAGACTTACATGAGCTGATGCTGAGTAAAGTGAACAGAACCAGGAGAATATTGTACATAGTAACAGCCACATTGCATGATGACTGACTTTGACAGACTTAAGTCTTCTCAGCAATGCAAGGAGCTAAGACAACTCCAAAAGACTCATAATGGAAAATTCTATCCACATCCAGAGAAAGAAGTTAGGAATCTGAATATTGATGAAAGCGTACTACTTGCAACCTTTTTTGTTTTGTTGTTTTGTTTCTTATTTTGCATGGTTTCTCCCATTGGTTCTAATTCTTCTTTAAATCATGACTAACATGAAAATATCTTTAATAAGAATGTATATGTAGAGCCTATATCACACTGCATGCCATCTTGGAAAGGAGGGAAGAGAGGAAGGGGGAAAATTTTTAAACTCAAAATCTTATGGAAGTGAATGTTGAAAACTAAAAATAAATTAATTAATCATATAAAAAATAAATATAATTTCATTTAATCCTTACAACCACCCTGAGAGACAGATGCTATAATTATCCCCATTTTATAGATGGGGAAACTAAAGCAAACAGAGGTTAAGTGACTTGCCCAGGATTACACAGTTAGGAAGTATCTGAGGTTACCTTTGAACTCCTGAGTCCATGCCTAGTGCTCCACCCGCTGTGCTTCTCTATCAAGAAAACCTAGAAGAATTAAGGCAAAGGGAAAGGTTCTCAAAAAAAGAAATGTTCATTAACTAAGAGTAGTTAGAAAAAAGATAGAAACAGGAAGTATACATGGATGCACAGCAGTAGTATAATGAGAAAAAAAAACAAAGTGAAACACTGGTCTTGGATTCAGGAGACCTAGGTTTGATTCTTAGCTCTAGCACTTTGACATCATGGGTGTGCCGCAATCTGTCTGAGCCTTGGTATCCTCATCTATTAAACAGGAATAATAATAAAAATAACAGTAGTTGCATTTCTTATTCAGGGATTTTGTGAGGGGAAGTACTTTGTAAATCTTAAGATACTCTATAAAAGTAAGTTGTTGTTAGTAGCAGAATTAGTGGTATAAGAACTGATAATGAAAACAAGCCTAGTTAATGCTGTTATCCTGTCTACCAGGACATGGCCATCATCTGGAAGTCCATTTTGAACACATACTTAGGATATGTAGCCTCGACAGGCCAGAGGATAGTCAAATGAAGATGAAGACCTCTACCCTAGCCAACAGCAAGATGCCAGATGACTTGAGGTCCCCTTTAAAGAGGCACTAGTAGAAGTGTATTCAGGAATAGCAGGGGAAACTACAGGAAATAGTTTGTTGATTATATCATGGAATCTGGAAGAAGAGAGAACAGACATTATATTGACCATCCTAGTCAAGGTACCAGGAAGATCTCTTCACAAAGGAATACAGAAAGTAGGAGTTATACAAGTTTTGAGCTGCTCATTTGAACAGCTTTGTAATCAGTAGTCTATGACTCAGTTAAGTCCTAACTCTAATTAGTAGTATTACCTAGGAGAGGAATCCTACCCTTACCTGGGCAGGAGTACTACCTAGTACTACTCCCACCAACTGGGAGTAAAATTCTACAGATATAAAGTATTGAATGGGAACTGGGAAATAGATGTGTTATCATTCAGTTGTCTTCAGGCCTGACGCTTTGTGGGTTTTCTTGGCAGAGGCAGTGAAACAGTTTATCATTTCCTTCTCCAGCCAGTTCATTTTATAGAAGAGGAACTGAAGCAAACAGGGTTAAATGACTTGTCCAAAAGAAGAGTCTTCCTGACTTCAGACCCAGTCCTCTATCCACCGTGCCACCTACCTGTCAGACATAGATTAGTAGGACTGGAAAAGGAAGAGAAAAGAGACTGAAAAGTGACCTCTGGATTCAAATCAAACTATTTTCTATATAAGTCAGCATAATACCAACGCTTATCTCCAGTAGATGGTAAGCTCCTTAAAGAAATGTACTGTTTCATTTTTGTTTTTCTTTGTAGTGCCTAGGATGGTGACTGATACATAGTAGGCAAATGATAAATGCTTTCTGAATTCTTAAGTAGCAAAATTAATACACATCACAGATGTCTGGTTATTAGTCTCTTGTTTCTCCTACAAAATAACTGAGCACTTGGAAGTGCCCGGTAGGAATTAGGGAGCTTCTTAAGTTATAAATGATTTATTGCTTTATTTCTTTCTCCTTTTCTTCATTGAAATACTTTCAAATTGACAAAGAAACCTATTTACTATTAATTGCTTACTACTCTAAATTCATTGAGATTGCTAAAGTAACAAGAATCCCACATTATTAGTACAGCTGAGATTAACCGTACCTCATCACAGGAGACCAGGCAAGACAGGGCCGACCAGAGGTTCTCATCACTGACAACAGACTTCCAATTTTAAGAGAACATGTTTCGAAATTCAATGAGAACTTCTTGGTTGTCAGTAAGACAAGGTAGAACACAGTGTTTCATCTCTGTAACAAAGAACAGGAAAAAGGGATTATTCAGAGAAGCAAATAAATATCTTTTGTTAAAACCAAAAAATTATCCTTACTTGACTGATAAATGTATTAAAAATAGAAGGTGTTAGAAATAAACTTGAATTCCTTTAAGTCCTAGTTCCGTAACCACAATGAACTATTTTAAAGCAAATGAAGTAGATTTTAGTAAAACCTATTATAACTTTGGCTTCATGAGGAAGAAGGATAACATGCACAATATAGGCTTTCTGGGATCCCCTTTCTCCCACAGCAATGAACTTGCTCCCAAACTATTTCCCTCAGACTATGTATAGGAAAGCAACTCCTATGGATATGAGAGTTAGCAATTTCCTGTAATGGTAAAACTATGGAAAACTGGAGAAAAAAAATGTCCTTGGCATTGTCAAACAGCTCAACCTCAGAAATAGGTATGGTTTAAATCATGACTATAATATAAAAAATGATCCATTATAAACCAAATGCTTTACCAGCACACTCTAAAGACCATGAGGGCCTTTCCACAACTTGCAACTGAAACCTCCTATATGTATTGTCTTTCCCATTAGAAAGTGAGCTTCTGAGTGCATGGTCTGGCTTGTTCTTCTCTTTGTATGTCCAACACTCAGTACAGTGTTTCACACATAGTAAGCCAGTGATAAATGCTTTTTTCTTTTTTTCTTCCTTCTTTTATTTCATTCATTCTGTATCTCTATGTACCAAAAGGACGTGACTTATCTATGAAAAAGTGAAGTGCATAATAACATAGTATGGCTATAGAAACTACTCTGCTTATAAATATTTTGACTTCTCAACAGATTGTTAGAAAGCTACAACCAGCTATAATAAAGATGACCTGAATTACATAAAAGGATCACAGCAACAGTTAATAATTACTCATGTTTAATCATTGACCCTTAAGTTTTATAAATCCTTTGTAAATATGAACATCTTGGAAGATATACACATCTCATTTTATTTCATTCACTATCTTCTTGGCAAGGTGCCCATTCCCAGGACCACTTTTCAAATGTGCAGAAGAATTGGATCAGGAAGGATGCCCACTTTGATAAGGAGAAGTCAAGGACTCTCAGGATGTGACATTGTGTCCAAATCAGACCCTGAGGGATCTCAGGTGGGCAAAAATTCAGATTCCTCCACTGTAGAAGAAATCTTGCCCTAACTCTAGACTCTTTAGTGCCTTAAAAAACTGAATTTAGGGTGAAGGTTAAATATAGAAGACTCGAGCTACCCATTTAGAGTATAGACCTTCAGGCTTCTCATCTGACCAGCCTCTAGCCTAATTACTGACTATGAATATGACCTTGCTCCATTTCAACCTGTCCAATCATATCCTGCTTCAGTACTGCAAGCAACCACAACTCTTCTTGATTCAGACCATTCATTCATGTCTATAATCACTAGCTCTTAACAGCTATTACATAGAGCAGGTTTCTCACCCACTAGTTCAGCCTGTTTCTCATTGCTGCCTCATCTGGGACAAAGTATTTGCTTTCTCTATGCATTACAGTGGTGGAAGAGAATAATGAGCGACTTAGAACTCCTCTCGCACTAAGTAAAAGCGTGTTTGTCATGAAGCTACTCCAGCCGCTACTGGCAAGGACTATTGCTGTTTGCTCGAGTTCTTTCTCTGCTTCATTATCAGGACAAAATATAAAGCTTGTATTGTATACAATGTCATTTCATGCTACTGGTCACATGTAGGGTTTATTGTTTACCCACCATCAATAGCTTTTTTTAAAAAAATGTTTAAAATTGAACTTTCATGAATATACATATTCATGATACATCTCTTCTCACCCAGTTTAGTCATTAGTTATCTTCCATAGGTCATTTGACTATGCCACAAAACCTGAAATAGCACAAAGCCCAATTCAAACTCCATCAACCAATCAGTTGATACCCAAGCACTTACTAAGTGCTAGGCATTCGATATATAAATATAATAAATGAAAAAATCTCTACTCACAAGGAGTTTTTAATCACCAGAGTAAGTATATGCTTATATGCACTACCATGTCTCACTCTTTTTAGTACTCAATAGATGTTTGTTGATGAAAATATGTTTTTAACATATGACTATATCCTTGAACTGAATAAATATTACATGTATGTTTTTATATGAAAATATCAAAACATGCATGTACATGTTATTTGTATCATTACAAAATTCCATTTATAGTACTTTCACCATATCAAAGAAGGATATACTATAAAGCAGTGCTTCTTAAACTGTGGGTAGCAACTATGGGACTGAGGAAACTTTGGCAACAGCAAAAGGTTTCTGAACACGTAACAACCAAAAATTAATTAAAAATCAATCCATAATGAATCTGAGGTGTTTATGGCAATACTTGCCCATGTTGTATCATAACACTTCACTGCAGGCTTGGTTCTGAACACAAACCATGTGCACTTTACATTGCGCATGTCCTCAGGCTATGCAACTCCAACAAACACTGACCAAATGATAAAAGGGGTCACCAGTGGAAAAAGTTTAAGAAGCCCTTCTATATATTAGTAAAATCGTATATGCTCAGATTATAATATATTCAGCAGGAATCCAGGGGAAATATTAAATGAATGATGATCTCAACATTCCTATTACTTGTTTGAGGACATTAGGTTAAAAGCAGGTATGCCTATATGCAAATGAGCTCATAATTCTAAACTTTGGGTAGAGAGAATGATCTTAAATCTAGTTTGAAAATTAGATAAGGCAGACCTTTAAAATCCGCTTTTTTAGACCAACTTTAGATAATAGACTGACGTAGATGGGATGTGTGTTTGATTATAAATGCAGTGAAATACACAGACTCAAACTATTGGGCTCTTTTTTTTCTCATTGTGATTTAGAAAGCAAAAACTCAAGTGAAAGAAGATGAGAATAGCAGGTTTCCTACAGCCAAAGAGAAAGTGATTAAGTAATGAATGATTCTATGAACTCTTCAAATGAATATCTATTATCTAGTAAAATTTATCATGTTATTTTTATAGGCCTCTGCATTTAGAGATATTAATCAATGAAAAAATTATGAAGAATTATGGAAATAGCTAAACAAGCTGGGCTTACATGAATGGAAAGGAATATTAGTGTGCTGTAAGAAATAATGAGTACATGAACTTGTACAAAGTAAAGTAAGGAGGGTGAGGAAAACAGTAAATACAATGACTACAACGGTATAAATGGAAAGAACTGTAACAACAAAACACTGGAAACTGAAGGTCACGAAATGATAAGGATCAAGCTTGGCCTGAGAGACGAGATGTCAGAGGGTATCTCCCCTCCTTTTTTGCTGAGGAAGGGGACTATGGGTAAGTAATATTACAAATAATGTCAGACTTTTTGAATATGTTGGTTAATTTTATCGAACTTTTCTCTTTTCCTCCTTTTATTCTTCGTTAGAAGAAACGGCGCTCTGGGAAGGGAGTAGGGAGAAGAAATATTGAGAAATTGAGGAGATGCAAAAAGTAAAAGTTGTTGATGAAAATTACTTTTAAAAACAAAATAATGAGTCTATGTGATGTACTAGAAGAAAATGGTCAAATCCATTAGTGTTGAAAAGAATGAGATATCACAATAGAATTGTTGAAATGATAATGCCTTTGAAAAGGAAGGAACGTTTAATTCCTAAAAGGCTGATCCAAGATTTACGAGTTGAAAAAAAAAGAATTATGTGCTGAAAATGAATATAAAGAGAGGTACAAACAAACAAAACACATTCATTTAATTCTTTCAAAGATCTTTAAATAACAAAAATGCTTAAAATGTTAATATGTATAAAAGTGGCATTTATTATATGCATATGGAAATGATTCATGTCAGAAAGATTCAAGCGAAAAATAAAAGAGCATGAATATTATAACCTCAAATACCTGGAAACTTAACTCAGCTTGAAAGTCCATCTTAATGAGGACAAAATAACGGAATTATTGCAAATTTAACTTATAATGCAGAGCTGAATGAATTTTAAAGGGTAGCAAGAGAAGGAAGAATTTCTTTAGGTTTGACAAACTTTTGTATATAAAGGTGATTTTTTTGTTGTTCCGTCCTTGAAATCACATCCAGCTCTTCACGATCTCATTTGGGGGTTTTCTTGGCAAAGATATTGGAGTGGTTTGTCTTCTTCTCTAGTTCATTTTACAGAAAAGGAACTGAAGCAAACAGGATTAAGTGACTTGCTCAGGGTCACCCAGTTAGTAAGTGTTTGAGGTCAGATTTGAACTCAGGAAGATGAATCTTCCTGATTCCAGGCCTGTCACTGTAATAACTGTACCACCTAGCTTCCCATACAAAAGTGAACTGAAGCGATAAATTGAGGCATGGTATAAAAACCCTATTCTTACTTCCTTCTCCCACTACCCTCCCCACTCCTATTCTTTCCAAATGGTGTGAGAGGAGAGAGAGGGAGAAAAGATTTAATTAACTGGAAAATAATTCTGATATGGTTTCATTTTGCCTCTGTTAATATCAATATTTAGGTTACAAAGCGTGGGTCAGTTTCTCATTGAGAATTTCATCACCAAATCACTTTGACATCAGATCAGAACATGGCCATCTCCTGTATTTCTATACATTAAAGGCAAAAACATTTAAAAATTAGAATTATTCACATTTGCTACTTCACTTTGCCAGAATACAGATGGTAAAATTTTGCCTGGCTAGAATGAAGAGATTTTGTTGCTCACAGAAATACATAATAAAATTGGGAATATAGGTTAATGTAAGGGAGATTATCACTTTGCCTTCTTAACTTAGGTTTTATTCTTATTCAGTTCCTTTTTTTTTCCATGGCAATTGAAGCAAAGGAGATTTCCTAGCTCCAGTTCCACACAGGAAAGGGAAAGGAAGTGAGCATGTATATATAATGCCTATTATGTGTCAAAAACTTTACTAAGTGCTTTTTTTCACAAAAATTATCTAATTTTTTCTTAACAACCTTGGGAGATAGGCGCTGTTATCCCCATTTTATAGCTGAGGAAACTGAAGTAAACAGAAGTTAAGTGACTTGCCCAGGGTCATACAGCAAGAAAATATCTGATGTCAGATTTGAACTCATCTTACTGACTCCAGGCCCATACAGCTTCCTCTACTTGTTTTATTTTGCAGTCGTAAACATTCTTAAACTTCCTCTAATGCACACCACCCCATCTTTTACACACACACAAAACACATGCAGAAAATGCTCATTGCGTCTGAACATTTCAAGACAAGGCAAATTTTCCCCTGTATAATCTGGACTGTTTCATCTGTGAAAATATGGCTTTAAAATACTTCCATCTTTTTTTCTTAGTCCATTCAAGATATACTGAAGTTGTATGTTTTCCAGGATGAAATGAAATTAATAAGACATATTTTTCCCCCAATGACTCTGGGATAAATTTGAAAGTCTGTAGAAAAGAACAGGTTATTTGCACCTGTCCAGTATCTTAGGTAATTGTCCTGCCTATATTCACAGAAAAGATAATGACTCCCACAGATCTGTAAAACTGAATGTGGCCACAGATGGCTGAAACATGATCAGATTACACCCTTTTGTTTCATCCTCCCAGATGAAACCCATACCGAAGGGTTTACTAAAGCTTAACACAGAAATCTAAAAGTATGTAAATGTAGCAGACCGTGAAGAATGAACACTAGAAAGATAATGTAGGCGATGTTCAGAAATTTGTAATATATCAAGGCAGGTTATACCTGTAGGTACTTTCCTCCTACAAAATCCTCCACACACATATGACTGCTACACAATAGATTGCCTCTAATTTCCAGGTGTGCTATATTTTGTGTCTATGACTACACAGATGCAACCAACTTGAACAGCAAATCATGTGGCTGCCTTATCAGATCTACTTTTGGTCAACTGGTATGTACTGATAACAATCACCTACACAGAGGCTAAAGCCATCCAACTGCACCAAGAATGAAGAATGTTGGGCTAGTAGTGGGCATAACTCAGTGGGAGTTTACAGTAGCAGCAAACACGCTGTCTGGCATTTCCCAGCTGACCTTGATCTATGGTTTCTGGACAACAAATGTGCACATTCAGAAGATCCTGTTCAGTTATAGCTCTGCCCTGAATATCAAACTAGTTACAAATAGCCCCAAGTCTGGATACAGTAGTGACATGCGGTAATGGTATCATTATCGGGCAATAATTCCTGTGCCTATCGCAGAATCCCACTGGCAATAAAAGTGATAGCCTGTAGCAAAGTGGCCACTTGGAGACCAGAGGAGGCAATGGCAAATTACAGTTAGCACCATGATTGCATCTTCAATTATGTTTTAAAAAATAAAAAACACAATGCAATTTGAGTGTGTTACTGAACACTGGTCCCATGGCAAGAAAAGATTGAGTAAGACAATGTTTTCATCTTAACTTCTCCCTGAATGTGCATTCTGTAGAATCATTGCATAGTATCTCCAGCAGACAAACAATCCTGAAGTAGGTTTTCATTGCATGGGCATTTTTTTCCTTTATGACACAGCAGTAGATTTCCTAACATCCCCTGAGGACAAGTTGCTTTTCAGAAAGGGAAATCCCAGAATGCCTAGAATATTATAAGATTCTTATGTTGTCTCCCAAGCAATGGGAAGATCTTCAGAGAGAAAATCTGGCTCATGGTTTTAAGGTAAGGTGAAAATAAGAAAATATTTCTATGCATATTCTTAAGAAAGACATTTTGGTGTGTGTTATTCCACTCTTACCAAGACTTATCATAAATGACTGGTGCTTGCTTGAGGCAGTCTCAAATTATGAGGTTTTTCTCACACAAAGAATTAATATGCTGCCCCTCTGGCATTGTTTATAAATTCCTTATTTACTCTGTGAACAGTAAAATGTTGGCAGTGAATAAGTGTAAAAGACAGCAGCAAATTAACATTATTTAACAGCATTCCAAATCAGTCCAATTTTTGTAATGATTTGGGAAAGGTTATTATCATTTAACACGATTAAGAACAGAGAACTACAAGATCTGAAGGTCTCCAAATTAGAACCAAAGTTACCACTATTGAGAATGTTCATGTGTTATCACCCCAGGGTTCAGCCTGGTTTGACTGGCATTGCAAAAGCAACCAGCTCAATGTTAACAAAAAACCCCATGAACACTAGTGCTTGCTAATGATCAGCCCTGTTTTCTCACTTTTTTTCTTCCCTGCCTGGTGTATGGGGAGGTCAGCTGTGTCTCAGTGTTATTTACTTACTTTTTAAAAATCAACTTAAGCAAAGAATTCTACAGTTAAGAACATCACACTCTGGTTAGTGGAGCCAAGATGGTGGTTTAGAAGAAGGAAAACTCCACAGCTCTCCCCATAACACTCTCAAATACCTATAAAATATGACTCTAAACAAATTTTAGAGCTCCAGAACCCACAAAAGTACAGAGAAACAAAGCTCCCACTGAAGGCAGCCCAACAGGCAAGACAGTAAGGGCTCATCCCAGCATGCTGGGAGCTGAAACCAGCCCAGCCTGAAACCACAGCTTGGCTTGGGGTGGCCAGGACAATCCAAGGCTGGAGCTTTCAGGAGAGCGGATAGGCAGCAGCTGTGGCAGTTTCCAGAAATCAACCCATAAGAAACAAGAACAAAGTGAAAGGTCAGTGGAACTCAGCTAAATTTGGGGGAGAAAAGCAGGTCTGGCCATTTGCCCAAAGGGCAAGAAAGCAGCAGAAGCAGTGGCCCTGCAGCTGCCTCCACATGGCTGCTTCAGAGCTCTTTGCCTGCAGATTGCAGGGGAGCTAAGCAATCATTCAAAGGCTAAGTGCTCTTGCCTTAAGCTTCCTGGATCAGGATTGTGGTGCTGGGTGGTAGTACTGAGGTACGTGAACAAAGGTGGTGGGGGCTGCAGAGATGATGGCTTCCCAATAGCTCTGGCAGCTGCAAAAACCCCAGCCATTTGGGACAAAGCTTTCCCCTCTGAAAGCAGAGTTCTACAGAGCCCAAAAATCAAGTAATTGACTGGGAACATAAGCAGGCAAAGGAAGCAAAGTAAGAACAGCAATCCAACTTTCAGTTCCTTTTTTGGGGACAAAAACAATCAAAGCATGGATCAGGAAGAAGACAACACAGTCAGAATTCCTGCACCAAAAGCTTCCAAGAAAAATGTAAACTGGTTATAAGCCATAGAAGAGCTTAAGAAGGATTTTGAAAATCAAATAAGAGAAGTGGAGGAAAAATTGGGAAGAGAAATGAGAATGATGCAAGAAAATCATGAAAAGAGAGTCAACAACCTGACTGAAGAAAACAACACCTTAAAACATAGATTAATTCAAATGGCAAAAGAGGCCCAAAAAAGCCAATGAGGAGACGAAGGCCTTAAAAAGTCAAATTTGCCAGATACAAAAAGAATCTGAAAAGCTTACTGAAGAGAATAATTCCTTCAGAATTAGAATGGAGCAAATGGAAGTAAGTGACTTTATGAGAAATCAAGATACTATTAAACAGATCCAAACAAATGAAAAAAAAAATAGAGGGCAATGTTAAATATCTCATTAGTAAAACCACTGACCCGGAAAATAGATCCAGGAGAGACAATTTAAAAATTATTGGACTACCTAAAAGTCATGACCATAAAAAGAACCTAGAAATCATTCTTCAAGAAATTCTCAAGGAAAATTGCCCAGACATATTAGAACCAGAGGGCAAAATAGAACTTGGAAGAATTCACCAATCACTCCTTGAAAAAGATCCCAAAAAGAAAACTCCTAGGAATGTAATAGTGAGGTTCCAGAGTTCCCAGATCAAGAAGAAAATATTACAAGCTGCCAAGAAGGAACAATTTGAATACTGTGGAAACACAATCAGGATAACACAGGATCTAGCAGCTTCTACATTAAGGGTCAAAGGGCCTGGTATATGATATTCTCGAGATCAAGGGAGCTAGGATTAAAACCAAGAATCACCTACCCAGCAAAATTGAATGTAATGTTTCAGGGGAAAATATGGTCATTCAATGAGGGGGAGCACTTTCAAGCATTCTTGCTGAAAAAACCAGAACTGAATAGAAAATTTGACATTCAAATACAAGAAGCATGAGAAAGTAAAAATGGAAAAGAAATCATAAGGAACTTATCAAAGTTGAAGTATTTACATGCCAACATGGAAAAACAATAATTGTAATTTATGAAACTTTTCTCAGTATGAGGATAGGTGAAGGGAATATAAATGTATTTATATATGTATACATACACATATGTCTATATAGGAGGGTATATATGCATATGAATACATATGTGACTGTGTGTG
>CM053580.1:84112606-84158868 GCA_028627135.1 Pseudochirops cupreus
ATTTTAAAAGGTGAAATTGAGAAGTGGGAAAGGAATAGAAGGAGAGGAGACAGGGAGAGACAGAATGGGGTTAATCATCTCATATAGAAGAGGCAAAGGATAACTGTTACAATGGAAGGGAAGAATGGAAAGGCAAAAGGGAATGGGTCAACCTTACTCTCATTGAATTTGGCTTAGGGAAGGAAAGACATACACTCTAAATTGGGTATCTTGCCCTACAGGAGAGTAGGAGGGATGGGGATGAGAGGGGGGATGATGGAGGGGAGGGCAGGTTGGGAGGAGGGTTGTTAGAAGCACACACTTCTGTAAAGGGACAGGGACAAAGTAGAGAATAGAACAAGTGGGGGTCAGGATAGAAAGGAGGGAAATATAGTCACTCTTTCACAATATATCTATTGTGGAGATGTTCTACATAACTACACATGTATAGCCTGTATTGAATTGCTTGTCTTTCCAGTGTGGGTGGGTGATGAGGGAGGTAGGGAAAGAATCTAGAATTTAAAATTCTAAAATCAAAGGTTAATATATATGTATGTTTATATATATATATATATATGTATGTATGTATGTATGTATGTATGTATGTATATATATTATTATTATTCATATGTAACTGGGAATTAAGATATACAGGCACTCTTGCCCTACTGGAAAGTCAGAGGGGTGATGGGAAAGGATTTGGGGAGAGCAGATTGGGGGAGGGGGTAAACATGGGATCGCTGTTTTGGGATGGTGGGTAGGGAAAAGATGGGGAGAAAATTTGTAACTCAAAATGTTGTGGAAATGAATGATGTAAACTAAAAGTAAACAGAAATTAATAATAATAAAAAAAAAGAACATCATACTCTCCTCCCTTTGGATCCCTTGTATTGACTGACTTCTTTCTCATTGTCAGATAAATTCAGCTTATGTAGTATTAGTTATCTAGAAAGAGTACTAAATAAGGTCTACAAGAGATAAGGAACTGTCCAGCCCCATGGCTTAGCCTAAAGATCTGAACTCAAGGCTACCTTTAACTTACTCACCCAAAACCTATATAAGACCACCGCATCATATAATAGAAAGTGGTGACTTGACTTAGAAGTAGGGCTATATAATAAACACTAATCTTACCTTCAGGGAAGTGACTAAAAATCCTAGGAAAGTAATAGACCAAAGGAGGGATAGAGATTGGTGAATTGTTCCCATTCAAAAAAAGTATTATCGTCTAGAAAGGGAATGTTGATACAGTCATCCAAAAACTTATTTTAATGGATCACATAAAAATTTCCCTATGTGCCCATATGAAACTTTTTTTATATATATGATAAATATATATATATATATATATATATATATAGATGGATAGATGAATAGATTTGATTCCTGCCAATGTATTCAATTATCATTGATCTTTAAGGAGTGTGGAAAAAAAGCTACTTTGGGGCTCATGTGATGGTCAAATTGTCCTTGTAGGCTGAGGTCAGAAGAGCCAATTATTATTTTGGCATCAATAATTTGCATATTAAATGCTCATTAACTGATAAACCACTTAATGAGTAAATGATATATGTGTGTGTCAGAGGCAATATAGTATAGGGGATCTGGATCTAGGGATCTGAACTAAGGAAGGAATATTGAAAGTTTCTAATGTACAAAAACATTTCTAACAGCATTATTTGGGATAACAAAACTAAGTACCCAACAACTGAGGAATGACTGAACAAATTATGTTATATAAATGAAATTTAATGCTACTGATGCATAAGCAGAGGTTTGCTGGTGAATGTTTAACAACTGATACTCTGGAGGGAAAATGTACACACAACACACTTTTAAGCTTAATCTGCATTATTAACGTTTTCTCCATCACTTTCCTAGGTCTAGACAATCAATAAAACAACAAATCAAGTCCTGATTTGTAGTGCTTGCCATTTCTGAGGTTTAAATGCTCACACTGAAAATATAACAATTGGCTTTCAGTTCAAGTTGGCTCCGGCACACCCCTATTGAAATACGCTGAGCATGAAGAATATGAAGAACCATGGGGAAAACTTTCAGAAGGGATAGAGTGAAGAAAGCCAAGTCAAAAGAATTCTACGTACAATGACTGCATGAATATAAATATGACCAAGAAGAGAGGCAACAAAGCTTTGGTCAAATACAAGGGTTGATATTTGCACCATACTGCCAAACTTTAAAGACATATCCTTCGTTTCTGTAAATCATCAATAATTTAAGTGATTGGTGGAGGAGGAGAGTGGAAGAAAGGGAATGCACTTTCTAAAGAGATCACAGATTCACAGACTTAGAACTCTAAGGAAACTTTGCAGTTGTCTAGTCCAACTTTCTCCTTTTAAAGGAAGCTGAGACCTAGAGAAAGGATCAATCCATGGTCATCCAGCTAGTTAGTGGAAGAGGTGGTTATTTGAACCCAGATCATGTGTCTTCCACTCCAGGATGATCTTCCTCTGTGTCATACTATTTGGGTATTTGCTGGGAAGTATCTGTTATATTAAAAGAATATAAATATTAATAAAATAAACAATGACAAGTAGTGATAGAAAAACCAAGCTATAATCCCCAACCCTCTCTTCACTAGCTATGGGACTTTATGTCAGAGTACTATTTTCCTTATCTGTCAAATTTTATACTCCCTTCATTGAATTGTGGTAAGAATCAAATGGGTCAATGTATGTAAGATATTTTGCGACTCTGAAGTATTATATAAGGGTAAGCTAGTGTTATCACTGTGAATTATCTGCTTAAATTTTCCTGTATAGATAAATTCTCTCTTTTCTCCCCTACTCATATAATTACTAATAGAATATTAAATTAGCAAATGATGGGAAAGCCATATAAATTATAAAGCTATAGCACTCAGTAGTTCTGCTCTGCCTAAGTTTATAAGGATCATTAGCTCCACTAAGCAGCCTAATTGTTAAACCTGCTCTTCAAGGCTACTGGAAATTTCTTGCCCTGCTTGAGATGCATTAACTCTAAATTCAGCACTTCTTATCTTCAAAGAGACCATGCAGGCTTTTAATGTGATGACAAGGAGTGAGACTTTGAGCCTGACATGGGTTGGTCCATATACATGCAGCATTTTTAAAATGTAATAGCTAGGAAAGTAGGAAAGAGATTTAAATTAATCTGTGGAAGAAAGGAAGGGAAGCATGGTGTCAGGGAGAGATCACTGCAGATCCAAATCCCTATTCTACTACTTACTACCTATATGACTGTGGCAAGTCACATCCTTTCTGGGCCTTAAGTTTTTTCATTTGCAAAATGAGACACAACCTGGATGTCTTTCAAGTCCCTTCCAGCTCTAAATCCTATGAAATGTAAAGGAGAAAAAGGAATAACAAATTATATTACATTGAAACACCAGAAACTAAGAAGTGGGCCATATCATGAAAGAATGAGTATCCCACTTTGAAATTCGTAATAAAAGTACAAAGAAACAAAGAAGAAAATCAAGTGTGTAAAATACAATTAGAAAGTGCAAAGAAAGTAAGACAGAGTCTATATGATACAGTGCTTAGGGGTTAATAGTAATGCTTTATACCTTTAAGTATATAGACTTTTGTATATATTACACCAGGTTGTTCTCACAACAGCTATTTGAATAAGTAGGGATAGAGACTTCACTTTCAAGGTTGTCTTTCCTTTATTCTACATGTATCTTGTACATAACTAATCATTTACATTGCATTTCCCCCATTAGAATGTAAGTCCTTTGAAGGCAGGCATTGGGTTTTCTTCCTTTCCCCTTCCTAGAGCTTAGCAGAAAGCCTGACACATAGTAAATGTTTAAAAAATATGTGTAGGTTGATGTTCATATCTATGTTCCTCATTCTATAGATGAGGTAACTGAGGTTGAGACATATAAAAATGACTTATCCAAATTCAAACAGCTAGTAGATGGCTAAACCAGGACTCATACTTAAATATTCTTACATAAACATCATTGCTTTTTCCACCACATCTCAATGATCAAAATATGAAAATGCCTAAGAAATTGGAAAGGGGTAGGATAAAAACATCAATCCATGCTAGGTTTCAGATAACAAATGTCTCCCTATCTTGGCCTAGTGCAATTCTGGACCACCATTTCTGAATCAAGTCTTTTATACCCATTCAATTTTTTACTTACTCATTCCCTCATTTATTAACAGAATTGTACTCTATATGAGTACTTTAGTAACTGTTACATGCTTCCAAAGTCAAGTAGCTAGTATTTATTCTCTCAAGGATAATGACTTTTCTCCCTCTAAAGTATATGAAATCAATGGTCTTTATAATGATCACAAAGACATCTATGAGAATAATTTAGAACCACATGCTAGTGTTTCTAGCAGTCATAGGTAAGTTTCCATGGTCTTAGGCACCTCTTCCTTCATTGCCTCTTCCCATGCCTGTCCACTGATCATAACTATAATAAAGAAGTACATTAATGGAACTTTAATTAAGAACAGAAATGGCTAAATAAAACACAGAATATAAGAACTATGAGAAATGCACTGTACTGGGAAATACAATTATTAAAATACTAAAAAAAAAAATCCTGCAACCATTCCAAGCTAACGTATCATTTATTTTTATAAGGCCCCTTAGGCTGATATTAACTGTGTAAAACAAACCAGGGATAGGAAAAGAAACAATAAAAACAGTATAACCATTACCTTAGAGTACCTTAATATTTCATTTAAGTACTACAGGCAAATGTTAACATCACATTATAAAAAATCTCTTGGATTTTACATTGAAGGACACCAACCAATGAAAAGTGTACTTGACACATCACATGCTGGCCTGAAGTTCTGCATAGGTGAACTGAAGAAGAAATATGATCATTTCCTCTAAAAGACTTTGCTTTTTTCTCTGTAAGGCTGTTCCTGGAGTCCCTTCTATAG
Source organism: Pseudochirops cupreus (assembly GCA_028627135.1). Lineage (NCBI taxonomy): Eukaryota > Metazoa > Chordata > Mammalia > Diprotodontia > Pseudocheiridae > Pseudochirops > Pseudochirops cupreus. Next base: position 84,117,502 of record CM053580.1, read on the forward strand.
AGAACTGCTCTACCTTTGTCCTCTTATTTTTCTTTGTGTATAACTTTGACAGAAAGAGAGAGAGAGAGAGAGAGAGAGAGAGAGAGAGAGAGAGAGAGAGAGAGAGAGAGAGTGAGAGAGAGAGAGAGAGGGAGAGAGGGAGGGAGGGAGGGAGAGAGAGAGAGAGAGGGAGGGTGAGAACCATCTGCCATTCTACATCTTAAGATTCTTAGCTTACCTAGCAAAACTAATAATCAATTCACACTATGGCCTCTAATTGACTGACTAGGAGCCTGGTATTGAAAAGATGGGTTAGTGTTGGGGGAAGTGTGGGGGACTTATGAAAGTATCCCAGTTATTTGGTATCTGTGATAAAGACTTATGTGCCTCAATGTATACTTTTGCATTTAACAAAAAACAATGTGGTCTAGGGTTAGTGTAACAGACTAGTGCCTTAGGACCTTGGCTTACATTTCAAGGTCAACACCCATGTACTTATTTACTTTTGGTAAGCTCTTCAATATCTCTTGGTCATGGATCAGAGAATAAAAGATTTAAAGTCAACGTATGGGTCTGAGAGTTTCACTGAGCCCAACTTTTTTGTTTTGCAGATAAGGAAAGTGAAGACCAAGGAGGTTAAATGATTTATGCAAAGTCACAGAGGTTAACTAAGCATCAGAGAAAGGTTTTGAAGCCAAATCCTCTAACTCAAAACTCACTTCTCTATATACTACAGTTTTGTACCTCCTAAGAAAACAGCCTTCTAACTGTTCCTTCCTGGCTTCACAAAGACCATTAGCTGATAATAAGGAACATTTGTAAGATAGATGAACTCCTTAGAGATGGGAGTATCATTAACTATGGGAGTATTTGTAACTGCGGAGCAGTGTCAATATAGCTCTTGACAAACCAAAAGACTCTGCTGCCCTCACACAGTAGGTACATAATAGAGCTGGCCTGACCCTTCCTGAAGTAGAACCTCCACATGGTCTCATAAAAGAGCTGAATCTGATGAATAGTAAAATCATGAATCCATTTGGAGGATTTTTTTTTCTTTTTTGAACAAAAGGTTGGTAGAACTCCTAAGTCCTTCTGATATTTAATAAAAGCCAGCATCTTTGCTTCACCTACTTCAAATTACACAGCCTCATCCTAGGGCCAGACCTGGCCTTCTTATAAGCACTGATGCTTGAAGCACAGCTATAACAAAAGACTGGACTGACAGTTTTCTTTGCCTCTAGCAACCATTCAATGTCCTGTTTTATTTTATTTGGCTTTATTTGGCTTTTGGTTGGCCACCCTAATCGACCAGCCAGGAGCAACTACAAACATAGCTCCATTCCTGGAGACCATTCAATCAATCCTCATACACTCTGCCTTCTGGGGACAGAAAATATCTGGAAAGGAGTCATGGGACCCCTTTTTACAGACACACACACATTATTTGCACATGATCCCACACATGTAGGAACACACTCCTAGAGTGTATTGGCACTGTCTGCCGAGCTGAGTGTGTTGCCAAAGAACAATGACGGTCTTCAGGGATGAGTTCAGGAACTAAATGTAAGACTTAGTCACTAATGACCTCACAGAACTGAGAGGGTCTCACAATTGCTGCCTGGTAGTGACTGTAGGCTAAAAAAAAAAATTCAATAATCTTATTGAAAAGGTCCAGATCAGGACAATGGTGGGGGCAAGGGAGAGGAATAGGGTGAGGTATCTGGAGGGACCAAACCAGCAAAGAAGGCAGAACCTGTATTCTTTAACTGGACAATAAGAAGAGTTATAAAGGAATTTAATTTTCTATTTAAATTTAGGAAAATACAGAGGAAGACGAAAGTGATCAATCCCAAGTTTTAAATGCCATCTAACAATATGAGAATAAGTGCTCATATGAATAGCACAGCACGAAATTTTAAAAACCAATAAAATGAAATACTTCTGCACACAATAGAATTTTTTGCTGTAGAGTTCAGAGAATCAAATGCAGTAACTATATTTTAAAGTGGGGAGAACTAAATAATTTTATGACCATTATAAAAAAGGAAACAGGCTTAATTTAAGGCAGGGGTTAGATATGGGGGAGATTTTTCTAAAATGTGAAAGGACCCTGAACCTAGCAAAGTTGAACTTTTCAGGTTGCTACAAAAACCCTCTGCCTTTTCTGATTCCCATTTTTTCACTCATGATCCTGGAATATGCATGATTTGGAAATAACTCTTCAATTCTTATTATCTACCTGTCACAAGCAAGCTGTTGCCAAGATCAGTCACATTCTTTCCCCCTCTAAATTCTGTATTTCTAATCTGTGGCCCCTTTCCTGACTTCATTATCTCTTTTCAAGTGCTTGAGTAAATAAAACCTGGTAACTTTGTCTTAGGACTACTAAAACTTTCTCTACGCATTCATCCTCTCCCCAATATATTACCATAAGAAAGCAGAGGGTGTGTGTGTGGGGAGGGTGCACGCGCATGCACATATATATATATATATATATATATATATATATATATATATATATATATATACATATATATATATATATAATATATTATATATACACAAATGCACATAACATACATGTATATATGCTTATGTATATGTGTCTTTATACATGTGTGTGTTTGTTCCAGAAGTTCAAATTACATTACAGGGGCCCCCAGAAGAAATTTAGGGCAATTCTTCAACTAGAGGTTTAAGGCCACTTTTCCCACATGCTGGGCTTTCCCCATAATCATAAGCGGATGGTAGGGAGAGAACATAAGCAAGTTTTAGAAAAACCAGCACTATACCAAAGGTTCCCCATTCCATTCCCTTATGCTACAATCATTCCCAAATAACTTCTCTGGTCATGACTCTGGATAAGGAGGGGAGAGAGAAGCTCTGGTAAAAAAAAAAAACACCAGCTGGCAGTAGTACCAACAGCTGGAAGAAAGCAATGACCTCTGGGATTTCCAAGGAGTCCAGCAGAAGGGAGGTAGGAAGAAGTTGTATGAGAACTAAACCAACAATGAAATGGGGCCTTCTGTAGCTGCCTCACTCGTTGGACCTTCAGCTTAGCAGTGAGAAAATGTTACTGCTGAAAATACACTAGATCTAGAAGGCCTGGGCTCAAATCCAAACTCAGACACTGGCTATATGATCTTGCTTGGGCAAGTCACTTAAATTCCATGGTCTTTAGTTTCCTCATATGTAAAATAAAAGGATTAGACTAGATCACTTGTATCAAAGTCAAATAGAAATGGGGGCCACTAATCCACATGAGGATTACTGTGGTCCACCTATTGACTTAGACTTAAAATATAATAATATCTGTATTTAATTTTATTTCAATTTTTTTGCATACTCCCCATTTACATTTTAATCTGATTCCCACCACACTCAGGAGGGTTGTAGGCCATATCCGACACCTTTGGAGCAAATGACTTCTAAGATCTTTTGAAATATGATTCAAGGGGTGGCTATGTGGTGCAGTGAATAGAGCACCAGCCCTGGAGTCAGAAGGACCTGAGTTTAAATTCAGCCTCAGACACTTAACACAAAAACTAGCCGTGTGACCTTGGGCAAATCACTTAACCCCAATTGTCCTACCTTCCCCCCTCCAAAAATGAAATTTGATTCACGGCAGAGAGAACATAACAGTAACACAATAATTATAGATGACAATTTATTTAGCACTTTAAGTTTTACACAGTCTTTCATAAATATCTTCACAAATTATCTTCATTTTGCAGGTGAAGAAAATGAGACTTAGGGGGATAATGTGACTTGCCCTTGGTCACATACCAGCAAGCATGAGGCAGGATCTGGGCCAAGGTCTCCACTGACTGCAAATCCAGTATATTTTATCAACTATACCACACTGTCTTTCATGGCACAGGCAGCACAAATTGGGAATTTTCATTAAAAAAAATATTTTATGACTAATATACTCCCATTGAGCGAGTTAAAATGGCATATTAGATCAGACATTAAGGTTTTACATATTTAAAGCAGAAATATATTTCCCTGATTCTTACTGACATAGCACCATTTCTGGGTGGATTAGTGATGGACAGAGCACACTCTTTGTAACACTTCCTAATGATTTGTCATATGTTTGTTCTGACACATGATATGAATATAATATATTAAAAACCACTATCAACTTTGTCCACTGGGAAGAGCTGGCTAGATAAATGAAGAGACTCTTTAAATAATCACTACATATGAACCTGCAAATTTATAAATTTTGCTATCTCAAAAGCAAGCTCACTCTGAGGTCTTTCTTGAATTTAGATCTAGATAAGTGAATGTCCAATATCCTTTGAGGAGGCAACTGTTGTTTAATGCTACTATTTCATATTTATACAGACTCTTATCATGATATCTAAAAGCATTTTGCCAATCTAACTGAGCTCACCATGCCAACTCTCACTGGTATTGGCAGGTTTGGTCCCCAGAGGGGTAGCTGCTATTATTTCTCAGCTCCAAGAGTAACCCTATGGCATCTAGGTAGCACAGTGCTGGGCCTGAAGTCTGGAAGACTTGAGCTCCAATCCAGCCTCCATCTGTCTCACTTTCCTCAACTCTACGATAGAAATAATAATAGCATCTACTTCCCAGGATAGCAGTGAGTATCGAAGGGATATTTATAAAGTTCTTAGCACAGTGACTGTAGTAGGGATTACTGTAGTAGGTACTACATAAATGAGTTTTCCCTTCCTCATATTAAGAAGAATAGTTATGAATCCTGTCTCCTCCCAAACCTAGAACATACTCTCCTATAAATACACACACACGGTATCTGTGGGGGAAAGAGTGGGAATGAACTTAAACTATAATGGTAGCAAGATAAGGGAGCACATGTGGCCTAGGTGACTCAACTCTGGAATTCTAGGGCCTTGACATCCTTTCATTCCCTAGAGCACTGGTTCTCAACCTTCCTAATGCCATGACCCTTTAATACTCGTATGTGGGCGTATCTGCATGTGGGCAGACCCACCTGGAGACAGATAGAGGAGTGGTGTCTTGGGTCCTAAGACCATCAGAAATATATGTTTTCTGATGGTCTTAGGCAACCCCTGTGACCCCTGTGAAAGGGTCATTCAATCCCCAAAGGGGTCACAACCCAAAAGTTGAGAACCGCTGCCCTAGAGGGTCTTCACAAAGTTCATTGTGGGGCACAGCATCATTGACATGAGTTGCTCAACTTCTCAGCTGATCTGGCTCCCCACAGGAAATGTTATATCCCCTGGATAGGCGGTCCTACTCGCCTTGCTCCTCATAAGGCATGGTATCTTAGCTAGACAGATCAATCTGCTGCTAGGCTGGTTCACACATGTCCTTTGCTGAGCTGGCTTCTCTCTAGGCTTGGCTGTTCCTAAGCAAGAACAGGAAGGTCATTTGGCTTGCTGCCAGATTAGGCTGGGCAAGTTGCTCAGCCACTGCACTCTTCTCAGGGTAGGAATCTACTGGACTCTCTGGGCTCAATCTCTGAGTGGCAGCTACAATATTTTGCTATGCTAGGTGGTACTGCACTCTGTTCAGCTGTAGTATTACAGTGTTTTTTTCAGCTGAAGTTCTATTATGCAGTTTATGATGCCTCTTTTCTTTGTCTTCCTCTGAGCCTCACCTATAAAGTTCATGTCACTATAGATTAAGAGCTAAAAAATGAATCTTAAAAGTCCCTCATTTTACAAATGAGAAAACTGAAACTAAGAAAAGTTAAGTGACTTGCTAAGTCATATAGCTAGTAAATATCTGAGGCACCACTCAAATTCAAGTCTCCCAACTTTGGATCTAGCTAAATGAGTCACCTAGGTAGAAAGCGAGAGATAGAAGAGGTCAAGACTTTCCTATTTGACAGTCCTGACTGTTTCAAAGCCAAATCCTTAAGAATGATACTTTCCTCGGCTTATGGTGATCAGTCAGTTATCCTTCCTAGACTCATTTTCGGGTCTTGTAGAGAAGAATATGTACCCCTAGAAATTTCATTGTCTTGGCTAGCCTTTTCATTTATAATTTCATAAGACCCTTTTCTAAATTACAGATTACTTATTTATATCTCTAGGCATTCCAATTTACATTTCAATATGTCTGCCTTTCCACCCTTTCAGATCTTTCAGTTTTGCTGAAGTCTCACCTCCTGAATCAGTATTAATCATCTTAACAACAGTACCAGTAACTGGGATGTTGGTCAGTTTGCATATTTTTTCCCCTGGATATTTTAGAAGTTCTTGCTCCATATTCAGGGAGAAAGGCAACAAATCTCCTGAACCATTGAACAGAAAAATATGTAAAGCCAGCTAAGAGAACAAAATGGTGGTGTGTACAAATTGGTACCAACTATAAAAATCTTCGGGGGGAAAAGGGTTTAGAAAAAATATATAGTTTGGGGAGAAGACACTCCCTTGACTGTTTTGAGGAGTTTGCTCAAGTTCATCTCAGTAGATTATCATGACAGAATAAATCCTGTACATTACATTTAAGAGGAATAAATATAAAGACCTACATGTGAGTGCAAATATCAGCTGCATAAGTAGTAGATGATATAAAGCTAGATGGAAGTTTCTGTGAAAAAGATCTCTGAATTGTAGTGGATTGAAAGTTTGAAATGAATCATCTCTGTGATACGGTGGCCAAACACTGATACATTCATAGGCTGCCTTCTAGTAGAATCACAATGTGTCAGTCAAGAAGCATTTATTGTTGTTATTTAGTCATTTCAGTCATGTCCACCTCTTCATGACACCATTTGGTGTTTGCTTGGCAAAGATGCTAGAGTACTTTGCCATTTCCTCCTCCAGCTCATTTTACAGATCAAGAAACTGGGCAAAGTGATCTGCCCAGGGTTACACAGCTAAAGAATGACTGAGGCTAGATTTGAACTCAGGTCTTCCTTGACTCCAGGCCCACTGTTCTATCCACTGAGCTACCTACCTGCCCTATGCATTTATTGGTTGGTGGTTGTCCTTCATTCTTACAGAAGACCAAAAGGATATCACTATGTTAGGGTCAAGGTACAATGCGCTATTAAGTACCTACAAATGTACCAGGCATTGTTCTGAGCTCTGGTGATACAAAGAAAGGCAAAAAACAGCCTCACAATCTGATGGAGGAGACAATATATCGTATAATTATAAATACGTACAAATGGAGTGGCTAGGTGGCTCAGTGAATAGAGCACCAGCCATGGAGTCAGACCTGAGTTCAAATCCAGTCTCAGACACTTAACACAAAACTAGCCATGTGACCTTGGGCAAGTCACTCAATCCCAATTGCCCTACCTTCCTCTCTCCAAAAAGCAAATAAATAAACACAAATAAGCTATATAAGGTAAATTAGAAGTAATCTACAAAGGGAAGGCACTGGAATTAAGAAAAACTGGGAAAGGTTTCTTGTAGGAAGTCAGAGAGGCCAGGAGGCAGAAATGAGAATTCCAGACTTGGGAGACATCCAGAGAAAATGCCCAGAGCCAAGAGCTGGAGTATCTCATTCAGGGAACATCAAGGAAATCAGTGTTAGTGAATCGAAGAGCATTTGACAGGGCGTGAGGTATAAGAAGATGGGAAGTGTCCAGAATAAAGGTGGGGGGAAGATAGTAAATAAAGAGACAGTGCTTAAGAGGACTCAAATCCTTGGTGTACAGAGATGTTTTATCTCTGGAAGGGTACAGAAAAACCTTAAGTATAGCACCTGCGGCACTTCCTCACACCTGGACTCCCTCACAAATGATCTCAATTTCAAGATATTCTGTTGATCAATATTCATTTAAAACCTTAGATTTATGGACCTAAGAATACCCTCCTCCAATATATTTACTTGTGTAAGCCAAACAAAAAACAAATTTGTTCAAAAACAAAAGACAACTTTTTTTTTTAAGTGAAAGGTTGCCTCCTTACATATTGCATACATGCACAGGGTCATACTTACATAACTTACCCCACCAACAGTAGGCACACACAAGAATATGAAGACATCTCAGAGGTAAGCATTCAGGGAGCCTATGCGGACAGAGACCACATATAAAGAGCCACATTCCAGTAGTCTATGCATCAATGGCACACATACAGGGGTACATGTGGCCATGGCACTTACAGTATTTGGGCAACTGATATCTTACAGGTTTGCTGATGTCTTCCAGTGATGCCATTACCCTATTCTCTGCTGGTCTCAGCCAGGTGTAATGTCTAAGTTCTCTGTCATTTTGTCTCGGCTGAGTATCTCCACTAGTCTGTGTTCCACCAATATGGTCTCTATTACCATCTGTAGGGCATTAGGGCAATCTAAGGTTCTCTGTTCAACCCTGTTACTGTATTGATAGCTAGAAAGAATCTTACTGACAAAGTCAGAATGACACTCTTTAATGCTTATTCCAGGAGTAGGTAATATTTTATTGTATTTTAAAGTGTAAAAATGATTCTTTTGTTCCCAAAAATATAAAAATAGACCACAACCAGATTTGGCCTGTGGAGAGTAGTTTGCTAACCCCCTATCACTTAAATAGAAGCTAACAAAAGCCAGCATAACGTCCTAGTTTAACATTAATCTGTTATTTGGACCACTCTTTCCTCTCTTGACAGGCTCATGGCAAGTTACCCAGACAACCACCTAAGTTGGAGTTAGAAGGTTTCTTTTAATTCTAGTTAAATTCCTGATTGTGATCATGCTTTCTAAAAACTCATTTTGGGAACTCAGTCTATCATATTCATTCATACATGCATACTATAAGTGCTGAGTGGAAACTGAAGCTCCCAAGATCCTCTTTGTCTCATACCTGGAGCTAGGTAAAGCAGGCAGGATCTATATTCTTGCCTTTTATCATGCATATCTATCTACTCACCACAAAAACTTTCACTTTTGTTTTATATTTTGGTCTTCACAAAACATTGATTTCCTTTCCTTTCCCCCAGGAAAGGATTGAAGTCTCTACAAATTATTTGGGCACATTTAAAACATCTGTGAAAACACATAATGAGCATCATAATTTACCATATAATGTAGTCAAAAGTAATCATTTCAACTACATAATAGAGTGCATATTCAGTTAACTAATACATAGTATCCACATAAGAGCTTCATATAGCAAGTCTGAGCACATGCAGAAACATAGTACATAATCTATAACAGGGTTCACAAACTATAGCCAGAGGATCAAATCCAGCCAGCTTCCTGTTTTTGTGTAGGCCATCAGAACTAATAATGGTTTTTATGTCTTTTTAAATATTTCATTGTATTTTAAAATGCAAAAACAATTCTTAGCTTGGCAGGCTACACAAAAATAAGTGGCAGGTCTAATTTGGCCCTCCAGCTATCATTTGCTGAACCTTGGCCTGTAACTAATAGCCAACAATGTTGTATATACAGCATGAAGAACAAAAATCTCCTGTAATGTGTAGTATAATGCATCATACTGCAGAATTGCATGCAATAGCCACATACAGAAATCTCATACAGGAACATAAGTCATATGCACATAGCAATTAGAAATATAATACAGCCAGAAAGTATATTGAACCCTAAACAGAGAGTTTATACATAATATATGCCAACATATACCTTCAAAACATTTATTACATGCACACTGCAAAGGAGTGTTGTTTGGCTATATGGATAAACATTTCTCTTGTTGCTCCTGAAGCACCATCAGCTTGGTTTAAAGGTTCTAGCATTTCTACAGTGACTTCTTGTTATGCCTTACTTTTGATGTCTACTGGTCTGCAGTCCTAATCCCAAATATGTGGCTAGCCACAGCAGGTTATCATTTTTAAGCCCTACTAGTCTGCATCTTCTAATCATGGTCTTATGGCTGACCCAGACTGGTTAGCATTATCATTAGCTACTCTGGCTATAACTTTTACTATGATTAGCATCACCGCCAGGACACTAAGGTAGAAATTTATAAATTAGCCCATGGGTGTGAGAAAAGAGAGCCATCAGAAATCAGGCTTCTATGGTGTGAAATAGATAAAAATTGCATGACTATGCACAGGTCAGAGAGAGGCGAGTACCAGTCCCTATGGGCTCAGTCCAGTGATCCCTTGATGTTAGACACCTATAGATACACGTCATGTCTCACATTAGAATCAAAGATTTCTGAGGGCATGGATTATTTTCATTGTTTTGGGGGGGATTTCTAGAACTTGGTACAGTGCCTGGCAGCACATAGTATGTGCTCAATAAATCCTTATTGACTGTTTGACTGAAGCTTCTGACAACAAAGCTGAACTTCACGTTGTAACTTATTTCTCACAGAGCTCTTCAAGTCTGAGGTTAATGTGAAGTGGTAGGCTTGCTTCAAGTTGATCTCTCAGCCAAGAAATATGCTAATTTTAAATCCCTAGACACACAAGTAAATAGTTAAAGGTGACTTTCACCCAAATATGAGTAAGTATGGAGTAAAATCTATGGCCTCATTCTTGGTAGCAATGTATAGATACACCAGATATCTCACAAGTTGACTGGACTATATCTTCTGTTTGAGACTCTGGGTCTCCAGTGATTTCAGTAGCACAGACTTAATACATTCAGGCCATGGAGCTACCTGATGATTGCAAGGTATAAGCTTCTAGACATCTTCATTCCTGTGAAAGCAAACACTTCTCTGAGTGGTTTACTCTTAAAGTCTTTACCTTGGTCAGAAAAATCCATACATAGAGAAATACTTTTCCTGAAACATTTGTACTTCCTTGTATGTATTTGTACATTGGATTAAACGGTCTGTTACCATGAGGATCTTTCTGGTGGGATGGAATGGTTGCTGGATGAGACAGATAATTCAAAAGAATGGGATTTTTATGACTGGGGAGACCTGGGCATGTTTATAGAAAGATAGAAAGGATACTATGGAGTACAAGAAATTTAAAATGCCTCAGAAAGGTGGGGGTGGGTTGACCACTGCAGCAAGGTCTCATAATGATAGTAGTATCAAACTCAGATAGAAAGAGATCCCCGATGGCTTCATTTTGACTTAGAAAACCACAAATTAACATTATGTATTGTTTTTTTATTTATTTTGTTAAGCATGTCCCAACTACATTTTAATCTTGTGTAGGCTATACGGGGAGCAGACTGTGAATCTTATACCTCAGCTGGAGGAAACAAATAGAAATGGATTAAAAGATATGGGCAGAACTAGCTTTATCAAAGTCTTAGAAAATTAATTTTGTTTTGGCCAAAAGGAAGGAAGAGGAATTGTTGTTGCTAAGCAGTTTTCAGAAGTGAAGAAAGGTTGCTAAGAGAACTCCTGTTTGGGTGGCTAATTAATTCATTGATTGATTGATGGCCTATGAGTCTATGATTCCAAAAGGAATTTCATTTACCTCCAATAAGAAGTAAAACCAAGATTTCTGATTCTGGTCAAGTTACTTTGAAAGCTCCTTTGTGTTTTACTAGACCAACTGGAGAACTGCACAAAATATAAACAGTGAAATTTGCAAACATTATTTATGTATGGTTTCCTGATCACCCCTCTTTGTCTTAACTGCTCTTAAGTCACTCCTTGGCCTTTTGTCTAGCTCCAGACAATATAAGATTAGTCTTGGACCAAAGGCTCCACTTAGTGGCTGATGAAGGGAACCGTTCAATTCAACTCAATTCAGTTCAACCAGCATATAAGTGCTTTCACTCCACATATGGTCACAGAGCCAAAATGACTAAAATACAACTGAACAAATATACGGAAAATAAGATCAACATAGTTCCTTCCCTTGAGGAGTTTGAAACTCAGTGGGAAGAGTAGAGGCCAAGCTACTCATTTTGTTGATGAGAAAACAGGCCTCGAGAGGTGGCATGACCAAAGTCAGTCACATAGGTAGCAATGCCAGGATTCAAACCCACAACTCCTAACTTCAGATTCATTGCTCTTTTCAACTACAACATGTTTTCTCTCCCTTCCTTGCCTAGTTATTCAAGAAAGTTGGTTTTATATTTATATATATAAAAAAAATCCTTCTAATCAGTCCCTTATGAGTCAAAAAACAATCTACATCCACATTATAGCTTGTGACCCTGGTGATATATTTATATCAAAGAAAAAGAAAGTCATAAGGTTTGAAGTTATGTTAGACACAATTAAAAACCAATTCCATCAATCCACATAGTGTTTGAAAATGTCCGGGAGTTGCCTTTAGAACCTTCACAAATCTCTCTGTATGCCTTCAACATTTCTAATTAAATGTGCTTTTCCTCAAGCATCAGCTTTCAGGATAAATTAAAAAACTATATTTATTGAATTCTGTGTTTCTATTTTGACTACTAATGTGGCAAAGGCATAGTTTTATACTATTTTCCATTACAAATGTACGGATTTCAGCAACATTTTGGGTTAAATGGATTTTGTGGACCAGTCTGAGAACCTAATCATCACTTAAACCATTATTTCTCTATAACAGTGATTCTCAAACTTTTTGGTCTCAGGAGCTCTTTAAATACTTTAAAATTGAGGAACTCTTTACATTAAAAATTATTTTGTTTATGTGGGCTATATCTATTAATATTAAAAATTGATATTTTAAAAAAATCATGGAAAAGATAATCCATTGTATGTTGACATAACATATTTTACAAAAAAATTAATATTTTTCCAAAAAGAGATGTCGGGAAGAATGGTATTATTTTACGTATTTTGCAAATCACTTTAATGTTTGGATTAACAGGTGGCAACTGGATTCTCATTTTTGTCTCTGCATTCAGTCTGTTACAATAAGTTGCTTTGGTTGAATTATATGAAGAAAATCTGGCCTCTGTAATGCCATGCACGAGCCACTTTTCAGAAGAATGCTGCAGTAAACAGCTTTTAAGGTTCTGATTACACAGTATAGTGAACTGTCTGTTTATTCCATAACAAATCAAAGCAAAACCTTCACAATAAATCAAAGTACAGCATTCACAAGGTTAAAACTTATCACAGAAAATAAAAATATAGCGTTCACAACAACTTATCACAGAAAATGGCCACATAGTTTTCACCACAGTGGTCGCAAAGCTTTCAACAAAGAAAAATCATTTAGTAACTCAATCATTTAATCATCCTTAAGGTTTGTCTCCTCAAGGAACACAAAGTACAATAGTCAAAGTTCTCCCCTCATGGGGCACACTAAGTTAATGCAATCAGTCACTTATTCAGTCATCAATCAATAAGTACAATCATTTAGTCAATCAATCATTCAATCAACTCAATCATCCTTCATCATTCACTATTCAGTCATCAGAAAATACACAGACCCTCCAACTGTAGGTCACTAGTAAATTTACAATTTCTCAGTCAGTACCCAGTATCCAAGTAAAGTCTTCTTTCAGCTTGACTCAGAGCAGTTTCTCAGATTACCTGGATCCTACCTGGATTCACCAAACTGTCACCTGGGTTCAAAGGCAGAGAGCTCTCAGGTCCTTGTCCAGTTCTCTGTGTAGTTCCTGCTCCATGCTGGAGCTCACAGTGTCCAGTCCATCTCAAATCCTTCACAGTCTCTATTCCTGGGAAGTCAATGCTCAACAAAGCCACAAACAGGTTCATTCAAAGTACCAACATCACAGTCATGCTTCCTCAGTCTTCAGCAGTTCTGGCTGGCCCTCAGCTCTGACTGGCTCTAGGACAGCAGTTCTCAACCTGTGAGTCACAACCCCTTTGGGGACTGAACGACCCTTTCACAGGGGTCACAGAGGTCATCTAAGACCATTGGAAAATACATATTTCTGATGGTCTTAGGAACAGAGACACGGCTCCTCTATCCATCTCCAGGTGGGTCCACCCACATGCAGATACACCCACATACGAGTATTAAAGGGTTGAGGCATTAGGAAGGTTGAGAACCATTGCCAAGAAATCCTCAGCAGCTCTAGCTGGCCCTTGGACTCAGCAGAAGTTTCAGCTGGTTCCCAGAATCAAAATCACTCCATCCAGGTTTTCAAAATCAAAATCATTGGGTGGGGAGGGGGCCTTTCTTCTTCAGCCTCCCTGGTGGCATCAGCTTATGCCTCCATATAGCTTGCTCCAAGATCTGACTCTCCCTCTCTGGGGCTTTTTCCTTATATACAGTATTGCCCCTCCCTGTTCAGTCTCTTCCTGTTACATCAGCAACAGGGGGTCACACCTTCTGTTTCTTCAACAGAGGCTTAATTTGTACTAGGTGCTAAGTACCTCTCAGTTTAGCAATACAAAAGGAACTTCAGATTTCATTACCATTACAGCCTCAAATAGATATATAATTGGAAAGTTGAGGATTATTTTAATAATGATATAATATCTTAGTAATATCACAAAAATAGTTTTGACTTCAAGAATCCCCCCTACAAAAGATATCAGAACCAGGGTTCCTTGGATCATATCATCGACCTAGAACAATACATTTCAAGTTTCAAACAACTGACTTATAAATGAACTTTTAAAATATGACTCATTTGCAAATTTAGGACTGCCAGTTATAGCTATATTATTTTCTACAAATCACAATTTCCAACATTCTAGCAATAACAGAATTAGAAGGTAAATGGGAAAACTTTTTTAAAATATAGCTAGTTGCATCTCAGTGTTCTTGTAGGCCCCTTCACAAAGAATAACCTGACAACCATATACTATATACCATCTCTACAACCAAATATAACTGCCAAGTCTATCCCACTTTTGTTTATGGGTTAATTAGATTTTAACCTGATTACGTCTCTATCAGAAAGGTCTAGGATTTTAAAAAACAGAGACACAGTCATATTTGCCTTAAGCCTAGGGTTTATTGATAGCCTCTGCCTCACCATCATCCTTAGGTTATAGTTTTGGTATGGCTTTGGGAAATAAAACTGAACACATAACTGCTTTCAGAAAATTGTCTCTATCCAAGCATAGACTGACCCCATTAGACTATGAGCTCCTTGATAGCAGAGATCATTGTTGTTTTTTTCCTTTTGTTTTATCCCCAACACTTAACACAGTGTCTACCACATAGTGAGTATTTAATATTTGGGGAGGGATATAAGAGGAGGCACTTATTGCCCCTTGCCTCTTGAAATGTAATATTTTTGGAAGCAAAGGGAATTGGAATCTTTTGAGGCTAAGCAGACCACAGGTTCCTTTGATTTTTTCAATCATGAATAGTCTTGCCTCCCACCTCTTTCTGGAAGAAGGGTCCTGGTCTAACCAAGTTTCATTGATGTTGCATTAGCATAGGAGTTTAAAATTAATAATTATGAATTTGGATTCCCAGCTACATATATAGCAGAGTCAAAGAGCAGAAGATAGAAAAATTCAACCATAAAGCAGGAAGATCTGGGTTAAAATGCTGCCTCCAATACATAACTCAATTAGTCTAATATAAAATGGGACCTAAATGTATGTGATCCTAGGAAAGTCACCCAACTTCTCAGTGTCCTTTTGAGACTTTTAAGCCCTCTTAAGCCTTTAAATTACAAAGTAAGTGCTTATTTTTGTAGAGGGCATTTCCTCATCAGAGAGTTTGCTATGACAATGAAATCACTGATCTAGTCCAATATATAGGATAAGGGAGCAAGGAATTCAATAATAGAGAATTATGGGTAGTTGAACTGGCTAATTAAAGGAACAAGTTGGGAAGAGGGGCAAGTGAAGCCAGAACAAAGGAGATGAACTGGAGAAATACTAAGGAGTAAAGGGATTGTAGGTGTGTATTGTAGATATTATAGAATGAATATATATTTAAGAGGACTGAGACAAAGGGAGAAATAGAATGATACTAAGTTATGCTCTAATAAAGGAAGTGTAATGCCCTTGGTCATGGAAATAGAGCCCTTAGGGATCATATGCAAGAAAGTACAAATGGAAATGGAAAGAATGACCAGGGATGTATTGTCATGTAACTTCAGTAAAATTAGGGGTTTGAACTAGATGACCTCTGAGAACTTTTCCAACTTTAATTCTATGATCAAGAATAGACACAGGTATAAGAATTCTTGAAACTGGGACACTGAAATATGGGATTGGTCAGTTAATTGTTGTCCTTCATTCTTGAAGGGAATCAAATTGATATCACTATGTTGTAGCCAAGGACAGTGTGTCTGACTGTGGCTGATCAGACCAATACTAGCTCAGAAGCCTTTCCCACAGGTTGAGAACATGGTCCACATAAATATTTAGAGTGGAGATGACTCAGACTCTGAGAGTCTCATTCCAGCAAGAGATTTTTGTCAACCAGAAATGGCTTGTAACAACTACTTGCCATAGGTTTTTGGTAGAAAGCTTGGGAGACTCACTTGCCAAGAATATAGCAAGTACTGTTTCCCCAGATGGGTTAGAATGTATGCTTCTTGAGAGCAGGCACTATTTCATTTTTGTCTATGTATGCCAGTTCCAAAGAGACAACATTGTGTAATGATAAGGGAATTTGAAGATGTTTCCCTGCCACTTAATGGGCTTCACTTGGAGCCCAATAAGTGAAACTTGCTTAGGGGAAGTTTGTTTTTCAGGAAGGCACATACCTTTTGTTACTTTGTAATTAGGCAATGGGTCACAAAAAGGTATGATGTTCTCTGACCCTTGAAAAGGCTATATATTGTCCCTGAGGTGAGGTTTTGCTTTAAGGCTCACTTATGGGAAGAGTTGTGCGATTTGGCCAGTTGAGACTCTGGGCAGCCATTGAGCCCCCCAGGCTTTGAAAACACAGATGTTGGTGCTTTTCTTTCTGGCAACTAACACTGCATGTATATAAGGGTCAAAAAGTTAGAAGCCCTGTCTGTTGGTCTGTTGAATTATGTTATTTTCTCCATCTGTAGTTTTTGTCTGCTTGTAATTTCTGGTTGCTATAGATGTGTGTGTGTGTGTGTGTGTGTGTGTGTGTGTGTGTGTGTGTGTGTGTGTGTGTGTGTGTGTTCGGTTAAAGTAAGATCATTAACCCCTTTAGAGTTGCTTTCTTTTAGAAAAGCAGATCAAAAAACCTATACTAGCAGCCATGCTGGGTGTACTAGGGTGCTTGTTGTTACACATGGCATGATAGACAAAGAGATAGCCTAAGATTCGGGAAGAGGGTTCAAGTCTCATTTCTGTCATATATTATGAAATGCTTGGTATATCACTTAACCCCTTAGTGATGTAGGTAAGTAACTAAGAGGATAAGTTTGCAAAGCAGGTAATGACCTGCAGGTATTAGAGAGACAAATGGTGGTACAGTAGATAGAGCACTGGACCTGGAGTCAGGAAGATCTGAGTTCAAATCTAGCCTTGAACACTTTCTGACCATTGTGACCCTTAGCAAGTCACTAAAACTGTCTACTTCAATTTCTTCAACTAAAGCAGATAATAATAGCACCTACCTCCCAGGGTTGTTGTGAAGATCGAGTAAGATATATAAAGTGCTTTGTACAGTGCCTAGCACATAGTGGCTTTCTAATATATGCTAATGGAATCTCAGTCAACAAGCATTTATAAAGAGTTTACTACATGTAAGGTACTTTTCTAAGTTCTGGGGATTAAAAAAACATATATTAAAATTGTCTTTAGACTGTTTTTAGAACTTTAGAACTCACATTCTCATATAGGATATATCTTGTAAATAAATATGTCATTCCAAGACAGATAGATAGATAGACAGATATATCGATATGTGTATCTGTATCTTCCTAGATAGAGATATTAAAAACCAGAAGTAATTTCAGAGTAAATGTACTACATGGTGTAGGGCGGCAGGAAGAGGGAACCAATAAAGACTTCTTGTAGGAGGTAGGTTTGGGAACGAGTCTCAAAAACAGCCAGGGAAACCAAGAAGTAAGTTCAACAAAGGAGAGCATTCCAATCATGCGAGACAGCCAATGAAAATTGCAGAGTTGGAAAAGCCCAATCCTACTATCTGGCACAAAATAGGCACTCATTAAATGCTAGTTGATTAATTACTTATTGGATTGGCCAACTCTCCCAGGGGTGCACTTCTTGGCACTGTACAGAAGACAAAGCATTTGTGTTGCTACGCTCAGTAGCCCTGGGGCACTTGCCAATCTCACCTGATGGCTAGAGATGTCTTTTAAAGGGGTTTTCCATTATGGTATTTTTATGCCTGTTTCTTGTCATTTATCAAGAACGGAGCTGTTTAAAGGAAAAAGAAAACAAGGAGCATAGGGATTATAAAAGGCAACTGAAACTTTAGGATTCTTGGATTTCCAGGGGTTTTCCCTGCCCTCCATGTGTTAGAGTGCTGTGCTGGTAACCTGACCCAAATCTAATAACCTCTTCTCAATCTTATTCTCCTTGACCCCTAGAAGCAGTGAGGTGGCACAGTAGATAGAGTGGTGGGTCTGGAATCAGGAACCCAGCCTTCAATACTTACTAACAAATGGGCAAATCACTTAACCTGTCTACTTCAATTTCCCCAGCTATTAGGGATAATGATAGCACCTATCTCACAGGGTTGTTATAAAAATCAAATGAGATATACTGCTGTAGGCACGGTGCCTAGCACATAGTAGGTTCTTATTCTCTTCCCTAGACCTCTGCTGCATCTAATACTATTGATCACTTTCTCCCATTTTCTCTGGGTTCTTGGGATTTTGTCCTCAGCTTGCTCTCTTCCTTCCTATCCCACTCCTCATTCTGTTCTCTGATTTTTCATCCATGCCATGCCTGTTGAATGCCAGTTTACCCCCAAGGTACTTGTTTTTCTGTATATTTTCTCCCTTTACTTCCATGGGTTTAATTATCATGTCTCTTGGATGACTCCTAGATACATATATCCTGCCCTTGTCTTTATTCTGAGCTCCAGTCCTCCATCACCAAGTATCTATCAGACATTTCAAACTGGATGTTCCACAGGCATTTCAAACTTAAAATGCCCAAAGCATAATTCATTATCTTTCCTCTCCAATGCTCTGAAGGCCAGGCACAGCTAATATCATTCAGGAACAGTCTTCAAAGACACTGCTCATTCAAATACAGTATGTCTTATGTGTCATTTATTCTTTGTCTGAGACTCTTTGTTACTAGAGTAGGGTCACCTGGAATGGGATGGCTTACGCAGCCTGGATGTGTCCATCTGACTGAATCCTATAGCTTAACTAGCATCTTGCAGAAATTTGTGTAGGGTGGTGTCAGAAAAGGTCATTGGTTATTAACTTTTTACTCTTCTTTAGCAAGTTTCAAACAGATGTCTGTAATAATAATAATAATAATAATAATAATAATAATGAGCAGCTATGTGGCACAGTGGATAGAATGCCAGGCCCAAGTTCAAATTTAGCCTCAGACACTCCCTAGCTGTGTGACCCTGGGCAAGACACTGAACCCTGTTTGCCTCAGTTTCCTCACCTGTAAAATGAGCTAGAGAAGGAAGTGGCAAACCACTCCAGTATCTTTGCCAAGAAAACCTCAAATGGGATCAGAAAGAGTCCAACATGACTGGAACGAATGAACAACAAGTAACAATAACAGCTGATACCTGTGTAGTGTTTTCGGTTTGACAAAGTGCTTCACAGGTTTCATCTGATCCTTAAAACCACCTTGGATACAAGTAAATAAACATATTATTATCCTCACTTTATAGACGTGAAAATTGAGGCTTAGAAAGGGAAAGGCCCAGGATTGGTCCCATAGCTAATAAATACTTGAGATAGAATTCAACTCCAGATCTGACCTGACTCCAAGTCCAGTACTCAATGCTATACCACATTGCCTGTCTAATAAAGCCATTGTTCACAAATGAGTGGCCAATCATATATGGCCAATAATAATCCATGCCAACATCTATGAGTTAACGAGGATGGACAGCTTGAATACAGAAAAGCTATCATGACAATAATAGGTTCCAATTATAGCCTTCTAAGTACCCTGAATTCAGTGAAGAAACAGTGAACAAACCATTTGGCACTGAATGGCCAAAGCAACTAATTACTTGACTGAATTGCTCATTTTGTCATTGTTTAAGCTTTATATGGAATTAAGGGAATAGTATAACCCATCCTAGTTTCAGAAAATCTAGTTTCCTCTCCTCCTTATTCTTAGCCCGACCTAGTTGGACTTACAAAATGCCATACATACAAGCAAGCAAAGGAGGCTGAACACAGGTAAGCCACTTTTTTGCCATCTTTAACAGCGTTACTGAGAACCAGAGGTGAAATATACTTTGGCACAGATTCCTACTTTCCAGTACAGGGAATGATGGTGGAGAATTGAATACAAAAATTGAAAGAGAAAAAGGGAGGGGAAAATCCAAATAGAAAAGCATGCAAGTCTATTCCATCCCATTCTGTACTTCTCTGCCTTCCTCTATGAAGGAAGATTAACTGTGAAATTTGACAGTCACACCAGATACTAATAATGATTTTTAAACAGTTCAAATATCTAGGATAACTAGGCCTCATTAAATTACATTGTGCATGTCAGTCACCATACAGCAGAGTTGATCTGGGTTGATTTGCATATTACAATCTTCTTGGAACACATCATTCCTTCCTTCCCTTCAAAATGAAATCTCCTATCTTCCTTTTTTTTGATCGTTCATGGATCAAGAATTGAAAAATACATGTCACTCAACCATCACAAAACTAAAGAGTAGCATACTGGGTAGGGCTGGACATTATTAGAAATTGTAGGATTACCTCAGTAGCTCTGTAGAGAGTAATTTCATTCCCAAATTGCACTAGTCTGAGCCAGATTTGGGACAAGTCTGTGCAAGTAATAAGGATGTCTGTTGAATGTCATGAATCTATCCTGCTAAATAAATTAGTTACTCAGCTAATAAAAGGCTATCTAGACTGTCTTCTCCACTTCCTACCCCTGCATAGACCACAGAGTTATCAAGGAGAAGAGGTTAAAGTATTCTGCCTGGATTTAGCCCATCCACAAGAGGTCTCTAAGTGGAAAAATTGCTCTGATCATGACATTGAAATTTCATATTGTGAGCCAGGATCAATTATACCAAGCCACTAGGCAGCTTACACACTGGGAGGTTAGTTTTTATTCAGTTCCCAAATCTTCAATTAATTAAAGTTTCCATCTTCCTATCTAAAAGGCCCAGATCAGACAATCACTACTGACAATGGGTCAAGAAAATGGGGCCTGGACATTCTCTCAGCCTGACTTTCTTTCCTTTAATTTTTTTTTAAAAGTAGCAATTAAATTCTCCTTTATCTGTCCCCATAGACAATTCACAGATTTCATGATTATTTAGTCCAGAGAATCCAAGACTTAGAATCTTCAAGGCTATTTGAAGTTAGAGTTATTATACACAGTATCATGACCAAGCAATTCTCTGCCTCCACTGAGAACAGAACAAAAGAAAATAGACTTAAACAGCAGCATGAGAAATTGAGGTTAAATAGGAAAAATTTCCTGACAGAAAGGATAGTTTAATGCCAAAGTGGGCTACTGTGGAAAGTGAGTGCATCTGCTTTGGAGGTCTGCAAAGAAATGATAAAAATCATACATCTTTTTTTAACTTAAGTGTCCAAATGAGCATCATTCTTTTAAGTAGTACCCTTAGGAGACTGCACCTTTTTCTAACAATGCTGTCATGGCTTGTAGCATTATAGAATTCCTTTTTTTTTGGAATGGCATTCAGAAAGCATGGCATGTTCTTTAGTATATCCTTAATAGTGGCAAATCTGAATGCTTTGAAATTGGATTTGAGGTTTGGAAATAGCCAACAATCCTCTTGATAAAAACAAATGTGGGAGAACATGTCATATAAAACTACAGTTTGCTCATAAAACATACATAAGGATCATATCACAAAATTACCATTCTTACATGATTCATTGATTTATTCTAAAGGCTACACCAAAGTGAAATTCAAAGAATTGTGGGAAGCTGGTGGCATATTAAGATCTACAGCCATCCAGAGCCATACATGCATACCCCAAATACCCAAGTAAAATTTCAAAATTGAACCAAAAGGAGAAACAATAGAGAAAAACAATGAGAAAAATCAATATGCTCCTCCATCTAGTCCAGACTATGAAAAAAGACTGACAGGATCCTTCAAAAACTCTGAGCCAAGACAAGCCAAGGCAAGGGAAAAGCAACAAACTCAAGCAGGTACAAACCTAGAATAAGAGAAAAACCAACACCCAGGCAACTAAATGCCAGGCAGTTTACACCAGAAATATATCAGAAACAGGACCAAATCAATGCCCTGAAAGCACAGGATACAGGCTGCCCCATCAGATGAACAAGAGCAAAGACAAACTCTCCACCAACCTAGCACTTAGGCCACCCCAGCTAAAATGTAGAAAGAGACCAGACGAGTTCAAGGACTGCAACCCCCAAAGCAACCCAAAGCCTGAGCAACAAGTGGAGAAAGGATCAGAATAGCAACTAGGCACTCACAACAGGCCTGTTACTAAGAGGATTCCTGGTCAGGGCCTGTCAGATTCATATCAAGGAACACAAACAATTCTGGAATCAGGACTATTCAAGTAAAAAGAAGCAGCCAAGGCTAAAACCTAACTTGAAATACCCAGAGACTGAGACAAACTCATGAATTCCTGAACAAGAGGGGCCTAATCTTAGCCATTGAATATATAAGCAAATTGAGCCTACCCCTATCATTCAAGAGAAAGGAAGAGAGCAGAGTTTCTAAGCCCAGTCCAGAAACTAAAGCTGGAGATTTGTGGAAATTTTTTAAAAAGTTAAATGCAATGGGAAAACACTATGGAGTGAAAGAAGTCCAAAAAGTAAGCTCAGACATCTAAATAGAACCTAAGAGAAAAGAATGTCCTAGCCAGGAGGACTACAAGCAGACCTGGAAGAAATGAAGCAAGAGATACAAAATGTGATATTCATTGAAATTAGAGCCATAAAAGAGAGAATGGCAAGGAAAATTAAGAGGTTTGAATAGATGGTGGTAAAACCTCAAGAACTGAACTCCCTAAAAATTAGAACAATCCAAACAGGAAGCACTGACTTTATAAGACATCAAGAAATATTAAAATCAAGACTATGAAAGAGGAGAAAATGTAATGCAAACTCTATGTAATCAAAAACAACTGAACTGGAAAGCAAGTCAAGGAGAAATAATCCTAAAAATCAATGGACTCCCAAAAAGCATGACCCAATAAAAGGCCTGATATTAAAGAAGGAATTCAAAAACAAGTTCCAAACAATAAATAGGTGCTTCATTGGAACAATTGTATAGCCTGCCAAGAGGTTTACTTTGAAGGATAAAACTCTTTGGATGTATTAATTCTGAAATTATTTGTTTTTAGGTTTTATCAACGTGTTTTGTTTTGTTTTTTATCACAGATATTTCTAGATTATGCCCATTCTGTTAGAGGTCTTTTGTAACAAAATAAAATAATTAAGTTAAACTAACAATATAGTGACCTCACCTCAAAGTACATATGTCATCTCATATTTATAGCACCCCAGCACAAGCACTTTTCTATTTTAATTGATTTCTTAAATGAATAAAAAATCTATTTTATCTCCCTCCCACCACCTCCCACACCAGAATAGAGGAAAAAAGGAAAGTTCCTTTTAACAAATGTGAATAACCAAGCAAAACAAATCCTTCCATGGGGGCAGAGGGATGGGGGTGCTATATATATAAATATATGGATTTTGCATGTATATATATATATGTGCATATAAATACACATACATACATACTATATGTGTATATAGATAAGGCTTTATGCAAATATGGATAATTGTATATTTCAACATCAATCCTCTGAAATCATACATGGTCATTGTATTGATTATAGTTCTTTTGGCTTTCAAAGTTGTTTGTCTTTATGGTACTGTTATTATCGTATAAATTGTTCTCCTGATTCTGCTCACTTCATTGTTCATTCAGAACTTTATGAGTCCTGAAAATTTTCCTTTGTATAATACTGATGTTATAGTATAAATTATTCCCTGGGTTCTACTCATTTCATACTGTATCAGTTCATATGTCTTTCTATGTCTTTTTGAAATCGTCTATTTCCTCATTTCTTATAGCACAGCAGTATTCTATGTCATTTAAATATCACTGCTTATTCAGTCACTATTCAAGTGATGACTGTCCTTCCAGTTTTCAGTTTTTTGGATACTACAAAAACAAAGAGCTACTATAAATGTATTTTTTGCATAAGTGGGATCTTTTTTTAAGAGGCACAGTAATTAGAGCACTGGGCTGGGAGTCAGGAAGACCTATATTCAAACCTGGCTTCAGACATTTACTAGCTGTGTGAACTTAGGCAAGTCACTTATTGCCTCAGTTTCCTCATCTGTAAAATGCACTGGAGAAGAAAATGGCAAACCACTTTACTAGCTTTGTCAAGAAAACCCTAAATACGGTCACAAAGAGTCAGACATGACTGAAAAGTGACTGCACAACAACAGAAGGATCTTTATTGTCTTTTTTTTTGGATAATTCCAAATTACTTTCCAAAATACTTGTTCCCATTCATAGGTCCACCAACAGTGCGTCAATATGCCGGTTACCTAATAGCCCCTCTTTCCAACAATTATGATTTCTTTTATTAATCATATCTGCAAATCTTACAGCATGAGGTAGAATGTCAGAATTGCTTTCATTGGAATTCTCTCTAATTAGTAGTGAATTGCGGCATTTTTTTTTCACATGTCTATAGATAGCCCGGGTTTCTTCTCTTGAGATCTACCTGATTTTATCCTTATGCCTTTTATCAAATGGAGAGTGGCTCTTAAGCTTATAAATTTAAATCAAGTTTTATATATCTAAAAAAATGAGACCTTTGAGAAAGACATTGCAGAGATTTTTTCTCAATTGTTTCCCTTTTTATCTTAAGTTCATTAGATTTATCTATGTAGTTTTTTTATATTTTATGTATTCAAAATTATCAACTTTAACAGTCTTTTCTCAATCCTCATCCTTCATGATATCTCTCGAGTGTTTGCCATGTTGATGACACTCTCTTCTGGGATACACTCTCCTCTTCAGCACTAGATGTCATTTCTCATCACATCATCATCATCATCATCATCATCATCATCATCTCCTCATTATTTTTCAATGGGGTTCAGCACTATCCTGCTATTAATCTTTTGTTTTTACTGTTCTAGAAATAATTGTGCAGATAAAGTAATATTCTTAGCTGATTCAGAGTGGCCCTCTGAAAATTTCCAAATTAAAATTATAGCAGAAGATATATCAGGCCATGAGATCACCAAATGACACAATATAGAGGGGGGTGAAGGGACAGAAAAGAGGTCCCAGAACAAAACTTTGAGGGACATTTGAATGAAGAATCATGTAGTACATGCAGATAGGATTTGCAAACCACTTTCACATTTATTGTCTCATTTGACCCTCAAAACACCCATGAGGTAGGTGCTATAGGAAGTGGTATCTCCACCTACAGATAAGAAAGCTGAGGTTAAATTAATTAAGTGACTTGTTTGTGATGGGGGAGGATAATGAACAAGCATTATTCTGGATTTGAATTCAGATCTTCCTGACTTTAGGTGGGTGCTTTATCTGCTGCACCACCTGACACATGGCATAGCCAAAGAGCTAGTGTCAGTAATTGAATCTGAACTCCTCTTCCTGAGTTCAAGGTCAATATTCTATTCACTACAACTTCACTATGCTGTGTTTTTTAACAAATAACGTAAAAATTACTGATTCTGGCATTCAAAGCCCTTCATATACCACTAACTTACCATTCCAAATATTTTATATGATTCTCAACATAATCTATGTTCTAGCCAAACTGGTCAAATTTTCACCTTCTCATTCTTTTCCTACTCTTTGATGCCTCTGTCTTCAACCTTGAGTTCCCATGTCTAAAACAACCCCTCCCCCCATTTCAACCTTTTGCAATAGAGTTTGTTTTCTAAGTCTGTTTTTGTACTTCCAGCTCACAGCACAGTTCCTTGCCCGTGGTAGGTGCTAAATAGATGTGTTAATTATATAATGTGTTGAATTAAATGTCCTTCTGTGTTCATGCTAGATGCTCAATTCTATTACTGTAGACTTCCAAAGAAGAATAATTCAAATCAATTTCACAAACATAGTAACTAGACAATTCCATTGTAAATAGAATCCTATGCCATTAGGAGATGGAGTAAAATTAAGTGTATTAGGGAAAGAATATATTTGATTAAATGGACAATTCCATCCCATTTGGCATATTATGACATTATCATAGAGAGTAAAAGAAATTCTGTTAGGAAAAACAAAACATATTTGATTCAATAACCTGCTTTCTTCATTTTCTATCTTGAACTACTAAATTATGTGCTACTCAACAAAAGTTAGTGCCCACTCAGTGAATGATTATTTTTACAAAGGACAATCTCCCATTTGGCTTAATTTGTAAATAACTTCGGTGATTCCTTGAGGTGTGCCACTCCCAAGTAGGAACCCTCTGGTTAAACCTGGCCCAGATACTGTAATTGTATTTAATAGCACCAAAGGTATCATCATGAAATATAGGAATCTGAAAATTAAACTATGGCCTATTTCTCTAGGTGCAAATCTTCAGGTTCTACCAGAGAGATGAGATTTTCACCAGTAATCAACTAGAAGCTCTGGGAAAGTGTTTGAAAGTATTCTATCCATCTGGCATTTCTGAGTTTGATGGTTGAGGGAGTTATCCTGTTGAATGAGGTGTCACTTATGTATATAAAAGACCCCCAGAGAAGTGGCAATAGAGTCATATGGATTTGAGAGATGTTAGTACACAATGTTGTTCTCATAGCAGTCTGCGCTTACCCAATGAGGAAGACACATTGAAGACTATGTAAAAGAGATGTAAGAAGAAAGATGCCGTCAATCACCACTTGCCTTCACTTTGGTCTCTCTTTTGTCTCTTCATTGATCTAAATTAGATCATAAATCCATTAGACAGAGAGAAGAACTACCTCTATTCTCTATTAAGCTTCAAGACAGTGTGGCTGCTTTTATATTTAGTAGAATCACTTGACTCTTGGAATCATGGTTGAGAGGCAATTCCTTATTTTATCCATTCACCTTAAGATGCTTTTCTGACATCTGTTTTGATATCTAAATCTCCATAGATGAGTTGAGATTCTCACTGGAGAGAAAGGAAATTTCCTTCCCAATTCATATCTCAGCTTATGGGGGAGAAGAATGTATTTATGTTCCATAATCCATCAAAGAACACTAAGGACCCAAAACTCCAACAGACTTGGAGTGCTAGAGAAACCAATGACTGAAAGTTCTGCTCTATGAACTCATAACAGGTTCCAAACCATTAAAACAGCACCTAATCCATCAGTGAATATGATGGGTTTTTTTATTTTTTCAGAAATGGGCTTCCTGCCCACTGTAAAAAGTGCTTAGTTTAACTATTTTTTCTCATAAGATCATGCCCCATGCATCTCTTTTTGAGTCTAGAAATTAAAATAAACCAATAACTTCAAAACAAACTTTTAAGTTTCAAATTATTTTTCCCTCAACATCTAAATAGCAGGAAATAATAATCACTCACATACATGTGGTGTTTTATTGTTATCACAGTGTTTCCCTTAAGACAACTCTGGAGGAAGGGTTTAGAGTAAAATTTAATCTATGTCCCAAAAACTCCATGATGCAAACTAGTATAAGTTCATATGAGGAGACTTCTAGTCCAGTGATAAATATAGGCTGATTTGAAGCTAGTCCAAACATCATTTGGTCTTTGTCTTCTACAAATATCAACCACCAGAGGAAAAAGAGGGGCTCTATTACTTTTTAAAGGGGAAGAAGGGGAAGGAGGGCATGAAATAGTACTTTAAAAATGAAGAATGCTATCAGATAAAATTCTTTAAAAATAAATAAAATAGCATAGACTTCTGGGAAAATATAAATGCCATGGGGTACTAAAAAAAAAAGTCAGTTATATAACAAGAAGGGAGAAAGCAGCAGAATGGTTCTGACAAAAATCTTCACAGAATCTTCACCCCATCCCCATACAACAAACAGGCCAACACAATGCCCAAGAGGACCTTTTTTTTTTTCCTTTTATGGTTCCATTTCTGGATTGCCCAAACAATAAATCCAGTCAATTCATGCTGATAAGTTGGAATTTCAGAAGAAGAACAATATCCTCACATTACAACCCTTGCATCTATCTCAGCAAATATACAGCCAATGCAGGAAGCTCTCCAAGTCTTACAATGGGGGCAGCACCACAAACAGCTAGAGAATATTCAGCTCCCCTCATCTGTGTTAACTACCACAAAATGATGGTTCTGCTCCCTACCCGTATCCCCAGCATAGTCATTTGGTCTGAATCTTCAAGAGAAAGTGATGACATTTTTCTCTTAGTTGTTAAAACAGCATTAGAGAGGTTGGAAATACAATGACCTCTTCTCCCTACCCTCAGTTCCTTTCCCCTTTCTCCCAGTCAGGGAATGGGCTGCTGCAAATCTATGGTGAGATAGATGTCTTGGGTATTACTTCTTGATGAGTGGAAGGGGGAGGCAGAGTGGATGCAGAGGAAGAAGATAGAAACATGGAGCATGTCTGCTCTCTGTTTAGTGAACTTACAAAGTGCCACTGAGGCTGGGTGCAATCATGAACTTGCAAAAGGGGCCACAGTGGGGGAGGTGACCAGGGCCAAATGGCTATTATTTAGCTTCAGCAGTTTAGCCATATGTCCACCAGCCTTCAGATTCCAGTAATTATCCCCCTCTTCCTCCCCTCTCCACCCCAAGAGCTTTGTTCAACTTGCTGTGAAGAGAACACAACAGAGGACTGCTGCCAGCAGCTGAGTTAGGGAGTTACTGTCCCCTTTGACCTGACTTACAAGTGCCAATTATAATTGAAACCATTTTGGTAGAACATAGATTTTTATAATTCACTCACAGTGAAATAATCTGAGCCAAAGCATGGATAAGGGGAAAGAGCATTGGACCATAAGCCTCAAGAGGGGAATTCTCTGAGCTCTGTCACTCATAAGCCATGGAGCCTTGGGCAAGTTGCTAACCTACCTCACAATAGAGTCATAAGGCCTACTTGCAATGCATTTGTAAATGAATTTATAAAAGCTTACAGGCTAAACGAATTTGGCCCACCAAAAATCAGCCTGCAAGCTTTGTATGAGCCAATTCTTTGAATTTCCAACCAAGACAAGATATTATAGCAAATATTGCAGCAAATACACAGAACTCACTCATAAATACACATTTCTAGGACAATCCACACAAAAATTATAAAAGAGGCAAATGTGCACTCAATTTATTTTAGGCTCATTGCTTACTTAATTTCTGTTTGGCCCTTTCTGATTTTGTTTAGCCATTAATTTATATGAGCTAATGCTTATTTCCATGTCTACTTTTAGGATAAGTTGAATAAGATATGTGAGATTGCTTTGGGCTCCTCAGGAAAAGGGCACTATATAAATTTAAGGTACTATTATTTAAGAAAGACAGAGAGATGTGATCTGCTGGTCTTAATAAAGAACTAAGCACAAGCCCCATCAAAGTTCTAGTTCAGAACCAAATTGACCCCTCTGGGAGCTTGGAAAAGTCTCAATCTCATTCCTTCCAAATATAGGAGTGGTAATAAAGAAGAGTATTCTGAGGATTAACTAAAGTTCACATGCTGCCTTGAAGAGAAAAGCCTTGATTTAAGTGATAAAAATTTATATTGGAAGGACAGGGAAGGCTAGCGAAAAGCTCTAAAAGTTACAAAGAGAAATAGAAAATTAAAGAAAACTTAGATGAAGGTTTTGAATGAAGGCTATCCTTCCTGTGTAGGAGATATCTTATACATCTGGATCACTAGTCATTTTTCCTGTCGAGTCAAAAAAAAAATGTAATTATCTACTCTGTTTCCAGGCACTAATCCAATGGGCAATTTTTACATCAAAGAGCACACCCTTAGATCCTAACTTTTCCTCAGTTTAGCTTTTCTTCTTCTTTCTGACTCAATATTTTACTGATTCTATATAGGATATTCTTTCTTTAGCCCTTTTCAGCCTTTTATAATTCCTAGCTCCCTTCAAGGCCTAGTTCAGTTATCACTTCTCACATAAGAGCTTTCCTAATGTCTCCAACCCATTTGTTAATATTCCACACCTTGCCCCAGAAATTACATTGTATATACTTTGTATCTGCTTTTTAGTTTTTACTGCATACTGTTTCCCCTAAATGGATTGTAAGTTCCTTGAGGGAAAGGACCGTTTCATTTTTTTTTTGTTTTTGTATTGCTAGCAACAAGCATAGCAACTGACTCAGAACAGACATCTAATAAATGATTACAGAACTAGATTCATTCTTATTCCAGTGATTTTTCCACAATGCTATCCAAATCCCATCAGAAGTTTAAGTGTAGGTATATCCTCTGAAAAATATCTTGTTAATTAAAATAAAAATGAGGGTATTAATGAAAATGCTCAAGTTAAACTTGGAAAGAAAAATGGATAATGATCACAAAAGAGGAAATCTTAAGGATTAGAAATTAATAGATAAAATAAAAACCAAAATACTACGTGATGAACGAACAAGACTAAAAGTTCTCTTTGATAAGAATAACAAAATTGGTAAAACTATAGCTAACTTTATTAAAAAGAAAAGTGAAAGAAATCAAATTAGCAAAATGTACAAGGAGAAATCAAAAGAACTGAAAAGCATTATCAGAACCTATTATAAACATTTATGTGAACAAAATTGAGAATTCATAAAAATTATCCACAAAATTATCCACAAAAATACCAAATATCCAAATAAACAGAACACCAAATGGAAATCTTAAATGAAATAGTCTCAGAAAAGAAAATTGAACCAGTGGTAAAAGAACACCAAAAGGCAGTAGTAGAAACCTATCCCTGATGCATTTATAGGAAAATTCTATCAAATTTTTAAAGAACTATTAAAACCTGTAGTATATGAATCATTATTTTAAAAATGAGAACTCCCTGTATGTGATATAGTCCTAACATCCAAACCCAGGAAAAGTAATGCAAAAAAGGAATATTATATATTAATATCATTAATAGATATTGATTCAATTGTTTCAAATAAAACCCTGGACAAAATTTTATAGCAATTTATCCAAAAAACAATTCACAATGGTCAGGATGGATTTATATGAGTGTTATAATGATGTTTCAATGCTAGGAAAATAATTAACATAATTAATCACATTAAAAAACACTAAAACCCACATTATTAAATGAGCAGAGGAGGAGGGAAAAGCCTTTGACAAACAACATTCATTTATGCAAAAAAAAAAAAGTCCAAACAAACACAAAAACAACAACCTTTGAAGTGTAGACACAAAGGAATTTTTTAATATAATAAAAATTCTATATCTAAAGCCAAAGCTATCATTGTATGGGATGGGAAATGCTAGAAACATTTGAAACTTTCTTAATAAATACAAAAGTAAAGCAAAGATGTCCCACTTTCCCTACTATAATTTGACAGTTCTAGAAGTGCTAGAAATGGTAATAAGGTAAGAGAATAAGATAAAAGGCATCGAGATAGGCAAAGAGGAGACAAAAAATATCCCTATTTGTTGATAACCTTGTGGTTTACTTAGAAAATCCTAGGAAATAAACAAAGAAATTGATTGAGACAATAGTTTGTCATTGCAGTAAAGGTACAGGATGCAAAATAAACCCAGAGAAACAATGGCATTTCTATGTACCAATAAAAAAAATCTAGGAAACTAATAGAAATGGAGGTCTAATGCAACATAATTTCAAAATGTGCTAAATATCTGGGATTCAAACTTCAAAGCACAGTTAACGTGTGTGTGTGTGTGTGTGTGTGTGTGTGTGTACACAACTACAAAGCGTTCCATACAGAATATCTTAAATAAATGCAGCTTTTTGGTCCTTGTGGCTGGACTATGCCAATACAACAAGCATAGGGACTGAACTTGTAATTCCATTGGTATAGGGGACTCCCAGGTATGGAAATTCCTTCTACCAGGGTAGGTAAGCACCTTCTCTACAATTTTTAGTCTTAAAGAATTGCCTAAAACACTAAGAGGTTAAATGACTTGCCCAGCATTATGTAACCAGGTCCAATCAAAGTGGATTTGGGACCCAGCTCTTCCCAACTTTGAAATCAGCTCTCCATCCATTATACCATATTATCTCTTACCAATACACTAAAAATTACAATACAATCAAAGTTAATTTACAGAAATAGTGCTTCATAAATTAAGCTATGAAAGAGGTACTTCAGAGAAATAGACAAAATAATACAAAATTCATTTGGAACAAAAGATCTAGAATATCAAGGGAAACAATGAAGACAGTGAGAATGAAGGAGGATTCACATTATCAAACTTCAAGTAATCATCCTCAAAACCATTTAGTATTAATTTAAAAATAGAAAAGGTAATTAATGAAACATATTAGACAAGAAAGAAGCATTAATAATTGAAATCAATAATCCTATGTTCAATGGACTCCAAATCATAAATTATCTAGGAAAGAATTCTTTATTTGATAAATTCCCTATTTGAAAAGAACTGATTGGAAAAGAGGAAAGCAGTATGTCAGAAATTGGGCTTAGACCAACATCTTATACCATTTTCCACAGTAAATTTAAAATAAATATATTACCTGAATATTCAGTCAGTCAATAAATATGTATTAAGCACCTATTATGTGCCATTAGAAAATTCAGTGGGTAGAGCACTGGGTTTGGAATCAGGAAAACTCATCTTCAAATCTGGCCTTAGACACCTACTAGCTGTATGGCCCTGGGCAAGTCACTTAACCCTGTTTGGCTTAGTTTGTCACCTGCAAAATAAGTTAGAGAAAGAAATGGCAAACCACTCCAGAATCTTTGCCAAGAAGACCCCAAAAGGGGTCACAAAGAGTCAGACATGACTAAAACCCAACAATAGCAATAATTATCTGCCAAGCATTGTGCTAAGCTTCGTGGATACAAAGAACACTAAAAGACAGATCCTCCTCTCAAGGAGCTCACAATCTAAAGAGAGGGGTAAGATGTAAACAACTGTGCACAAATAAGCTAGGATAAATTGGGAATAATCATCAGAGGGAAGACACTATAATAGATGGTGTTGAAAAAGGCTTTCTATAAAAAAAAAAAGTAGAACTTTGGCTGGAATTTAAAGTAAGTCAGAGAAAGCAAGAGGCAGGTGAATAGCCACGTCAGATGGTCAGAGTTAGGAAATGAATTTTCTTGTTCTAGGAGCAGCAGAGGCCAGTGTCACTGAAACACAAAATACTACATGCATGTGAGGATGGGTGTAAGGTGTAAGAAGATTGGAAAGGTAGAAGAGAGAGGCTAGGTTTATATAGGGCTTTGAAAACAAACAGAGATATATAATGGGGAACCACAAAAGCTGGGAGATGTCATGGTTAGATCTCTGCTTAAGGAAGATCAGTTTATAAATGAATGAAAGGTAAACTGGCGCGGGGAAAGACTTATGGCAAGGAAAGCAGCCAACAGGCTACTGCAGTAGTACAGGCATGAAGCCATGAAGGTTTATGTTAAGATGGTAGTAGTAGTATTATAGGTGAGAAGAGGGCATATGTGAGAGATGTTAAGGTGAAAACAATAGGACATAAGGTAAAAACAATTATTGCTATTGTTAGATTTTAGTCATGTCTGACTCTTTGTGACCCCTTTTGGGGTCTTCTTGGTAAAGATTCTGGAGTGGTTTGCCATTTCCTTCTCTAGCTTATTTTGCAGGTGACAAACTAAGCCAAACAGGGTTAAGTCACTTGCCCAGGGCCAACAGATTGGATATGGGGTTGAGAGGCTAGAGAAAGAGTGAGGAGTCAAGAATAATACCTAGCTCAGTGGTTCTCAACCTGTGGGTCACGACCCCTTTGGGGGTCGAACGACCCTTTCACAGGGGTCAAAGTGGTCACCTAAGACCATCGGAAAACATATATTTCTGATGGTCTTAGAAACTGAGACATCGCTCCTCTTTCCATCTCCAGGCGGGTCCACCCACATGCAGATACGCCCACATACAAGTATTAAAGGGTCACGGCATTAGGAAGGTTGAGAACCACTGACCTAGATTGTGAGCCCAGGTGCCTAGGAGAATGGCATAGCCTCCATAGTAATAGAGAAGTTAGGAAGAAGTAAAGATTCGGGGGTAAGGGGCAGTTGGGAGGGAGACAGTAGGTTCAATTCTAAACATATTGAGTTTAAGATGTCTATGAGACAACCAGTTTAAGATGTCCAGTAGGCAGTTGGAAATGTGAGTCTGGAGATCAATAAAGGGATTACAGCTGGTTAAGTATATTTGAGGATCAATAGCATGGAGATGATAACCAAATTCATGGAGGCTGATGAGGTTACCAAGTACGATAGTACAGAGAGAGAAAAGAAGAGGGCTTGAAACAGAGCTCTATGGGACTCCTATAAGTTAGCAGCCATGATCTGGATGAAGGGCCACAAAAGGAGATAGAGAAAAAGTAGTCACATAGGAGCAGAACCAGGTGAGAGTTGTCATGAGGAAAAAAAAGAAACTATAAAGAAGAGAGTAACAAGAACATAAACATTTTCAAAGGCTTAAGAGAGATCAAGAACGATGAGGAAAATCTTTCTTAATTAATAGATCATTAGCAACACTGGAGATAACAATTTCAGCTAAATGAATAGGTCAGAAGTCATTCTGTAGAGAGTTAAGAGGAGAGTGAGAGGAAAAAAAGTGGTAAAAGGTATTGTAGAAAATGTTCTCAAGGAGTTTAACCACAAAAGGGAAGAGAGAGATATAGTATGAGAGCTAATGAGGATAGATGGATCAAGTGAGAGCTTTTATTAAAGTTGGATCATACACAAGGATGTTTATTTGGTGGCAGGGAAGGAGTCAGTAGGCAGGAATAGATTGAAGATAGGTGAGAGAGTAGGAATCACAGAGAAGGAGATCTGTTGGAGAAGATGGAATGAAGTGTTATCACCTGTGCATATACAAGGATTGGCCTTGGCAATAAAAAGGGCCGTATCTTCAAGTGAGACAGGAGTGAAGGAGGAGATAGTGGTTTAGGTGATATGAGATGCAGAAGAGAGGAGAAGAAGGAGCTCTTGACAAAAGGCTAATTTTTTAGGATGGGGAGGAGCCATGGGAAGCTTCAAAAGCCATAAAAGAGTTTGGATGATGCACTATGGTGAGATAGTGAGGTAATTAGAGGAGTATAAAATGATCACCTTGAAATAGTGACAGCCCGTAGATATAGTCAGCATGATTTCTTGATTTTCTCCACCTTCATTCAGCAGACATGTAGGAATGAAGGCAGCAGATGACAAAAGTGATCCAAGGCTGAGGCTTAATAAGGTAAGACTGGTGATATGATAAGAGGGCAAGAGACTCAAGAGAAGTAGAAAATGTAGAGTTAAACTCATCCACCAAGAGCTTAAGATGAGAAAGGAAAGACTGTAGCTAGCTCAGGGATCATGGCCTGACAAAGAATAGAGGAATTGAAGGAGGGAAGTTCATAATATAGACAAAGAATAGGATTTGAAGTTGCAAGGCAGAGGAAATGGTGTGATGGCAGTAGATTACAATAAAGATAAAGACATTATACAGATAGACATTATATTAAAAACCATAACATAAAAAAATAACAAAAACAATGTATTCTTTTGTAACACAGATATGAGTAGGGGGAGAATTCATAAACAACTAGGATATAGAAACAAATATGATCACCTCTCTTGAAGAGCACAGAATCATAGAATTTCTGGATTGGAAGGGCTCTCTGCAATTATTTAGGGCAAACCAGATCTGACAAAGACTCTACACTATGATGCATCTGACAAGTGGCCATCCAGTTTGAAGTTGTTCACAGAAAGAGAAAGCACTACCTTCCAACACATCCAACTTTTGGATAACTGATTATTAGAAAGGTTTTTTTTCCTTAGACCAAGACTAAATTTGCAAAAGATTTCCCATTGTCCAGTGACAATTGTAGTGTCCCTGTCTATTTTCCAGGTACAATGGAAATAGACACTGGCTTTTCTTGGCCAATGGAAGTTGGCCTTTAAGTAGTAACTTAATACTTCTGCAATTGTGATCAGATTTTTGAAGCAGTTTTATTGTGGAATCCATGCTTGATTGGACACTCAGGTGATGTTGAATGATCAATTAAGGGTGGCTAGGTGGCACAGTGAATAGAGCATGGGCCCTGGAATCAGGAGGATCTGAGTTCAAAATCAGTCTCAGACACTTGACACAAAAACTAGCCATGTGACCTTGGGCAAGTCACTTAACCCCAATTGCCCTCCAAAAAGCAAAAAAAAAAAAATGATCAATTAATTGGAAGACTTCCAGCAAGATGGACTAGTAAGAGGTTGTACCTAAATCCAGCTTCCCTTGATGATTTCTGGTCAACAAGGGACTCTGCAAATAAAGATAAAGAACATTAATAAGAAAGGAAATAGAACATCAATAAGAAGGAAAAAGAAAGAAACTCTCAAGAAGAAAACCTCAGGGGAAAAAAAAACACGTAAGAGAAACCAAAAAGAGAGTAAGCAAAAATCAGTTGATAATATAATGAAGTTCTTTGTCGTAAGGAGATATATTCAGAAGGGAATAAATCTTTAAAATCCTAAAGAAAAATCCTAAAGGTCCTCAGAGTAGTTGAAAAGCTTAATAAAGGAATTAAAAAGAAAAGATAAGGATTGAAATTAGAGGTCTTAAAATTTAAAAGACAATTGATGGATTAGAAGAGATGCTGAAAATTTTTTAATATAGCAATGGAAATACACACAAAAAAAGATAATGAATGAGACTTATAAATGAGAACCCACATTTTAGAAACTAAGCGGTGGAGGAGTTAAAAGAGTGAAAAATTAGAACACATTAGGTTTCTGAAAACCAAAAGCACAGACACATAGGTTCATAGATATAAAAAAAACCAAAAGGCACTTTGCAGGCCATCTAGTCTAATCTCTTAATTTTACTAATGAAGAGAGGGAGGTCTCAAACAGATTAATGGACTTTTGGATGCAGGATTTGAATACAGGCCCTTTGACTCTTGTACTAATGTTCTTTCCACTTGTAATGGGAATGGGAATTTGAAGATCTTCCCTGCCCCTAACAGGCTGAATATAATAAAATGGAGCCTGTGGTGGGAGGAATCTGCTGGAGGATAGAGCAGAACCCATGGGAAACTGAAGGGTCAGAATAGCTAGAAGGTGGGAGAGAGAGGAAAGCTGGCAGGCAAGTGGACAGTTAGGCCTGTAAATGTTGATGGCCTGTTAAGAGGCAGGGAAGACCTTCAGATTCCCTTACCATTACACCACTATATAACTGTAACTTGGCCTTGAACAAAGAACTGATGGAATCAGACTAAAAATGGTTGGCCTCCAAGAAAAACAAAATGAAACAAATTCTGAATACTATATTTCAGAAAGTCATACAAGAAGATTATCTAGAAGTATCTGAAGTAAAGGCAAGTAGGCAGCTGAGGTGGCACAGTAGATAGAGTGCTGGGTCTAGAGTCAGAAAGTCTGGGTTCAAATCCAGCCTAAGACACTGGGCTTTGTGTGTCCCTGGGCAAATCACTTACTCTCTGCTTGACTCAGTTTTCTCAACTGTAAAGTGGAAATAACAAGAGCACCTACCTTGCAGGGTCCTGGGTATTTGTAAAGCACTTAGCACAGTATTTGGTATATAAGAGCTGCTAGATAAATACTTATTCCCTCCCCTCCTTTCTTTCTTCCCTTCCTCAGAAATATACAGATCAATAAAATTATCTGGATATTAGTACAGAGTGTCTAAGTTTAATTCACTCAGAAATCTAGTCATGCAAATCCAGAGTTTCCAGGTAAAAGAACAAATATTGCAAACATCCAGAGAGACAGGGCTTATCTATGAATAAAGAGTCTAAATCACATACTACTACTTAAAAATGAGAAAAGAAAGAAAACAATCAAATATGATATGATGAAAAGCAAAAAGAAATTATTTAATATATTCTGGAGTGCTGGTAACAATTCCTTAGGGGGTAAAATAAATCTTTAACAGAATGATTTCCAAGCAATAATTTTGAGAAAATTAAAATTGAGCAGATGTTTTAAAATCTACATTCAGTAATGAAAAAACTTCAGAAACATAAACAAGCCCAAATAGTTTGAGAGGGCTAAATGTTTGGTATGCTACTTATATGCTGTAAAGGTGAAATATTTGTCTTGTCTTTGGATTCCCACCTTGTCTCTGGGTTCCCGAGGGAACAAAGAAATAGCTTCCAACTTCAAATTACTAGAAATAAAATGATCTTGAGAAGGAATAGGAAGAAGGGATTTAGTATTTCTTCAAATAGGAGAAACACAAATAAAAGTCATTAAAGCAAAGAGGTGATGTGTAGGAAAGGAAGGTGGGAGACCATAATATTACCAAGGTTGGAAAAAGGAAGCATAAAAACTTGTAGTAAAAGCAAAATAAAGTTATCAGCAACTGGGATGAATAAGGGTGGAGAAAGAAATGTGTCTGAGTCTCATTGTGGAGTCAGAAACTGGAGTGCTTCAAGTAAAATTACAGATGTCTAGGGTTGATTTGTAAAATAAAAAGGTCTGGGCTGGGTGAGGTTGGGTAAAAAAGGAAAGGAGAAGAATGTCTGAAAGGAGATTAGCATCAGTTTATTTTAATCAAAAGACCTGTCTAGTGCTGATTTTCAACTTTTTTATAAAAGGAATATAACTGGATTTAATGGAAGAAAAATAAACTTTATAATTATGACCTTGAAGATCAATGGTCTGAATTCATCCACAAAAAGTAAAAAACAATTCCACAATCAATTAGAACAAATTCCACATATAAAAAAATACAGGAAATAAAGATTCAAACTAGGAAATTTCATTGTGCTTAAAGGGGCCAGAGATAATAAATCAATATCTACATCTATAGAATTGCAAAATTAATTATGTAGTAAGACAATAATTGATGACAATCTGAATGTACATTTTAAAATTTAGAAAAGAAGTGACAAAAAATGCACAAAGAATCTGAATAGAAAGTAAGGAAAATGAGTTAAGATAGCAATATTCTTGGGTTCAGAAATCATTTCATTTTTATCTTTGAATTCCCAGTGCTTAGCACATAGTAAACTTGATAGATGCTTGTCGATCAATAAGCCTTTGGGAATTACTGAATGGAGATCATGAAGAGGATAGTTATTTTTCAGTAGTCCAAAGTTCCTTTATACAAATTAACCCTCTGAACCACATGAAAACTTCATAAAGTAATGCACAAAGACATTGAACATATTTTTATGGACAGTGATTCAATAACACATAATCAATAAGGAATAAGAACAAATAACTTGAAAGAAGACTAAATAACAGTAGGCTAAAATTGATGGGTCAAAGAACAAAACATAGAAACACTCAATTTTTTTCAGTATAGTAAGATACATTATAAAAATTTATGACATGTAGCTGGAACAGTACTTACAGCAAAATTTATGTTTCTGACAACATGCGTTAACAAAAGCAAGAAAAGTGTAAGGAATCAGATATGGAGTTTTAAAAACTAGAAAATCAACAAATTAATCATCCTGAAACAAGCACTAAGAACAAAGTTTTGAAAATGAAAAGAGAGCTTTAAAAAGACTGTTGAATTGATAAACAAAACAAAAAACTAATTTTTATTGGACTAATAAACTGATAAACCATTTGCTCATTTATTCCTCATGAAGCAAAAGAAACATCAAGGTTCAAAGATAAAAAATGAAAAAGAGAAATCACAAAAATGGAAAAATTTTTCATTAGAAATTTCTATGCCCAATCACATACTAACAGAAATAAAAATTAAATAAACAAAATAGGAAACAAATCTAAATAATCTAAAATCATAAAGAGAAACCAAGCAAGCTATAAATGAATTTCTAAAAAAAAAAAAATCCTAGCACTGGTCAGTTTATAATTGAATTATATCAAAGAATTTAAGAATAGGTAATCCCTAAATAAAGAATACAACTCACCAGATCTCTTCTATGAGACAAGCAAGGTCATGGTACGCAACCGGAGGCAGACAAAACAGAAAAAGAGAACTATATGACAATTTCACTAATTAAAATTGAAACAAAAATAATGAATTACAAAGGGTGTTATGGAAATATACATATATGTTTATAGAGGGATCAATCTATACAGATCTTTATAGATTAGAGAATTTTTAAATTTATAGATTTTTAGATTAGAGATTTACCAGAGAATTAATGAAAAAATATTGCAATAATCAATGCTTTAGTAAAATAGCAAGACACAATATAAATCGATGAAAATCATCAGCATTTCTAAATATTCCTAACAAAATTCAGAATGAAAATGAGGATAAATTCTATTTAAAATAATGATAAAATATATTAAATATTTTAGAGTTAGCTTCCTCAAAATATATAAATATAACTACAAGAAAATATTTACAGAAAATAGAAGAAATAGAGAGATAGTGATCATGGCTATAATGAACCAATTTATTTTTTTAAATGCTATCAAAATTATAATAAGACAGCTGCTAAAAAATCAGTTTACAAAAGGGATACTTTATACCATATACATGTAGATAGATATTATACACTAAAACCAGATAGTATTCATACCATGAATGCAATGATGCTTCAACAGAAGAAAAACTATTAGCATAACTAAACATATTAATACCAAAAACAATTTTATAAACCATTGATTACATTAACAAACTCAGAAATAACCTTCAATTAAATATATCATTGATGTATTCTTAAAACACCAAAAATATAGGCATAACTATTCCTAAATATGATCAGAAGTATTGAGAAAAATCACTAAAGTGAAGGGGCAACACATTTAGCAGTAGACAAATAATGAAACTCTTCTCCTTACGTTCAGAAATGAAATAAGGATGCTCACTGTTCCACTATTTAACACAGGGCTAAAAATGTCAGCTATAGCAACAAAAGAAAGAAAATAAGTAAATAAGAAAAAGAAAGAGAGGCAAAATTACCTGCATCTGCAGATGAGATGGCAGTTTGTATATAGAATGCCATACAATTAATGGAAAAAATATAATTGAGACAATTAATAGCTTCAATAAAATAGCAAGACACAAAATAAGTCCATGAAAATCATCACTATTTATAAATATTACTAACAAAATCTGGAACAAAATATGAGGAAATTTCATTTAAAATAACAATAAATTACATTAATTATCTTGAAGCTGCTTCCCCAGAATGCATAAATATAACCACAAGAAAATGTTTACAGAAAAAGGAAGAATTAAATAACTAAAGATTTTTAGTGATCAGAATGAAAATGAACCAATATAGTAAATATATGTATATATATAATATAATATATAGATATCCAAATTACAATACTGACTTAAATGCTTTTTAAAAAAAATCAGTTTACTATATAAAACTAAACAAAATAACAAATAAATCTGAAGGAATAAATGCTCAAGAATTTCAAATGATATGAAAAGTTTTAGAAAGGAAGATTACTTTGGTGCTACCAGATCTCAACCTATACTATAAAGCAGCAGTTATCAAAATTATCCAGCATTGAGTTTTGTTTTGTTTTTTATTTGAAAAGTTGATCATTGGATCAGTTGGTTG
>CM053580.1:84159368-84219199 GCA_028627135.1 Pseudochirops cupreus
AACTAAACAAAATAACAAATAAATCTGAAGGAATAAATGCTCAAGAATTTCAAATGATATGAAAAGTTTTAGAAAGGAAGATTACTTTGGTGCTACCAGATCTCAACCTATACTATAAAGCAGCAGTTATCAAAATTATCCAGCATTGAGTTTTGTTTTGTTTTTTATTTGAAAAGTTGATCATTGGATCAGTTGGTTGCTGTCCTTTGTTCTTGGAGAGGACCAAAATGGCATCACTGTGTTAGAGTTAAGTTTCAGTGTGTCCAACTGTAGCAGCAAGCATACCGAGGATGGCTGCTAGCACAGGTTCTTTGATGTGCTTTTCAAAAGGAAAGCAACTCAAAAAAGGGTTAACAACCTTACTTTAATCAAACATATATCATTTACCTAGTTCAGGGGGAAAAGTGAGCATCCTGAACTTAAGAGAAAACAGAAGTTACAAGCAGACATAAAATACAGAGAAAATAACACAATTCAACAGACCAACAGACAGGGCTTCAAGCTGTCTGACCATCACATACATACAGTTAGTTACCAGAGAGAGATATATATATATGTATATGTATATGTACATATGTGTGTGTATATCTATCTACATCTATGTACATATATGTATCTATATACATATGTGTGTATGAAGATGGCCCAGGACTGAGTCTTAGGGTTTACATGTCAGAAGACATAATTAAAGATCCAACAAAGAT
Organism: Pseudochirops cupreus; assembly: GCA_028627135.1. NCBI lineage: Eukaryota > Metazoa > Chordata > Mammalia > Diprotodontia > Pseudocheiridae > Pseudochirops > Pseudochirops cupreus. The sequence continues at coordinate 84,160,073 of CM053580.1, forward strand.
GCCTGAGGAGTTATCCAACAGGTTGGAAAACCAAAAGAGAGTAAAGTTATATAAAAAAAAAAAGAAGCAAGTATTTTTTATTGTTGTCGTTTGGTCATTTCAGTCCAGTCTGACTCTTTATGACCCCATTTGGTCAGAGGGGAGAGGAGGCTGAGGGAGGTGGTGTCAATCAAGGCTTGACTTAAAAGCATGGTGATGACATTAGAGATGATGAGCTTAACCTGTGTGAGACATCTTGTTCTGTGGAGGTTAAACCAGCAGATGCAGAGTAGAGTGAGATCAAATGTACATCTTAAAGAATCTGGCATTGGTAAAGAGAAGGAGAAGAAATTGAAGTAATAGAGAGAATATTATCAAGAGATTTGAGATAGAGTAGGTAAGAAGAAGGAACTCCAGACAAATGCCCTCTATCTTCTCAGTTAAGAATGAAACACGGTCCTCTATGGGAAGAGGGAGTGAGGGATTGATGGAGGCTTCAAAAGGAAAAAAAAGACTTGGAATAGTCTCTGTGGGGAGTATAACAGAAGCTGAAAACTGAAACCACAAAAGACTAAGTGACTTGCCCAATGTCAAACAGGTATCAAATAGAATATCTAGAATTTGAAATGAGATCTGTTTTGAAGTCAGTGGTTCTTAGGAAAGAATTAATAGGAATACTTTGCTGTAGCGTTCATTGTCGTTCAGTAGTTTCAGTCATATCTGACTTTTTCTGCCCCTATTTGGGGTTTTCTTTGCAAAGATACCACAGTGGTTTACCATTTCCTTCTCCAGCTCATCTTATATATGAGGAACTGAGATAAATAGCATTAAGTGACTTGCCCCAGGTCAAACAGCTTAAGTATCTGAGGTCAGATTTGAACTCTGGAATATGATCCTTCCTGACTTCAGGCTGAGCACTACCCACGGCACCATTTAGCTGCTCATAACCTGTTGCAGTGTGGGCCATGTTAAAATTAGAAGACATAAATGGGCATTGGATTCAGTCAGCAGAGTTGGATAATTCCCATAAGCAGCACTTAAGGAAGAGCAGAGCAGTGGAAGTAAGTTGGGGTTCAAAAACATTTTTACAAATACAAGATACAGAATGTGTGACTAGATAGCAATTTTTGTGATATAACTATGGGATAGTTTATAGATTACAAAGTTAACGCTTCAACACAGAAGTTATATAGTCATCTAATGATTATAGATTTAAAACTGAAATGAAAGTTGATCATTCTGATGGATTCTGCCTAGCTCATGCATCATTTGGAGTATTGTTTTCAGTTCTAAAAAAGACACTTTAAGAAGCACATTGATGAACTGAAGTGTCCAGAGAAGGGTGATCAGGATATTAAGGGACTTTGAGATCAAATCATACACAAGTATCATTTAAAGAAGTTGCAGATAGTTAGCTTGGAGAAAAGAAATCTTAGAAGGAATATGATGGCAATCTGGGATTTTGAACCACTGACATGTAGAAAGGGAATTTTAATCTTTCTAAACTCAGAGTGGAAAATTAAGATGAAAGTGTGCAAGTCACACAACTGTCAGATTACATCTTGATATAAAAACATTCTGTAGGTATAAAGCTATTGCCAGGCCTTCAAGCAATATCACTCAAGACTCTTTTCCTTTCTTGATGGTTGAATCTAATAACCTAAAATAGGGCTACTCATGCAGAAAATTTTCAGATGTTGGAATATTCACTTTGTCTTTCCCATGTTTTACATGAAACTTGTACATCCAACATTTCCATAACGCAAGCACTCTTTGGCATTGCCTCAGAGGAGGCATAGGAAACTGGAGAGATCCTGGACTACAAATAGCAAAGAGGAAACTGGTATCAACAGACCGTGGAAAGGTTATGGACCAAAGGACCAACTATGAGACCAGAAGAGTAGTGTACATGCACTAGTGGTAGTTTGATGCTTTAATTAATTGTTCCCAAAAAGACCACAGCCTTCCCAAGTATATGTACTGGAGAAACCTGGAAGTTGGGACTAAAGGCGCACCAATGGGGCTATGCACTGTAGATATGCATCTTGGAATCCACCCTCATTCAGAAAATCAGTAACAAGTATGTAAGTAATCTCCAAAGTAACCCAAAGCTTTGTGCTAGTGAAGAAGAAAGTAAGAATGTGGATGACTGGTGGGTTATGAGATGCTTAAAGTCGTTCCACTAGGGTGGTCCAAGGTTTGTGACCTCATATTTTCTGGTGTTGTTAGTGGATTGGTAGCTGTGCCTCTGGGCAGAGCAGTCAGTCATGAGATGGCATAACATACGTATTGTTTGGAATATTTTTTCCCTAAAGGTCTAGACTGGACTGTTTGGAAATCAGAATGCATATTATATTCAAGAGGGGACTTGAGCAGTGATGATACGTCCTTAAAATCCAACCTCAGAGTTACATTCTCAATCCCTAGCATTGTTGAATATTTCCCAGTGGTGAACACCTTCCTGTCATTGGCATGAGCATGACTAACATGGACCTAAAGTAAGAGACTCTAAGATAGAAGCTAGAGGCCTAGAGAATGTCAGTTTTAAGAGATTATTAGCCTAGGGTCCATGAACATAGATTTTAAAAAAATATATTTTGATAACTATTTTAATAATGATGATAGCATATCTATAACTCCTATATGCTAGGTTGTTCTACAAATATTATCTCATTTGGTCCTCACAACAACCCCAGAGGGAGGTGCGATTATTACCCCCATTTTACATATGTGGAAACCAAGGTAAACAAGGGTTAATTGATTTGCCCATGGTCACACAACTAGAAAGGACAGATGTCTAAGGCCAGATATGAATTCCTGTCTTCTTGACGCCAAATCCAGGGCTCTAACTACAATATCCTCTATATCTTATGTATTTTATGAATCAAAATACAATTTAGTCAAAACACAAAAAATGTACAAAACTTTCTACAAAGATGATTGCAATCACCACTGATATATGAAATTTGTACATTCTTATGGACAACACGAAACCAGTGGAACTGAAAGGCAAACAGCTCTTGTGAGAGAATTCACAAGGTAAACCATCCAAATAGTAGCCCGAGTGAAAGAAGGCTGGCAAATGAAGGTCAGCTTACCAAAGTTGGAATTAGATATGTGTTTTTCTAGAGTGGCCACACTGAAGGGGAGTGCCATGAAGTTGGCATAGGTTTTACAATCAAAACTAGTCAACAAGTTTGCATGCCTCCCAAAAAGAGTGAATGACATGGTCATGACAATGGGATTGCCACTTACAGGAAAGCTTCAAACCACTGTCATCACTGCCTATGCTCCCACCATGATGAATCCTGATGAAGTCAAAGAAAAATTTCATGAAAACCTAGATATTTTTTATTATCAATGTGTCAAAAGAGGACAAGCTTATAATTCTGGGTGACTTTAATGCTAGAGTAGGCACAGACTACCAGATATGGCAAGGCAGTCATTGGGAGGAATGGAATTAGAAACAGCAATGGTCACTTACTACTGAAGACTTATAAATCCCATGACCTTCTCATCACCATCACTGGAGGGCAAAGGGGCAAACTGAGTTACCCAATTAGCTGGGTGCCCATTCAGGTAGCTCAGTCTACTCATAGGTTGTGCTTGTCCTTCTTTTTTGAAGAGGATCATGGCATCAGGGAAATGATAACATGACTTGCAGTTGACTTTGATTTGAGTGAGAAAGATCTGGACAAGGTCACCAACCTCACTTTCTCCTCTACAACCATCTAAATCCAGTGACCAGATATTCATCAAGATGACTGGAAATGACTCAGGATGCCATGGGAGACCTTGGCCCTTTTAGGCTAAGGCCTTTTCAGGTGGTCACTTAGAGTAAGGTACCATCCATTTAGTGAATAGAACTCCTTAAGAAGTGAGTCAAGGGATGGCCCCTTTAGTTAGAAAAAAGTAAAGGAAAAGAATCAAACTGGAAGGGGAAGACCCTCAGAGTTGCTGTTCCAAAGAGAAACAGTTACCATTGACATTTTATTAACTTCATGAAGGCACTCTTGCCCAGATTCTGGATAATGGACAATGTTCTTGTACTTTCCAGGTCATCAATAGAGTAAAGCAAAGCAGTGTGCTTGCTTGCATACTTTTTAGCATGATGTTTTCAGCAATGTTGTCAGACACCTTCACTGAGGACAAACATGACATCAAGGTCAGCTATTGCACTGATGCTGAATTATTTAACTTGAAAAAAGCTGTAAGCCAAAACTACAGTGTTGGGAGAATTAGCACATGATTTTTTTGTTTGCATACAATTGTGCATTCAATGCAGCCTCTGAAGCTGAGATGCAACAAAGTATGGATTGATTATCTGCTACTTGTGCTAATTTTGATCTGACAATTAATAACAAGAAAACAGAGGTTCTCTACCAGTCATCCACCACATCGTCCATACCTGGGACCATCGGTTACAGCAAACAGAGAAATTTTGAATGCTATGGATAAGTTTAATTACCTTGGCAGCATACTTTCTAGGAATGCACACAAAGATGATGAGGTTGAAACCAGCCAGAGCTAGTTCAGTGTTTGAGAGTTTCTGAAGGAAAGTGTGGGAAAGAATTACTAGATTGCCTATCAAACTGAAAGTCTACAGAGCCATTGTTCCAACCTCATTGTTGTATACCTGTGAAACCAGGACAGTATACCAGTGCCATGCCAGGAAACTGAATCTCTTCCATTTTTATTGTCTCAGGAAGATTGGGAAGATCACCCAGCAAAATAAGGTACTGGACACTGAGATCCTCAATTGACCTATACTGAAAAACATTCAAACACTACTGCAGAGAGTACAACTCTGATGGGCTGGCCATGTTGTTTGAATGCCAAATGTGCATTTGCCTTAAAAGGCTATTTTATGGAGAGCTCATTCAAGACAGGCACTCACATGGTGGTCAGAAGAAGCTATACAAGGACACTCTTAAGGTCTCTCTGAAAGAGGAATTGATTGTATAACATGGGAAATGCTTGCAAAGGACCACCCAACATGGTATGCCCACATTCAAGAGTGCACTCTGGTCTGTAAGCAAAACAAAATTGCAGTAGCTCAAAAGAAACATGAGATGCACAAATTTAGAGACATCTTTGCCCCAAATGTTCATATGCACTATTTGTGCCTGACCTGTGGTAGAGCATTCTGAGCTCACATTTGTCTGATCAGTCATAGTCGAACACACCATACCTTGACTCCAACATAGTGATGTCATTTTAGTCCTTTTCAAGAACAAAGGACAACAACCAACCAGTTTCACAAATTTAAAAACATTATTCTGAGAAAGATTCCATACATTTCCCCAGACTGCCAAATGAGTCTATGACACAAAAGTAACTAAGAAGATTCTACTATGCTCCTTACCATGAATCATAAGACTCTGTTCTTTCGTCAAGACAGGCAATATATTCTAACAGCCTGAAGGAGAGGATTTTATTTTACACGCTTAAAATCATTATTCTAAAAAGGGTTCCATAAGTTTTCCCAGATTGTCAAAGAAGTACATTACACACACAAAAAAGGTTAAAAATGTTTTATTTAAAGGGACTTTAGACTTTACAGATAAAGAAACTGAGGCCAAGAAAAGTAAAGGGGGAGAATTGGAACTAGCTTCCAGCATCTTCTGAAACCCAGTCCAGCACTCTTCACAACATTATGCTGCTGTGACCAGGCTATCACAGGGAGAGTTAAAATGGAAGCTGTGTTTGAACAGGTAAATACTGAAGCCAACGTCATCACTAGCAAGACTAGAAATAAACATATGGTCAGGCTTGTAGTTATCCAATAAAAATAAACACTGATATCTATATAGTACTTCAAGGTTTACAAAGTACCTTATAGACAATATCTCCCTCGTCTACGCAACAACCTTGTGAAGCAAGCACTTGAAGTATAATAATCCATTTTTAAGGTGAAGAAATTGGGGCTCAGTGAAATGAAATTACTTGCACATCATCACACAGTTAGTAAGTTTAGGAGGTAGGATTCAAACTCAAGTCTCTCCTCACTTTCACAGCTAGCATTCTTTCCACTAACTGACTCAGCCTCCTAAAATATCTGGGATCATTTCCAGTGGGGCTTTTGTATCAGTGAAGTCTTCACTACACTGTGGCCATTTATCTGGAATAGCTCCAGTCTTCCTTCATAGGTCAACCCTTCTCTAGCGGTTCCTTAAGTAGGAGATTTTAACCTTTTTGTGTGTCATTCATTCTTTTGGAAGTCTGGTAAAGGCTATGGATCCCTTCTGAGAATAATGTTTTTAAACATATCAAAATAAAATAAGACTATAAAGGAAACTAATTATTTTGAAATAAAGTTGTCAAAATTTTTTTAAAAGTTCATGGATCCCAGATTAGAACTCCTACCTTAAGGGATTCCAGACCATCAAGGCAGGTCCTGTTTCCTTCTTTAATCCATAAGTACTCCATACCTACATCAGACATCAGTACTCTTTCCTGTCTGAACAGGTTAACAAAGGACAAACTAAGACAACTCTCTAACTGAGATATCATCTATTAGTGGGGGTAATCAGCCTAGTAATAAAGGGGTCTTATGGTCTGCCTCCATATGTGCCAAAAGACCCAGAGTGAGGGCCAACAGCCCCTTTTAAACTTAGGTATGTCTTCCTTCTGATTGGCCTGACAATACATCATTTGGACCTCCAAACATAAGGCAACCCTGAACTGAGAGACATTTTAAAGAGGAGGTAGGTTAATAATTTTCAGTTCCTCCCTGTTACTTCATTTGGGGGTTTGAGGAGGGAAGCAGAATCCTCATGTGAAAGAATCAGTCTGGCTTTCAGGTGTGGCTGCTCATTCCCCCGTCTGACACTCAGGGCATGCTTACTGCCCCATGAGATCCAGCTGCCTCTAGTAATCTTGGCCAGAAAAAAAAAATAAGCCATTCCAACCAGGTTTTCACTAGCTTCATCTCCTCTTTGTGGGCTAGGTCACCCCAAACTTTGGTAAAGGAAAAAGCAAGGACACAAGAGTTATCCCCTGAGGAGGGACTTAGCTCAAACTGACTTCTGTTTGTGGTTTAAACAGAAGCACCCAGGCCCCAAGCGAGTTAAGGAGCAGGTGCCTTGGGGGCTGAGAATGATTACCTTACTCAATTTTGCCCTTCAGAAACTGCCTGCCCTGCAGAATCGGGTCTAAAGAAATAGATGGATTCACAGGGAAATATTGGTTATTAAATAAGACAATCCTATATTAATTTTCCTCACTCCTCTGGTCAGAACATTACTACCTCAGGGAGTAAGTAGAGGCTTATTACTTCTGGTTGTAGATGTCAACAAACACATCACAGAACTGCTTTGACAGAGGTGGCTGGAGCAGCTGATAGCATGATTCCCTGTGCATGGGTATGCAGGGGAGGGAGCTGTCAAAACACAGTAGAATAGAGAAACAGGTAGGGACAGGTGAAAAAGAAGCACTGCAAGGCAAAGCATCATCAATTAATTGATGCTTCTTTTCTCACTCCACAACCTTCAAGGCAATAGGCTATTAGTATTACATGGCTGATATGAAACTCTGGCTGGGTCCCTTGCATGAGAGGCATAGCAGTTGTTGAAAGATATTACTGTACTCTACCACTGAAAAGCATTCAGGATCGTCCAAGCCAGGGACATCCTCACCTGCATGGCTGAGAATCCTTCCCCTGGTATCTTCACTGTCAGTGTTTCCCTCAGAATCCATTCAGTTGGGTCTGAGTCCAAGGAAAGTTGTGTGGGTTTCTTTAAAAAGCACAAACACATGGGGAGGATGCTATTTATCTGTAGGTAGAAGAAGGGAAAACTGAGAGCTGAACTCCACCTACTGGAACCTAATTCAACACTTAGAGTAGGGGTTTGTTAACTTTTTTGTGTGAAGGATCCATTTGGCAGGCTGGTGAAAACTATAGGCTCCTCAGAATATTTTAATGCATAAAATGATACATATAGAATTACAAAGAATATCTTTTATATTGAAATAGTCATATGTATACATGTGTGTATGTATGTGCATATATATATGTATGTGTGTGTGTATATATATACATATATATATATGTATATATATGTATATATAGTTCGTGTACCTCAGGTTTATAAGTCCTATCTAAGAGTGTGACTCTGGTGTCCTTTATCTCTAGTCACAAGATCATAGATTTGGAACTATAAGGGACCTCACTGGCATCTAGTCTACCCCTCCTCCATGTTATAGCCAAGGAAACTGAGGCCTGGGGAAACAAAATGGAAACCTAAGAGATGAGACTCAAGCACAAATGCTCTGACTGCATAGCCAGTATACTTTCCATTGGACTACACTGGCTCCTAGTCCATTCAGTCTACATCTAGGCAAGAAGCGTTATATCAAACACAATGGATCTTTTTTATTGGGATGAGAACTAGGATTCTAACAACTGGCATTTGGCCATGACCCTATAACTTTAAGTTGGCTAAAAAATTCATTTATAACAACATAGAAGATGTGAATGTGTCTCTGTTCTTATATTTACTGACCCTTCACCTCTTTGAAAAGTCAATCAGTTACAAATGCCTGAATTAAAGTAACCACAGCTGATATTATATTGAAGAGGCAAAATAAAAAGTGTCAAGAACTACAGCCACTGAAGTAACTCTGAACCAAAAAAATGAGTCATTTTTCAGGTTAGATTTTTCCTGAGTATAAAGCCAGGCACCCGGTAAGGAAGAAGTATAGTTTCTCATTTACTATCCATCTCTCAACCAACCTATTCTATTACTAGTGTCAGGAAGGTGCAGCAATAAAATGTAGTTTAAACTTCAAATCCCTCAAATGGAGTCATCAGGAGAGAGAGGTTAGATGCTGACATATTGGATCAGGGAAAGATGATGATAGCACTTTGTCACCTAGTGACTCTTAGAGAAGCAGAGTTCAGGAGAAGATAAGAATTAGGTCACAGGAGTCTTATAGGCAGTCTTTCTGGAAGAGAATTCTTCTCTGGAAAAAGTGCTTCTATATAACCAAAGCACTGGGCCAGAAACTAAGAGCTAGGGATATACATCTCACCTCAACAAGCACTAGATGTCCTTCATTTATTGATTATTTACTTTCTCACACAATAAATTTTTGAATAGGTCCTAAAGTACAACAGAACCCTCATAATGGTGCTAGAAGTCTCCTGGCCTCCAAAGAGATGATAGAAGAAGGAAGTGGTAAGCAGGCTCCAATTATGGTTGATCTTACCCTCCGTTGGCATTCACCTTAGTGTGGGTCCATCCAAAGTCATTAATGTTCAAAAGTAACTACACAAAATTTACAGACAGAAAAACCCATTAAAATGGTTTTAAATGTGCCCATAAAGTGTCTGTGTGCTGCCCGTGTAGGTTATATGTCCAAGTGCATTTGTCTAGATATGGCAATCATCAGGAATTTTGTCTATACTTCTCCAAGAAGAGAAGGATGATTCCAGAAGAGAAATTGAAACAATGCTAGCCCCTCTACTCTCCATGGAGAGGAAACAGTTGGCTTGAATTATATCAACCTGCCCCCATACTCCTCCAAAAATTATTAGTCCAGGAAAAATCATCATCATCATCATCATCATCATCATCATCATCATCATCATCATCATCTTTTCTTAGGTACAAGTTGCTTTTTTTGTTGCTATCCCCATGAAGAATAAGATACACTCCAAATTTCTATCCAAAAGCTTGACTCCCTTCCCACCAAAAGCTGATTACACAAAAGGCCATCACAAATAATGAAAACAGCTGCAAGTGAACCCTTTTATGGAAGCAGTTAGCAAACAGAAGACTTTTTGGGGTGGAGCCAAGATGACAAAGTGGCTAAACACTCAGCTGATCTCTCACAACATTTCTCTTCAAACAACTTTAAAATAATTTCTCAAATTAAATTCTGGAGTAGAAGAACCCACAAAAAAAAAAAAAGGTCATAGTGAGGCATTCTCTCAGCCCAAGACAACATAGCATGTTAGAAAGAGAGATTCTGTGAAATGGGAGCAGAGGTTGGCCCAGAGTTCAAATGGATAAAACACCAGTTGTGGGACTAAGTGATAGTGAAGAGAAGCAGCAGCAACAGCTTTGGGAACTCTCAAGTCAGAGATAGTAAGTGGACCTGACAAAAAAGATTACAGAGTAACCCTGTGCTGGTATTGGATGCTGGACCAGATGCTCTTTGGCAATTCTACTGCCTATACTCATTTCTGTATTACAGTGCAATGGTGGAAAGGAGCACTAGGTCAAGGAAGGCAGTAACATTTTCTGCACCAAGGGATTAGGGGCCCTGAGGAACAGTATTGATTATGATTATTATCTTAAGGAATCAAGGGCCTTTCCTGGACAAGGAAAAGAGTGCAAACCAAAAGTGCACTGACAACACCTTTCTCCAGATCATACTACCTTGGAAACACTGAAAATTTCCAAAACCATAGAACTAGCTCTGAAAATAGCAGCTCTGAAAAAATTCTGAAGCTTAAAGAGCCCTTCCCTGACCACATGCCAAGAACAGAGCCCAATATTAACATAAAATTTCAAGTCAAGAAAAAGAGTGGAAAAATGAACCCCCCCCCTCAAAAAAAAATCTGACCATAAAAAGCTACTATGATGACAGGGAAGATCAAGACACAAATACAGAAGAAGTCAAACTAGATATAAGCAAAGCCTCAAAGAAAAATGCAAATTGAACACAAGCCCAACAAGAATTTGTAAAAGAGCTAAAAAAAGAAATGCTTTCCAAATCAAATAAGAATATGAATGGAAAAAAATAGGCAAAAAAATGAAAGAAAAGGAAGAAAATTACGAAAAGATACAATAACAGAGGGCATAGAAATACTGATGAAAATAATACCTTAAAAATAGAATTGGCTAACTAGAAAAAGAGATACAAAAATGCACTGATGAAAAAAGAACTTAAAAAAAAGAATTGGTCAAATAAAAAAAGAGGCACAAAAGTCCACTGAAGCAAATAATTCCATAAAAATTAGAAATGGGCAAGTGCAAACCAATGACTCCATGAGAAATCAAGAAAAAATAAAGTCAAATTTTACCACAACTGCAGAGAATATAAAATACTTGGAAGTATACCTGCCAAGTAAAACTCAGGGACTGCATGAACACAATTACAAAACATTTTTCACACAAATAAGGGCAGATCTGAACAACTGGAGAAATATTAATTGCTAATGTGTAAGCTGAGCTAATATAATAAAAATGGCAATTCTACCTAAGATAATTTGCTTATTCAGTGCTACCTCAATCAAACTACCAGAGAATTATTTTATAGAGCTGGAAAAAAATAATAACAAAATTCATTTAGAAGAACAAAAGGGTGAGAATAGCAAGGAAATGAATTTTTAAAAATATAAAGGAAGGTAGCCTAGCAGTTCTGCATTCCAACTAAGTTATGAAGTAGTTATCATCAAAATATTTTGGTACCGGCTAAGAAATTGAGTGATTCATGAGCAAAGAAAAGAGATTCAGTTCTCCGCATTATTTAACTTAACCAAGAGATCCAAATTTGAGTCTAGATTCAGAAGCTTCCTAGCTATGCAAATGTGGACAAGTCATCTAACCCCTTAAAGTCTCAGTTTCTCCAAGTATATCATAGAATCAATAATATTCATATGATACAAAAATACTGTCTTAAAACACAATTTAAGGGGCAGGTAGGTGGCTCAGTGAATAAACTGGCCCAGGAATCAGGAGGACCTAAGTTCAAATCCAACCTCAGACACTTAACACAAAAAACTAGCCATGTGACCTTGGACAAGTCACTTAACCCCAATTGCCATGCCTTCCCTTTCCAAAAAAGCAAAAAAAACAAAACAAAACACAATTTAAGTATAAATAATTTTTCTTACTATAAGTAGTATTATTAGCCTGGCCCTGTCTCTTACAATTAATTTACTAGTCTGGATCTGCTTCCTTATTTGTAAAATCAAAAGGTTAGACTGGAAGATCTCCAAGGTCCCTTCCAACTCTAACAGTATATGAGTCTATGATTCTAGGTTTCATTAATGGTAATATATCCGACTACTAGCTAATGTGTTTGTTTATTACAGGAAGACAAGGCAAGGGAAGAGAAATGTTAAGGCTTAGTTAAAGAGGAAGTTGGACTAGACTGATCTGGAAGTCCCTTCCAGCTTAAATTCTGTGATTCTGTAATTCAAGGCATCAGTTGTTAAAAAAATTTTTTTTTAATGTAAAAAGCAATTCAAATTTCAGAACTGAAATGCAGTAGAAAAAATACATTCAAAATTCATATGCATTCAAGCCGGGTGACAGAACCACAGTTTAAACTGGAATGCAATCAACTTTGATCTCAGCTCTCCTGGGCTACCTTCATGCACAGCATTTCCTTGCACATCAGTTTTGCCAACTGTTAGCTAAGGTTGGTGAAAAGCATTCTTGCCCGTCTTCACTCATATCCTCCAATAAAGGGTGGCTGCAGGAACTTATCATCAAAGAGATCCCAAACCACGCTAAAGTCCAGCGTTGCCCATAGGAAGCTTCACAGAGCCCCCAGGAGAGTAGAAGTGACATTGTCCTGTCTCTAACCTTCACGTGCTCGCTTCTCCAGAACTGTCCCACAAGCTGAGAACATCTCATAAAGAAAGAGCAAAAGTAGATGTTCACATGCAGCCAGTCTTAAAATGAGGTTAATTTGTGTTAGCAAACTGTCACTGAGCTTGTCATATCTAATTATTTTTCTCAGTGCATGATTTTCTCCCCTCAAAGAGGGAAATAAATAAATAGGTGGAAGAAACTCTTCAGGTTTGTGTGATAGCTGATCGTTAGAAGTTACTTTGTGGCTAAGTTATTTAAAGGGAAAAGCAAAAACAAAAACATCACAGTACCAAAGGGTTTGTTTTCTTTTTGAAGCTGTTGTAGGGCAAAATTCAAGGGCTAGTACTTTATTCTTTATAATCCTAAATTAGTAAGTTGATCCTCTGCACCCAGCATGTTTTTAATGAACTCGGAGATAAAATTTGATAAGTTCATGAAAACAATTAAATTAGCACAACAAGTAAGAGGTGCTAATAGACTCCAGACCTACAAAATTCACACCATGTGATAAACTGAAATGTACAGATCATGTGGAAAGGAGCAATGTGTGTCAACCACATCATTAATATAGTTATTAATATTCTATTTTCCATTTTAAAGACATCCTTCATATAATAACTCCGTAGATTCCACTATTAAAACAGGTAATAAAAACCACCTTCTCTAGGTTGAATCTACTCATAAATTATTCCTAAGAAATTGGAGTCAAGGGTCAGTTAGCTTATACAGTAGCAGAACTAAGAACCCGGGGAAATCTACTCAAGGAAAAAAACTATCAAATTCTACTGGGGATATCATTTTATAATGTTATATAAGAATATATTATGTACAGTACTTCAAGATGGAGTGTCAAAACTTAAAATCATAAGGAATACGCAGGATGTTATTATTTAGAATTTCTGTAGCACTCTACCTCCCCCATCTGCCTTATAGTCACAAATTCCTCCCAGTAATATTTATGTAATACCTATTTTTTGTGATCAACTCTTTCTCCCAGATGAAAAAACTCAGAAGATGATAGATAGATAAATAGGCAGACAGACAGATAGCTCTAAACACACATAGATCTATATATAGAAATGTATCTACATGCACAAATATACACATATACACTTGCATATATGTATATATATACAAATATGTATGTGTGTGCGTATATACATATATGCATACATTATATATATATATATATAAATATATAAACTAACTTTCTTGTGTTGAATGTCAATTGCCTAAGTTTCCTGATTCTTAAGATTGTTATGATATGAGCAGAGTCAAGTTCTATAGGGCTTCTGATGTGTTAACTAAAGTCATACCTCCAACATAGGGAGAAACATGATTCAGGATAGATAAAACTACATGGAACTGTGGGTGGCACTGTCTTAACGGCTGAACTGAGCTGGCCAAAGAAAATGTTTAATCAAAATATTTACTTTGAAAAAATCTAGTCTACTTTACTGGGGTTAGATTTCTGGCATGCAGCCCATCAACGCTACTGTCTGTTTGCAACCATCATAGTCAGCCTAGATGACTAAGTCAAGAGCAAAGACAAGTGAGTATAAGTATAAAGGTCAAAGACTAACAACTTGGATAGATGCTGGCCAAGGGGATACTTCAGGTGTGGCCCAATGCAGGGTTCAGTATTCCTAGGATGGCTCCCCAAGGTATCTAACAATCCAAAGAATACAAGAATCAGCATTAGCACACTCCTGCACACCTACAAATGACATCCCTCGGAGCTTTTCAGGTGCCTCATGATTCAATTCCTTGAGATGTTTCACTGTAAACTCTGATCCAAAATATTTTCACTTGTTTATCAGAAAGCTAAAAGAACAGGTGGACATAACAGAAATTAAAATCTGCAGCCTTGAGGCCACATGTGGTCTTCTAGGTTCTCAAGTGCAGCCCCTTGACTGAATCCAAACTTCACAGAACAAATCCTCCTAAAAAAAGGATTTGTTCTGTCAAGTTTGTATTCAGTCAAGGGCCAGCATTGATGACCTTGAGAGCCACATTTGACCTCTGGGCCACAAGTTCCACACCCCTGGCCAAACTTCAGAAACTATTTAATGCAGTACAATTAACAAATGCTTCCTTTCTTTAGTTAAGGTCTGATTTCAATTTAAGATGTTAATTTCCTGAGACAGGCAAAAACATGGGGGGGGGGCCCATATTTCATTACTGCTTGATCATAGAATTTTACAACTAGAAAGGACCTTCACAGTTAGTTGTTCCATACCTGTCATTTTAGAGATGAGAAAGCTGAGACCCAAAGAGGTTTCGTGTCTTTTAAAATAGTATCTCATTTTTTCCCCAGTTACATGTCAAGAAAAATTTTAGTATTCATTTTTACAAGATTGTGATTTCCAGATTTTTCTCCTGCTCACCATACCTCCCCTCCCCTCTTCTGAAAATGATAGGCAGTTTGATATAGTTTATACATGTGCTATCATATAAAAATATTTCCATATTAGTCACAGTTGTAAAAGAACAGATCAAAAGAGGAAAAAACATAAGAAAGAATAAAGTAAAAAAATATGTTTCGATCTGCATCCAGAGTTCATCAGTTCTTTATCTGGAATATGGATAGCATTTTCCTTCATTAATCCTTTGTACTTGTCTTAGATCATTGTGTTGCTGAGAGGAGCTAAGTCATTCGTAGTTGATCATCACACATTGTTGCTGATATAATGTAAAATATTTTCCTGGTTCAGCTCATTTCACTTTGCATTAGTTCATATAAGTCTTTCCAGGTTTTTCTAAAATCTGTCTGTTTATTATTTCTTTATTGCATAATAGTTTTCCATTACATTCATATACCACAGCTTGTTCAGCCATTCCCCAATTAATGGTCATTCTGTCAATTTCCAATATTTTGCCACCACAAAAAGGGCTGCTTTAAATATTTTTGTACATGTAGGTAGTGATATTGCTGGATCAAATGGTATGCAGAGTTTCATAGCCCTTTTGGGCATAGTTACAAATTGTTTTCCAGGATAGTTGGATCAGTTCACAACTCCATCAAGAATGCATTAGTGTCCCAATTTTCCCACATTTTCTCCAGCATTTATCATTTTCCTTTTCTATCATATTAGTCAATCTGATAGGTGTGAGCAGGTACCTTAGAGTTGTTTTAATTTACATTTTTCTAATCAAAAATTATATACAGCACTTTTTCATATGCCTATATATAGCTTTGATTTCTTCATTTGAAAACAGTCTTCATGTCCTTTGACCATTTATCAATTGGGGAATAGTTTTGTATGCTTGTAAATCTGACTCAATTCTCTATGTATCTGAGAAATGAGGCCTTTATAAGAGACACTTACTGTAAAGATTCTTTCCCATGTTTCTGCTTTCCTTCTAATCTTGGTTGCATTGGTTTTGTTTGAACAAAAGCTTTTTCTTTAATATAATCAAAATTATCAATTTTACATTTTATAATGCTCTCTATCTCTTGTTTGGTCATGAATTCTTCCCTTCCCTATAGATCTGACAGATAGACTATTCCTTGCTTTTCTTATTTGCTTATGGTGTCACCCTTTATGTCTATATCATGCCAAAGGTCTATTGTATCTAACTTTTCTAATATTCTATTTACCTCCTTAGTTTCTTTCTTGTTTATTTTTTTTTTGGTTGATTTATGGGGTTTTGAGAAGGGACAGTTGAGATCCCCTGCTAACATAGTTTTGCTATCTATTTTTTTTCCTGTAATTCACTTAACTTCTCCTTTAAGATTTTGGATGCTATACCACTTGGTGCATATATGTTTAGTGTTGACATTGCTTCATTATCTATAGTATATTTTACCAAGATGTAGTTTCCTTCTTTATCTTTTCTAAATAGGTCTATTTTCACTTTTACTTTGTCTGAGATCCAGATTTCTACCCCTGCTTTTTAAATTTTTTTTTATTTCACCTGAAGCATAATAGATTCTGCTCCAGCCCCTTACCTTTACTCTGTGTGTGTCTCTCTGCTTCAAGTGTGTATGCTCATTGCCCACCCTTCCAGCTTCCCCTCCACTTGTAATAGGTCTTTCATGACTCTTGATGTTACCCCAGTCAACCTCTCCTTTCCTTCTACACCCATTTTACTCCTATTTCTCAAACTTCAATTATTATGTCATTCCCTCAGATTTACCTTATACCTATACCTTCTGTCTATGTATATTCCTTCTAGCTGTGCTATTATTGACATAGTTTTTAAGAATTACAAGTATCATAGTCTCATGTAGGGATGCAAATAGTTTAGCTCTTTTGAATCCTTTATGTTTTCTTTTCCCTTTTTACCTGTTAATGCTTCCCTTGGGTCTTGATATTGCAGGTCAAATGTCTGGTTTAGTTCTGGTCTTCTCCTTATGAAAGCCTGAAATCCTTCTTTTTCATTGAATCACCATTTTCTCCCTTTATGCTTAATTTTGCCAGATAAATGATTCTTGGTTGTAACCTTCGCTCCTTTGCCTTCCAAAATGTCATATTCTATGACCTCTGATCCTTCAATGATGCAGATGCAACATCGTGTGTAATCCTGATTGTGACTCCCTGATATTTGAATTGTTTCTTCTTGTCTACTTGTAGTAATTTTTCCTTGACCTGGTAGTTCTAAAATTTGGCTCTAATGTTCCTCGGAGTTTTTATTTTGGGATCTCTTTCCTGAGGTGATCAGTGGATTCTTTCAATGCCTATTTCATCCACTTATTCCAGGACATCAAGGCAAATTTTCTTGGTAATTCTTGAAAGATGTTGTCCACATCCTCCTTTTGATTATGGCTAATGATTCTATGAAATATCAGGAATTGATCAAACAAATTCAAAAGAATGAAAAAATGGAAGAAAATATAAAATACCTCATGGCAAAAACAACTGACCTGGAAAATAGATCCAGGAAAGACAATATCAGAATCATTGGACTACCTGAAAGCCATAATTGAGAAAAACAATATGTTAAAAGTGAGGATTGGGCAAGTTTTCTTCTATTAGCTTTTGTATTTTTTTTTTCCATTTGATCAATTGTTCTCTTTAAGGAGTTGTTTTCTTCAGTAGATTTTTGTATCTCCTTTTCCATTTTGTCAACTCTACTTTTTAAGCAGTTTTCCAAACTAATTATTCTTTTTTTCATAATTCTCTTGCATCACTCTCATTTCTTTTCCCCTTTTTTCTTCTACCTCTCTGTGGTGAACCAAGGTAGGCAACTCTGCCTTCCATGGCAGAGCTGAGAGATTGTGGGGAGCCCTGCTATCACCCAGCAGGGCTGAGAGAGTTGTCCACCCAGAGGCTGTGAGAGAGGGTGAGTTAAAAGAGAGATGGAGACTCAAAGGCTGGTGGAAAAAAGAGTCTCCTTTATTGTTCTAAGTGTAAGCCTTTTATAGGATGCTTCCTAATGGGTTTCCCCTGTAGACACTGCGCAGTACAGTGTTCCTAGGCCAGGGGTAAAAACATGATACTTATCTTGAGGATCCAATCCTCACACCTGCATGCTAGAACTCTTCCCTGGGGGAACCAATCCAGGCCTGTCAGCAAGCCCTTTACCTGAGACGACTTATTCAGCCATCAGGGTCAGAGTCTCACTGGCCCGTGGTCCTCAACACCTCTCTTAGATGATTTTTAAGCTCCTTTTTGAGCTTTGCCATGAGTTCTTTCTGGGCTTGAAACCATTTCCTATTTTTCTTTTGGGTTTTGCCCATAGGCATTTTGACATCGTTATCCTCTTCTGAGTTTGTCTTGGTCTTTCCTGTCACAATTATAACTTTCTATGGTGAGATTCTTTTTTGTTGTTGTTTTTTGTTCGTCTTTTTTTTTTTTTTTTACCATTTTACTTTCTTTTAAATTTGAGCTTTACACCCAGGAAGGAAGGGCATTGTCTCAAGCTTCTTGTTCCAGTGGCTGCTGCTGTTAGCTATTTATCTGGTGTTGTGCTGATGTTGCTTGGAGGCCTCGGGAGGACCCTAATGTCTGATGATGTGCTGAGAGTGTGGGGTCACAAATCAAAGTATTAAGGGATGTATGAGGTTGTGTGATTTTGACCATGAAGGTTATACATGTTTACACGGGTCTATCTAGATGTGACTAGGGAGGAGAAAAAAGATCTCTGTAGAATGTCCTTCTCCCACCCTTCTCCAAGAGACATTTTTATTCCTGCTAGGATAGGAAATTAGGAGGTTGGGGGCAGAGAGAGAAGAGTTATCAGGCTAGAATTATATCCATCTGCTCTTTTAAATAATATTAGTCTAGGGGAAGTAATTTTTTTTGGTTCAAGTTGCATTCCTGATCACTATCCCTTAATGGGAAATGAGTGTCCCAAGATTTGACTCCCTTCCCATTCAATGCCAGTTCCAAAATGAACATACATAGCAAATAGCAAATAAACCCATTTATCTAAGGATAGCAAAATAGAAATTAGATAAAGTGTGCATAGGAGAATATATACCAGACAATACACAGAATAAATGAGCACTCCCACTGGGAGTGAGATAACTCTGCTCAATTAAGAGAAAGAATCTCAGATCTTACCCAAAAGCAAATTCCCCTATGTCCTTTGTGTAGCAATCTGGAGAAAAGTGCATGATTGAAATGCCAGCTCCTTTACCTATTGGATTCTTCTTAGCATCTTCCTTTCTCTTCATATTGAGAGGAAGATGGAATAGTGCATTTTTTTCTCTCAAAGCTGGAAGCCAGAAAACCAAAATCTCCCATCTCTCCAGCACTCATTGACTCTGACCCTAACAAAGGCACAGAATATTAAGCAATCAATATCTCATTAGTGAGAATGCAATTGGTTATGCAATTGGCCCTTTGAGGCAAAGGCTACATTTAAAAGTTAATATTTATCTAGAATTTACGAAGTACATTCTTCACAACAATCCTGTAAGGATCCCCTGTTTCTCTTTTGAAATTGTTTATAACTTAACCCCATACTATTTTTATAGTCCTCTCATATATACAAAATCTCTATTTTGTCATCTGTTAAATGGGAATAACAATACAGGGTTGACGTAAGGATCAAATGAGATTATATAAATATATATATATGTATATATATATATATATATGTATATAGAGCTTAACACAATACCTGCCACATAGTAGGTACTAAAAGTTATACTTCTGGAAGTAAAAGTAGGAACTTGTTTAAGCTTCTGCACCAACCACCTCCAATACCTGTAAAATATGACTCTAAACAAATTTTAGAGCCATAGAACCCACAAAGAGACCAAGAGAAACAAATCTCCTGCTGAAGGCAGCCTGGCAGGCTGACAGGAAGGGTCTATCACACCAAGTTAGGGGCTGACCAGTCCTGCATGAGCTACCCTGGCCCCAACCAGTGACACACACAGCCTTAGAAGACTTCAGGAGAGTGAATTACCTGCAGCTGTGGCAGTTTCCAGACTTCTCAACCCATAAACATCAAAGAGAAAGTAAAAGATCAGTAGGGAACTCTGTTGGAACTGGGTGAGAGAAGAACCCAGCCCAGCCCCTGCCTGTGAGGCGAGAGGTGGGAGGGAAGGGTGGCTGCAGCTGCTGCCACATGGCTGCCTCTGGAGCTCCTGGTCTGCAGATTGTAGGGGGACCAAGTGACAATTCAGAAGGTAATCACTCTTGCTTTGACCTGCTTGGATCTGGATCCTGGTCTTAGGTGGTGGTCCTGGGGTGAGAAACACCAGTGTGTCAGAGCTTGTGGTGGCTATGGAGAGGGCACCCTCCTCATAACTCTGGCAACTGCAAAAACCCAAGCAATTTGGGGTTTGGGGAAGTTTTTAGAACTCTGGAAGCAGAGTTCTACTGTGGAAAAGAGCTCAAGAGTCAAGTAATTGGCTGGCAAGATAAGCAAGCACAGGAAGTGCAATCAGACCATAGAATCCTTTTGGGGGACAAAAAGGATAAAAACATGAAACCATAACAAGACAATAAAATCAAAACTCTTGTATCAAAAGCTTCCAGGAAAAATATGAAGTGGCTACAGGCTATGGAGGAGTTCAAGAAGGATTTGAAAATCAAGTAAGAGAAGTGGAGGAAAAATTGGGAAGAGAAATCAGAATGATGCAAGAAAGTCATGAAAAATGTGTCAACACCCTGACTGAAGAAAATAACACCTTAAAAAACAGACTAACTCAAATGGCAAAAGAGGCCCAAAATGCCAATAAGGAGAAGAATGACTTAAAAATCTGAAATGCTCAGATGGAAATGGAATTTCAAAAGCTCACTAAAGAAAATAATTCCTTCAAATTTAGATTGGATAAAATGGAAGCTTAGACGTTATGAGAAATCAAGATGCTATAATACAAATCCAAACAAATGAAAAATAGAAGGCAATGGAAATATCTCATTTGAAAAACCACTGACCTGGAAAATAGATCCAGGAGAGTTAATTTAAAAATTATTAGACTACCTGAAAGCCATGATCAAAAAAAGAGCTTAGAAATTATCCTTCAAGAAATTCTCAAGGAAATTTCCCTGATATTCTAGAACCAGAGGGCAAAATAGAAATCAAAAGAATTCACCGATCACCTCTTGAAAAAGATCCCAAAAAGAAAACTCCTAGGAATATCATAGCCAAATTCCAGAGTTCCCAGGTCAAGGAGAAAATACACAAGATGTCAGGAAGAAACAATTTGAGTATTATGGAAACACAATCAGGATAACACAAGATCTAGCAGCTTCTACATTAAGGGATCAAGGGGCTTGGAATATGATATTCTGGTAGTCAAAGGAACTGAGATTAAAACCAAGAATCACCTACCCAGCAAAACTGAATAAAATGCTTCAGGGGAAAATATGTTCATTGAATGAAATAGAGGACCTTCAAATATTCTTAATTAAAAAAGCAGAGCTGAACAGAAAATTTGACTTTCAAATACAAGAAGCAAGAGAAGTATGAGAAGGTAAACAGGAAAAAGAAATAATAAGGAACTTATTAAAGTTGAACTATTTGCATTCCTACATGGAAAAATGGTAATTGTAATTCATGAGACTTTTCTCAATATGGGGATACATACACACATATATATGTATGAATATATGTATACATATATATATGTATGTATAGGAGGGTATATGTGTGTATAATTACATATGTGAGTGTGTGTATATGTGTGTACATGTATACATAGACAGGGCACAGGATCAGTTGAATAGGAAAGTACGATATCTAAAAAAACAAAATCAAGAGGTGAGAGAGGAATATAATGGAAGAAAGAGAAAGGGAGAGATAGAATAGGGTAAATGATCTCATATAAAAGAGGCAAGAGAAAATTGTTAAAATGGAGGGGAAGGGCAGAAAGGTGAAAGGGAATTCCTAAGGGAATGGATCAACCTTACTCTCAGTGAATTTGGCTTAAGGAGGTAATAACATACATACTCAATTGGGTATCTTATCCTACAGGAAAGTAGGGGGGAAGGGAATAAGAAGGTGAATGATAGAAGGGAGGGCAGATTGGGAGAGAGGATAGTTAGAAGCACACATTTTTGAAAAGGAACGTGGTCGAAGGAGAAAATAGAAGAAGTGAGGGGCAGGATAGGATGGAGGGAAATACAGTCTTTCACAATATAACTGCTATGGAAATGTCTTATGTAACTACACATGTACAACCTATATTGAATTGCTTGTCTTCCTGGTGGGGGTGAGTGAGGAGGGAAAAAGATGAAGACTTTGGAAATCAAAGTTTTAAAATCAATTGTTAAAAAAAATTTTTTTTAAGTTATACTTCCCTCTACACATCCTTCATGATCCAACCGTACAGCAGGCTTACTTGCTGTTCTTACAAAGAAATTTCCATCTCCTGTTTCTATGCCTTTGAACTGGTTTTCTTTCTCACTTCAACTTGTTAGAATTCTTTCCTTACATTAAGACTCATCCTAAGTAACCACATTTGGTAAGGAGGCTTTACCAATCCCCACAACTTCTAGTGCCCTCTAAGGTTACTTTTCTTCTAACTTTGTACATGTAGATTTTGTCACCTTCATTAAATGTATGTTTCTTGAGGGCAGTGACTATTTTTACTTCTTCTTTGGCTCTGCAGCGTCTAACACAATGCTTACCATCTAATGAGTGTTCAATAAATGCTTGTCATTTGGTTGACTGGTATGCTAATATATTTTGTTGTTGTTTAGTCATTTTTCAGTCATGTCAAATTCTTTGTGGCACCTTTGGGGTTTTCTTGGCAAAGACACTGGAGTAGTTTGCCATCTTCTTCTCCAGCAAATTTTACAGATGAGGAATCTGAGACAAAGAGGCTAAAATGGCTTGCCCAGGAACACATAGCTAGTAAGTGTCTGAGAGTAGATTTGAACTCAGGAAGAGGAGTCTTCCTGACTCCAGGCCTGCCCTCTATCTATTGTGTTGCTATCTGTCCCTGGTAATACATAGCCAACAGCATCAGGTGTGGATTCACCACACCTTATATACTCTGCTTTATTTTTTTACTCTATTTTCTTCTTTCAGATTTCTTTTTTTGAGAGATAAGAGAGTCTTCTCTGAGAAGCACTGAGGTACTCACTCCACATATTTCCAAAATCCTATACGTGAGTCAGACCTATAAACTGTACAAGAGTACAGCTGGTTTGGCCAACTATCTCAAACAGGACCCTAGAAGCAGAAGATTAACTTAGATTTGACACATCTTCCTTATTTTCCCAGTAGGAATCAAATCAATGCCTGATATCTGGTTATAGCTGAATCATCTCTGAGTCAGATGCAGGTGTACTATGATGGAAAACTGCTAAGTATCACCTTTCTGAAAACCCTGTGTTCCAAAAAGACCAACGCCTATTACTGTCCTTTGGTCAAAAGAGTCAATCAGTTTCAGGGACAAATTGGTCTTTAAAGTATCTCTGTTGGGATGAATCAAGTCATATACTATTAATCCCATTTTAAGAAGAAATAAAGTAACAATGAAGTGACTCGATCAATTTATATTTATTAAGTATTTTCTGTGTGCCTGGCACTATGTTAAGCACTGGGAATATAAAGAGTGAAATATAATAATAATAACAAATCTCTGATCTCAAGGAGCTCACAGTCTAATCAGAGACAACATGCAATACAATCATGATGGATAAATACAGATATGATAAATTGGGGGTAATCAAAGAGGGAATTTGCTAAGATTTAGGAAGACTAGGAAATGCTCTTTTTAGAAAGTAGAATTTTGGCTGAGACCTGAAGGAAGCCAGGGAAGCTCAGAGGTAGAGATAAGGAGAGAGAGCATTCCTAGAAAATGTTTGGAGTCCAGAGATGGAATGTCTTGTGCAAGGAACAGCAAGGAGACTTGGGTGGCTGACTGCAGAGTATGTGGAGGGGAATGAAGTGTAAGATGACTGGAAAAATTAATAAGGCACCAGGTTGGGAAGGGCTTTGAAAACCAAAAGAGGGGATCTTACATTTGATCCCGAAGGTAATAGGAAGTCACTTGTGTTTTAATTGACTAGAGGGATGATATAGTCAGACGTGTTTTAGGATGATAATTTGACAGCTGATTGGAGGATGCATTGGAGTAGGGAGAGACTTGGGTAAGGAGACCAACCAGTAGGCTATTGTAATAGACCAAGCATAAGATGATGAAGGCCTGTACCACAGCGCTAGCAGTATCAGAAAAGAGAAGAGGACATATATAAAAGATGTCAATAGGACTTGACCATTGATTGGATATGAGGAATGAAAGATTATGAGGGGTTGACTGGAAAGATGGTGTTATCCTTGACAATAATAGAAAATTTAGAAAGGGGGTAGATACAGGAGGAAAGATAATGAATTCCATTTTCGACATGTTGAATTTAAGAGTCAATAGTAATAACCTTGTTTGGTTGTGTGTTTTTAAATGTCTAGTACTGGTATTTGTCAGCTGAACAACATGGTATAGCATAAAGGGTACTGGATCTGGAGTCAGAGGATCTGAATTCAAAACATGTCTCTGATACCTGTATGACCTTTGGCAAGTTACTTAAGCCTCTGAGTCACAGTTTCTTCATCTGTAAAATTAAGTGTTGCGCTGGAGGTCCCTTCCATCTCTCATCTTAGGAACTGAAAGTACAGGACCTCCTTGTTTTCATATAACAGCTGCAAATCCATGTTACTGTATTTTAGTATATACTTTAAAAGAACGATTATACTCATAAAATGTTATCTTTTCTTCAAAGCAGCTGTGATAACTCTTTAAATTATTGAGTCTCCAAATAATAACAGCCACTTCATGAAATATTTTAACTATGTTCAATCATAACCTTTCACTTTACACAATACCACTATTGACAATCTCAACTGCATAAAGCCTAATGTGGATCTATACCATGATTTAATCTAAAAGGTTTTCGAAATTTACATTTCTTGCACTGGCAATAGAGTGCTATTGTGACCACCAAGTTAAAAAGACAATTGATCAAGCTTACTGTGTTCCTCTTTAGAAGGGTCTCTTTTCCCTTGAATTAGCCTTAATGAGAAGTATTAACTATGTGAATCTCCACACCTGGAGAATTAAAGAAATCCCTTTACATATATAGGATTTAATATGCAGGCTCTATGATAGACTTTCAAAGGAGTGGTGATTCTTGCATTCACACAGAGGTCAGCAAATAAATCTAGAGTGCTGGGGTGTTTGAGTTCTGCTTTTTAAAAGATGAGCTGTTCTGATGATTAGAGATTTTCATTTCCCAGAGCCACCACCAAGTATTCATATATGCAAACATGTACATCCTTCTCACCACTCCATACTGATTATTTTGAGCTCTAGTAACCAGGGTTACTATGTATATGTCTCTTCTTTATTAAAACCACCCCCCACTAATTCTTTCTAGGCCAAAGTATATGTGCACTCACGCGAGCACACACCTAGAGAGGCAGCAGACAGAGATAACACAAGCGCAAACACACACACACACACATATTACTGCCCAAATGATACTTATTTCACCTTGAATAGACTTCCTCAACAAAGTCCTTTCATTTTAGTCTTCCACATTAAACATTAAAAACCAGAAAGGAATTTCAAATCTTGTTTTTCTTCATTAGTAGAACACAAACTGCTAATTAAAAAGATTTCTTTTACTAAATGATTAGTTCTTATGTCTGTTTTAACACTTGAAAGGTTACAGCTTCCGGAAATGAAGAAGAGGCCTTAATTAAAGAATGAATTATTGAATACTCAATTTTAATTGATGTTACTCTGTGCTATTATTTTGCATGTTTATAGATATTTTATGTCAAACTGTAATCGGGATAACCAAAGGGAGAGACATTGACTAGTGAGGCTAAGAAAGAAAGGGCTGTAGTCTGATCACATTCAACCATTTAAGTTCAAGAATCATCTGAAGTGTGGTTTCCATGACAACAAATCACTAATTGCTAACATAAAATAAAGTAAAAATCAACCTTGACTGAATTTGGCAGTTACATGTAGGTGGGAAGGGGAAAAAAGCCTTTTAAAAAAAAAAGGGCAAGGACATGTTTTTTGGTAGGAGGTCCCTGAAGTTCACTTTCCCGAAAGAGGGCAGCTGTCTAGTCATGGGGTTAATTCTGATCTGACAAAAGTGTCAGCCTAAAGCAGTCATCACTGGTGCTGCTTTGATTGTAAAACACCTACCTTCTACAAAAGAGGGGAGACAGTTGGTTGTTATGAGGGGCTGAAGGATTTTTGTGTCCTCAAGCTATAGAACAGCAAACTGCTGAGGTAAATGAATGAGCTAAAGAAAAACTACCAGAATTGAACATCAATTACGGGAAGAAGAAAGGCAAGGCAATTGAAAGGGAGGAAAGGTGAGGTAAAATCAGCCACCTTCCATGGGGTTAATCTTCCGTGCTAACTCACCAGGATAAGATTCCTGGTTCCTCTGCCTAGTAGATTTAACAAACAAACAAACAATCCCCTTCGAGACAGGGGAACCTGTTCAAGAGACACAATAGTACCATTCAAAATTCACCGATTTATGAACTACAGCATATCATTTGTAAAAATTGCTTCAGCTCGAGTTACCTTTCACCAGCTCCATAAGTCTACTCACTGGGTCACTAGGAGTGAACAAGAACATTTTGATAAATTTGGTTTCCATGACGATGAATTAACCAGTGAAAAGGGGGAGGCGTTGAAAGATCTGTGTTCTGTAGAATACTCTCAAATGTTTGCCTGTTTTCATTTTTAGCCATTTAGTTCTCATGGCTCTGTTCCAGGGCTCTTTAATTTGCCTGTAGCTGTTTTTTCCTATACAGATTACAGGAGTAATTCATCAGTGAATGTTTCACTCTGTGGTCCCATCTAATGTAAGGGAATATAAAAATGAATTTTTCCAATTATGCTTTTTTGTTTGTTTAGAAAGAATGTAGTAAGCCTTTTTTTCTTTTGTTCCTCACAACCTAGTTTTAGTGTTCTTAATCTCCCTTATTTATTGCCTATTACCTTCCTCAAACTACAATTGCAACCTGCAAGATGTTAGGATCTGCTTTTAAATATCAACAAAGCCCCCAAAGACAATGACTTTGAATTGAGTGGACAGGAACCCCAGAGGGAGAAGTAAAAAGGGGGAAAACACATTGTACTGGGTAGGCCCACTGCCTGTTACATCAATACAAATGGTTTAGAGAAAAATTAAGAGAGCGAATAGTGTCTTCCTCCTTACTGAACTGCCATTTTAAAATGGCTTATTTATATACAAGGAAACTTGTTTGTGTTATTTCTGCATTTATCCATTCCCTGAACTTGATGCTGAAATGTACTATTTCCTAGGAAAGGGGGAAACAAACTACAAATGAGTGCTAGTGTTGTCTTGAAATTGGTGGAAATAATAAAAAAGAAAGAAAAAACACCAGTCTATTTGCACCAGTAAAAATGGATACACTATTCTCTTGAAACACTACATTTTCCCCCCTGATTGCTGTAGAAATGTGGACAAGGGCTAAAGAGAGCTGTCCTACCAGATAAACCTTTCCAATCCCACTTTGAAACTATGTCTGCTCCAGCAGCCAGTCTGACTGCATTTAAAACAACAGCAACAAAAGTCAGTCCCATCAAATTGCTGTTTTTGTTTCTCTTTGTTCACCTACATGATTCCAGGCCAAATAAACAGTTTCATTGAATTTTTCACTTTTCAACTGACTGGGCACTGTAAAGACACAGCCTTACATTGCTGCTGACATTATTTGACAACTGGCAGTCCTTTCAATGTTCCAAGGGGGAAGAGTTCTGTAAGAGATGTCCTGAATTGCTTGCTGCTCACTCACTCACATTCTTAGCAGGACCCCAACTAAAAAACTCAGCAGCTATTATCCTGAAATAAGAAAGGAAAGGTAATCAAGAACTTTTGGTTCAAGGAAAATGAGAAAGAGGTTGGGGGTTCAAGAAGGAAGAAGAAGCATTTAGATATTTCTTAAGCAAACTTATATGCCAAGTTGAACAGCTTTTTCAGAATTTCAAAAAATAATAATGAAAGAGTATTTTTCTGTTAAGAAATGCTCTTAAAGATTATATATGCTCTGAGAGCTTAATTTCCCTACCAAGTACCCAGGAAACTTCCAACTTGAAAAGAATATGGTAATTCTTTTTCTCTCCCTCTTTATCACATATAAGCACACAAAATATTATTAATATTGGTGGATCTCAGAGAATGTACATGATTGAAAATCAAAGTAATTGTTTTAATGAATGAGATCTGGCTGTTTTGCAGTATGTTGCTACAGAAAGATTAGAAAAGAAAACCTCAGTATGCTAAATACTAAATGCACTAAATCAGGAGGCCTGGGTTTTTCCCTCTTGATTTTAAATAGTAAGGACAGTCCCGTCAGGCAGTTGACTAGATGTGGACAAGGAGAAGCCTAATGACTTCTTTTGTTCATCTGCCATGTGGAACTACTTCAGCACTCTTATCAGGCATGTGAATGCTGGCTGCTAATAGCTCCAGGTTTCCACTCTGGGAACTGAGGTACTAATGCAGGTAGCATGCACTCAGTTTCCATTGATATTATAATGGTGTGAGATCAGCCAGCAAACTGATGTCTGAAATGGAGTCTGCATGGCCCAACAGGAAGCAGATACTTCTATACTCAGGTGACCTGTCCTTGCCACCAGACACTGCTCCAGTCATTTCTTGTTCATGTTAATAGCACAGGTGAGACATGGATAAACAACCATTTTTCTCAAACCTGTGGATTGTGTGGAAGTGTCACAAAAATACAGTGGAGCTGAGGGGCAGATCATTAAAAATGAGAGGAATAATGACTTTTCAATCCACCTCCATCAAGCTTTACATCCTTAAAGGGTCAGTTAGAGTAATAGACCAAGTTTGGGCCTTGACTAAGTAGAATTTTGGTTTAAGAAAACAACTACAAAGTGGGTTTCTTCTTTTCTCTTGTTATTGTTGTTGTTAAATATCTAGCCATTATTTAATAGAGCTATATAGGTCCCAAATGTCAACAGATGAAATTTTACCTTAGATTTAAATGATTTAGTCAACCATAATGAACCTGAGCCAATAATTCACATTGGAGTAATAGCACATAATATTTAAATTCATTTTGTGCTAATTGTGTATGTGTGTGTGTGTGTGTGTGTATACTAGCTTTTCATTTAGGCCATGCATACTATGTATTTGTTTGTCAATTCAACTATTATATGAACATGCTTGTAAAGATTTGTATATCAGCTCAACTATTTATGTGAAAATGTTTATATAGAGATCTAAAGTTCGGGCTATTCTAGTTTTTTGCAAAGGGTATTCCTGAAAATGTATGTAAACTGATCTCTGTAGATAAAATCAAATTTTTCTTGTACTACCTGTTTATTCCTCCACTAAAATTCTATTCTGATGCCTCATTGAGATACAGAGATAGCACTCCTGGGTACTTGAGAAAATGGCAGCAGGTCCCAAGCTTTAGTGGGAGCTATTAAACTTGTGAAGTTTTGAATATTTGCCTGACAATAGACTATGTGTCTTCTATATATTGACCAATTTAGATAGCTAAAGAGGCTCAAGTTGACTTCATGGGGATGAATTTGTTAGCCTCAGCAACATTTAAAGATTATCTGCTAAGTATGATAATAGATGTATAATGCTCTAAGGTTTGCAAAGTGCTTTAGAGTGGGTGCCCCAAAAGTGCAGTGTTAAGCTAAACTGTACTAAGACTTTCAAGATGCCTGATATACCATTTTTTTGTATTTGATTTTCACAATAACCCAGTAAGTTAGGTACTAGAGGTATTATGACCATTTTATGGAGAAGGAAAGTGAAGCTGGGATAGTCACACAGCCAGCAAGCACCTGAGGAATGATTCCAACCCCAGCCTCCCCTAACTCCAAGTCAAGTGTCAGTTTCCGCTAGGTCATACAGCATTAAAGGGATTGAGATGTACATCAGTGGAGGGTGTATTCACATCAATGAAATTACAGATCCTTAAGAGATTGAAGTTTATTAAGTTTCCATCATTTGTAAGATTAAGTTATTAAATTATATAGTTTTATTTTTTCCTTTTCTTTCCTTCAGCATCTAGCACAATGCTTTTCACTCAGTGTTTGTTGAATTGAAAACTAGCATGCAGTAAACGTCTTTTTAATAAAGCACATTTTTTTGTAAGATGAATAACTACCACAGGATATTTTTTCTTTGCTCTCTTCATTTTTCTTAAAAAGCAACATGTCTGTATTATGCAAAGGTAAAAAGTCAAGCTTTTTAAAAACTTTAACTGATGCACTCTTCCTTAAAGATGATGCTAAAAGGTGTAGCATCGATTATAGGACAATATCATTACTCTAGATGGGACAGAGTAATAGGATGAAGCACATGGATAGATTGCACATCCCTCCTGCTCTTGGAGGACCCAATTTCTCAACATTTCATGGCAATTAGATGATGCAGTAGATAGAGCACTGCTTCTGAATTCAGGAAAACCTGAGTTAAAACCCAGCTTCACAGACTTATAACATATGTGACCATGGGCAAGTCACTTAACTTCTCTCCATGTCAGTTTCTTGAAATGTAAAATGGTGATAATAGCACCTATCTCCCAGGATTAAATGAGATCATATTTATAAAGCACCTGGAAAACCTTAAAAACCTACATAAGTGCTAGTTATTATTATTATAATAAGATTATTATGTCATGGTTCCATTATGAACCTAGACCACCATTTAGTCTGGACATTTCAACATCTACTGCCAAATATAAAGATGTTCCTGGTGTCAAAAGTAGCTGATATACCACTCTTTCTTCTCAGTATTGGTATAGAAGAGAGAGGTTTTTGGCCCCTGCTGCAAGAATGGCAAATTTTAAAAATGTAATTCAGCTAATGACTGACTACTATATTATTCTGGGTCCATCTATACCTTGTCCAAATATACATGATGTTGAACTAATTCAAAAGACGTCCCATCTAGCAGGATGTCATTTTACTGCATAGTTTCATCTCAGACGAGACTTGAAACAAATCTTATATTGTTGGTACAAATCTTGTTTGTTGTATAACACCAAACATCTAGTTGGAAAATAAGAAAATAATTATATAGGTATTTCCAATTGTTCACCCATTGGTATAATGCAGAAAGAACCTCCAAATGATTAAGTTTTTCAGTTCTCATTCAAATGTAGATGTCATGTTGATCAAAAAACTCTAAAATACATGTTTGAATTTCATTTTGTCCTTATTTCTTTAAGTATAGACAAAGTACAATTGAGGTAGTGGAAATGAGGAGATGATTTGGGCCAGTAAGAAAGCTTCCCAAAAAGACAATTGCCAGATCTGCTTTTAAAGAAATCTCATCAGTATTGAAAAAAAAAATCAGTAAAGCCTAACTTCAATAACTGGCATTAGGTCTGCTATAATGCCAAAGTCAATAGTTCTTCTTGTATCAGTGTGATAGCTTAAGCACTGCTTCAGGCCTATGCTAAACTTGAACATGGGATCAAAGAGATAACAGTAATGTGACTACATTGCTTTCACTTTATAGTCTGAAATTCTCAGAATTTCTCCTCTCATTCAATTGTTGGTGACATGGCATTGATTGTTTTGAATAATCTTTTATATCAATGTGTTTAGTGTTGTTTCCTTTCAGGACTTTCTTCAAGGAAGTTGACACCTAAGCTGATTAAGTGTCTGTGTGCATCTTATAGGTATCTAGGGAGCCTGGGAAACACTGTACAGATCTTGATATGCATGCAGGGACACAGATTCTGATATCTGAAGCAAAATTATTATGGGGCTCAGGAGTCTGAATTCTTAATAATAATATTATTGATAATAATAACTCATTTGTGTAGGGCTTTAAGGTACATAATGGGCAAAAATGAGATAATTTGCATACATTAACCCAAATACCATTGGAATTTTTGGAACCACAGGACTGAAAATATAAATATCATAACTCCTATTAACTCAGCAGTTTACCTAATAAAATATACCTTTGCTTTTTTTCCATAGGACCTATGGTTTCAACAGTATAAGGAATTTCTAGTGAGGCGGTCTTTCTGCCAATGCATACTAGTGTTTTCTCTATAATTTACAATCTTGGCAAGGTGCAAGAGGCATCAAAAGGTTAAGTGATTTATCCAGATTACCAGAACAGTATCAGAGACAGAACTCAAACTCAGGTCTTCCTTCCTGACTCCAAAGTCAGCTATCTAGTTTGCCATACAGATTCTCTTTTCATCTTCATATCTTCAATAAATAATTAGGGGTGGGTAATATATACACCATCTTACAAAGGATGAAACTGAAATGCAGAAAGCTCTGATTAGACTAAGGTTATACATCCAGGGAAAAACCTAGGAAAAGAACCAAGGAATCATGACTCCCAGGTCATTGTCAATGAAGGATGTTTACAGAGGTCAGTTCAACATAACCAAGACCAAAATAAACAAAAAACCATGAGTATTAATAACCCAGGGGACTTTGACACTGCATTGAATTAATCTGTATGATTAAAATCCCAAATGGTTCTCTTTTTCCTTAATTCTGAACAATCAAAAAAAGAAGATTAACTATCTGCTTCCATTTGTTCTGTGTGGAAATGAACAATGCTGCTTCCAGCTTGGGAGAAAGTCCTTTTTTGCCATAAAGTTGCTGCTGAATGAACATAGTAGGGAAAGGGGAGAAGAAACATTTTATCTGTACAGTGAAAGGGTTGTAATGGACTGAAGTTATGTGTATATATGTATCACTTTGTAAGTTCAGGGCCCCACCACTCTTCTTATACAAAAACAGTGTTTTGTTTTTGTTTTTGTTGTTACCTAAAATAGGGACAGACATTGGCCAAGCTCACAAAAAAATGAAAAATTGAGGGAGTAAATAATAGCCCAAAAAACCTGGATATTTTCATGGTTGTCAATATCCAAAGGTACAATGCTCTTACCGACGGCTTCTTGGCACTTTTTTTGTGGGGCTATGCTCTAGGTTGTCTGGGACAAGTAAGGGTTTTGCTGTCTTATTCACCATTTGAATGAGATCTTCATCTGATTCTGGGATCAGTCATCTGAGTCCTGGTAGAAACCAACCAACTTCAAGACAGAAGTCCTGTAAAAGGACTATCACATTAAGTGGTAATACGAACTCTTTTATTCTTGAAATACTAATACTCATTTGTATCTTCCAAGGCAAAGAAGGAGGCCCTTTTCTTTTTCTGTGAACTACTGGAAAAATCAATCTTTTTCAACAAACATTTAAGTTCATACAATGTTGTACAAGCTGAGTATACAAAGACAGACATGACAAAGGTCCTTTTTTAAAGGAACTTAGATTTTAATAGGGGAAAATGACATGAGCAAAAGTCAAAGGTTCACACATGACATATGAATCTGGAATACATTTTGGAGGAATCCCACCTATACGATCTGGCAACTTTACTCTCTGACACTACTCAAGGAATGTCCTAGCCTCTCACCTCCACCTCCTGGTTTCCTTGGACTCCTTTAAGACTCAGACTAACTCCTATCTTCTGTAGAAAACCGTTCCCAGTCCCCATATCTACTAGTTCCTTTTTATTTCAAATTGCCTTCCATCTCCTCTGTACATATCTTGTATGTGTCTAATTATATTCATATCTGGTCTTCCCCATTCAAATGTACACTCCTTGAGATCAAGGACTAGTTTTGCTTTTCTTTGTAATAGAAGCACTTGGAGTGCCTGCCACATAGTAAATATTCAATGCTTCTGCAACATTCTTGTTGACCAACTGACACTAATTCAACTTGTAAGCACATGGTCCACAGAAGTCAGAGAATGAACTGGTTTACTTACTGGTCAAATGAAGCCTATAACAAAACTCAGGGAAGAATAGCAATACCTATCCAAAAACCCCTGTAACCTTAGTTATGTACAGCAATGCACTCTTTGGGCTCCTAGCAGGTATTACATCTAGAGAAGCATCTTAAGACACATTTTCCTTTGAGGCTCTTCACAGCTTCAGTAGAGGTGGTCTATGGACACCGCTTATCACTCTTATATCCTTTTAGGTTGCCCATCATCCTTAACTGTGGCATTTTGACTGCAGTTTTTTTCTACAAAGAGATCCCATTCTTTCAGAAGAAACAGAGGCAGAGCAAGCATAGAATTTATCTGTGACAGGTAAATGAGATGTAGGATAACAACTTGAGATGTTAAGGTCAAGAGAAGGGGATTTTTGTTGTTATTTTGAGGCATTTTTTAAAGATTGCAGAGATCTGGTTTGTAAGCAAACTCCTAGAATAAACAGGAAGGGATAGAATCAAAGGTATAAGTATAGGAACTGGTCTTGCAAAAGAGAAGGGTCACTTCTTCTGAGAAAGGAAAGAAGATTATAAATAATTAAGGACTAGTATTTGAGATGTAGAACATATGAGATGAAGGAATTCATCTTGGTGCATATGAGGGCTAGGAGGTCAATTTTCTCCACAGAAGAGAAAGCGACGTCCTCTGCTGAGAGGGAAGGTAAAGAAATTTGTAGGTTAATTGCTTGATTGACTTACGAAGAGAAAGTTTAAGTAATTTACCATATGTAATATGGCAGAGTCCATCTGAGAAGAATAAAAGAATTATAGTACACCAGTAAAGGCTACATTCAGATTAGACTACATAAATTGGCAATGCACCTAGCTGATATGGTTGCATTCCAAAGCGTTAAGTAGCATGTTAGTAGCAGCAGAGAAGGTAAATGGTGGATATTACCAGGATTGGGAAAGAGGACATAGTTATTGTTACACTATACCAAGAACTAGGCATACAAAGATAAGCAAGCAAGATAGTTTCTGTCTTTAAGAAACGTACATTATAATTAGGAGGTGTAAGACTTAAGGCGAACATTTTTAAAGGGGGAGGGAGTTAAAGTCATGGTATGGAAATGGGTAGAGAATCATATATTTACATATATACGTGTGTATATGTGTGCCTATAGGTATATTGAAATTTCGAAATAGGAGATTGGTGATTGGAATAAAAAAGAAAACTACAAGTCAGATACTGAACTCCTTGAGACATGAGAGGATGATCTGAAGCACCAAGAAATAACTAAAATATTAATCTGCGTAGGGTAACATAAATTGAAGAAATGAGCCTCAAGGGACGAGAGGGTCTTGAGTGATGTTATGTCTAGAATGTCTGGAAGTGGCAGGAAGGATCAAGGAATATTATGAGCCTACTCTTCTTTCTTTCACTGTCGTAGCTACACCCTTCCAACTGCCCCTCCAGCACCTATCTTGGAGACATGCTGACTTGGGGTCATGCCATCCAGCTAGCCAAGTCACCTGACCATGCTTTACTGCCAATTTCCTGCCACAAAGCTACTGTATGTATTCTGCCCATTCCCAACACGTTCCGTTTATTTCTTTGAGAAGAGTAGTCAAATCACTATTGCCATTATTTCAGAAAGGGCATGTTGATCAATTGTCTATGATGCCACTCACCAACCCTATGACTTCCCAGACTAAAACACCCTTTCTTGGCCACCAGTTCCCATATTTGTTATCTCCCCATTTGAGTGCAAGTTCCCTGAGAGTAGGAACTATCTCGATTTTGTATTTATACCCTCCCTGGAAGGTATAAAAGGCCTGGAACATAGAGTCCTTAATCAATATTTTTTAAGTTCATTAATGCATTTGTTCTCCATTCCTGATATTTGTTTCATTAACTAGATAAGGCTAACATAAAGGGCTAGAGCTTTCCAATCCCCGAAGTGATTGTTATTCACTTTTTCTGCCACTTGGGTAAGTCACAGTTAGACATGGTCCATGAGAGACAAGACTGGATGATCTGGAAGATCCTTTCTAGCTCTAAATCCAATGACCATGCTTTAATTGTTTCTCCTAGCTTCTAGCAC
Source organism: Pseudochirops cupreus (assembly GCA_028627135.1). Lineage (NCBI taxonomy): Eukaryota > Metazoa > Chordata > Mammalia > Diprotodontia > Pseudocheiridae > Pseudochirops > Pseudochirops cupreus. Next base: position 84,195,858 of record CM053580.1, read on the forward strand.
ATCTATTTATCCATGTAAGCACTTAATAAACATTTGCTAAATTAATACATGGGTAAATTAACTTTGCCCCCACACAGCTATCACAAACATTGATATGCTTTTTCATTATCCAGAAAGGGAAGAGTCTTGCTTTTACAGCTTTCTTTACCTAACATGAATTCATAGCAATGGTATATACAAAGTGATGTTTCTATGTTTTTCAGAGCAAAATGTGGAAAAGGGAGAGTTAAGCTATCTCTTTGTTTTCTTGCATGGGGGGGGGCAAGTTGAGTTTTTTTTTCTATCACTTAGGAATGAAAATATTATCTAAGGATCCTACCTCCCACTTATCCATAGTATACTCATTTTAATAATAAACACACAATCTTTACAAAAGTTATCAAGCATCCCTAAAGGCTCCATAAGCACTGAATTTATTTACAATAATTATTTTGTCTTAATGTTATCCAAGTTAATTTTGAATTACAGCAAATCTAGCAATTTAAAACATTTCAGAAATTTTCACTTCTATTATTGGGAGCTAGAGATATAGCCATGTGACTCTAAGCTCACGTTTTTATTTTTAGGGTTCTTTATTTTAATCAAGTAAGCCAAGCACCCACTATCCCTTCCTAGCTCCTCAATTGCTTAGGCAGTGGTTCTCAACCTTCCTAATGCCGCAACCCTTTAATACTCGTATGTGAGCATATCTGCATGTGGGTGGACCTGCCTGGAGACAGATAGAGGAGCTGTGTCTCAGTTCCTAAGACCATTGGAAATATGTGTTTTCTGATGGTCTTAGGCGACCCCTGTGACCCCTGTGAAAGGGTTGTCATGAACCACAGATTGAGAACCACTGGCTTAGGGGATGTTGTGATGAATATTCCTTTGATTAAGACCTGCATATGTCAGTCATTAAAAAAAAAAAGAATTTGATACAGTGACTTCTAGGACCCAACCCCATCTTTAACTTTAGCCTCAAGATATTCATTGTAGTTATAAAAAATAAAACTATAACAAGCTATTCACAAAATGAATCATGGAAGAAATTTACTCATCTTCCACTACCTCTCTTTTCTCTCCAGAAAGGAATAGCTGTCTGGTAGCTATTTCAGGCAAGGATTCACGGGTTCTTAGTACTTTGATAGCATCAAGGGCTCAAGATGTGCTCTTTAGTTTCTCAAGTTCAGAACCTTGATCACTTCACTCAATGATAATACGCCCCTTGGAGATTTGTGCTAGCTAAATATACAAGAGACGTGTTTGTAAACAAGAATGCCAACTTACTGATTTATACCAAAATGTATAAGTATTACTTCAGATTTCAAGGATCTATGATTTTAGAGATGTGGGCATTCATTCACTAATACGTATCATAACTCTTCAGTCTTCTCTTCTGCATTCTGCCCAGTTTCTTTAAATGATTCTCATGTGATATGGACTGAAGGTCCTTCATCATCCTGGCTGTTTTTCCTCTAAACACTCTCCAACTTATCAATGTCCTTCTTAAACTGTAACAGATTCAAAGACAGATTCCCTAGATCAAATCCCTCAAAGTCAATATCCACCATTAATGGCCATATTTTGAGCTTAGTTACTCAATAACATCAAAGTCCATCTAACTATACTTTCATCTACCTCACATCCCTACATATTTTCCACAAAAGTATCTGGAAATTCTTTGTTACATGGTTTATCTATCCCCTGGTATAGTATGTATATTGATCTTCCAGTACACTAAATCTGTGTCAAGTCATGTCAATCATGTAATTAGGTCTTCCCTTACTGTTATACCAAGGAATCACATCCCAAAAATAACTTAAAGAGGTTTTAAAAAGGGGAAATTAAGGCATATTATAAACAAAAAATTATACATATATATAATGTATACACACACACATATATATATACACATATGTATGTATGTATATATAGCTTTTCATCAATGTTCTCTTTGTTTGCAGTTACACTGGGTAACACTGTGTACATGGTTCCTAACATCATTGTATAAATTCTCCTTTAGGTTAGGAATAATTGCCAAGATAGGATTTACCAGCCCCATATTTGTCTTATCTCTCATGACTCAGTCATTCTTTTCCAGTCACACTCACACAAAGCCTCTCAATATAAAATTGTGTTCTCTTAATTCTTTATAATGATCAAACCTTTATCTATTCTCTCTCCACCAATCCAAACACTTCCTGTAAAACATCAGTTCTCCATCCATGCTCCTTCTTCTAATGCTTCCTGACTAATTTATCAATCACCAATGAACAGCACCAACTCTAAGACCATTTCCTAATGCCTTTAACATGGAGAATAGTGTATACTGCCTCCCCTGATAGCTTAAAGCATACATGTTATTCTATTTTACCACTTGACCCTATAGAACCCTCAGCATATGACATGTTGTCACAAAAGGAAATACAATTAGCTTACTTCTTAACCCATTCTTGGGGAATCCATTGTAGCTCTACCTCTTATTGATCCCTGCATCCTTACATGTTCACAAACTACCCCTTTAATAATTAATTTTAAAATCTCAGGAATTTAGAAGTCAGTCTTACCAGTCTATAGTGTAAAGACCCTTCCCTCTTCTCTCTTTTGAAAACTGTCACATTTGCCCTTTTTTAAATACTGTGGCACTTCTTATGCACAGTCTTGTAAGTTCACTAAGTTGATGAGTTCCCTGTGTAGCCATATAATTTTCTTTATATGATTCCACCTTTTTATTTAGGATCAATGGGGGGAAAAAATCTCCTGCCTGTAAGCTTTAAACTAGGGAGTATCAGTTGTAGAATGTTCCTCTTTGAATATTAGGGTTGCTTCTAGTGACATAGAATGAATGTCTTTAAACTAGAAAAATTATCTTTTCTCCTTAATGGTTAAATGTGATCATAATTGAAGGTAGTAGAATGAACCAAATGACCTCTTAAGATCCTTTCAAAATTCTGTATGAGCAATTCCTTAAAGACTTTTATAGATGACACCAATTTGGCAACACGGCTTATTTGTGCATTAATCAGAGTGTTGTGCTTAATTCTTTTTCCATACCTGAAAAAAGCTAACTTTTCATAAAGTCTTTTAACCAATTTGTCAGTATAACATATCACTTTAAAAGAAGAATAATCAACACACCAGTTTTCATTAGGTAGAAAAAATCCAATGCATGAAAAAAGTCTTTGTAGTATTTATATTAAGCTAAGCACAAAAGCTTCTCCCATTTCCTTTCTTTTATTTATCGTATTTAAGCTGCTCTTCCTGAACTATTTTGCCAGAAAAAAAGTGTATTTCTGTAAGTACTCTTCCCTGGTGGGATTCTACCCACAGGTATTCATTCCATTTATGTTAAGCCATGAACACTTTCTGTTTGCCTATTTCCTTATTTGAACAAACATTTTTTGCTATTGTTGTCGTAATGAATGAAAAGTAATCCTGAGTTTCAATGAATAACTTACAGGACTCTTCCTCTCTGTACATGGGATTGGGCTTGGGTGGTTGGGGCGAAGCATTAAGGGCTCCATTGCTTCTTCTATATGGAAAATAATATTCAGTGTGTACATGACAAGAACAATATTTGGGGGGTGGGGGGTAGCTCTGCACCTCTCTCTATTCTTCAAATCCTGCAGAATGGATACTTCATCAACACATCTCCATATTCAGAGTTCTCAGTACTCCATGCACAAGAGCAGGTAATCTGCTCTAAGAAAATAGAGCCTAACTCTGATCAACAAAATACGGTATGCCTAATAACTCTCTCCAACAAACACAGGACTGGTGCAACCTAGGTACATACCATAATTTGGTTTTGTTGTTGTTGTTGTTTTTTAATTCTGTGATTCATAGACAAGTTAGCCCGGAGAAAAAGCCAGTGGAATCCATGCACAAATGCTTGATTTATTTCTGTGAGTTCAGACATTCCTCAGAGAAAAAGTGGAATACTCCACTCAAGACATGGTCTTTGTTTTTCTTCTGAATAGTGTTATTGTCCCCAGCCTTAGGCTCCTTTTCTTACTTGGATATTCTCAATGATGTGTTTCTGATACTCAGACCTTAAAAAACAAAGGTTACCATTACAATTTATTAAGATTTAATTCCGTTTAAAAGGCACTCTTTTCTTTTCTCTTTTTTTTCCCCTTCAAGTACTTTATTTTGTAGGTAACTGAGTGTGAGGCTCTCACACAATGTCCATTTGCATGCCTTTTCTGTAAGAGCCATTACTTCAGTCTTCTCTCGGCAGGCATTTCACACAAACCTCTTCTAAGGATGCCTTTTGCCCTGCCTAACTTTGATTTTCTTTGGTGTCTCTCCCATTCCTCAAAGGCTCTCATCCCAACTGAACTAAGATCCTCCCTCACAGCTGTCAAGACTTAGGTTTAGCAATCCCAAGGAACATACCAAAGTCTAGCTGCTCTGCAGCAGCCCCTGCTGGTGAAGGGCAGCTGTCCAATTTAAAGGTCTTTTCACCACAGTGCCTGTCAAACCTGCTGGTAAATCCTGAACTAGCTGTGGAGGGCAGCCTAGCCACAAGTGACCTGAGGGCTGAGCAAAACCTGGTATTGGAGTTCTTGCCATCTGCAGGGTGACAACAGCTGCTTCTTTTCATAGTGGACAGAGTCGTCAGAGGAATGCATAATGCTGACAAACCTATAGACTACTTGTTTTTAGAGTCTCCAGTAAAAGGGGAGCTAGGGATTATTTGTGACTAAAATGATAAAAGGAAATCAATGTCTCAGAACATACACCACCTTAAAAATCTCCAGTTGAAGTACAAATCGTGACATGGTGTCAGAAAGGTATTCTGCTCACAGAGAAAGCCTATTAAATTATGCTTGGGCTGTCTGCTCGTCCGTGGGGCTGTTGACGGATGTTTAGGAGAGAATAATCTTCCTTTTTTCTGGTTGACGTTAAAAGCTTTCCCACTTTGAGCCTTTACATTGTCTAAAAGTAAATACAAAATATTCTTTCACTGATATCCAAATAAATATTTACATTATGTTCTCTGTGATTGTTGCTTGCTATCTATACATACGTAGAGCAATAGTCCACCCCCCCCCCCAAAAAAAAACCTCACTATTAAAGAAGAAATACATTTATCATTCAAAATGACAGAACTAGGGTGGAAAATACCCAGGTGATTGCAATTTGTTTTGCCAGGCACCCATGAAAACTCCCTGTAGTGGAAAGAAAATATAGCAGGCGGGTTATGATAACAGAATATATCTATTTTCTCACATTTATCATTACAGTTAAGCCAATCTTCCCAAACAGCTCTGTAAAATATATACATTTGTAATAGGGGTAATATTCCCCCAGGGCTAAGTTGAGTGAAAAGCGGCAGGACTAATATACATGAATGCGAATCACGTAATGGAGAAAGCAGGGCAGTAGTTGGGGAAAGAGAAAGGACCAGAACAATGGAAGCCAGGAAACAGGACGCAGAAGACAAGCTGATTTAAAGATGTGGAATATACGACTATTTCTGTACCAGGAAAACTGTCTTAAAGAGGAAGAATGAGTAAGCCTGAAACAATGGTTGATGTGTTATTTTCCTTATTTTTTAAAGCAATCTCAACAGGAATTGTGTTTTTTCAAAGGCAATAAGGGCCTCTGGGTTACTTCAGCATGTAACTTCTTATCTCAAGGTTGCTGAAGAGTCAAATTTTGTTTAATAGCAACTGCTACCCACCATGGGTGTAAAATCCAAAGCGACTATCTAATCCTGCCAGATATTTAAAGTAGATCAGAAGGATGTGACTTTGAGCACATCTCACTTGGAAATATCACATAAGGACAAAATCAGAGTACATGGTAGGCGCTAAAATGTAACCACTTAGAGTGTCATCTACTTTTTAAAATATTTTATCTTTTCTCCAATTATATAAACTGTCATCTACTTTTGAAAAAAAAATAGAATTATTTCAATCATTTTTCTCCATTTATGAAAACTAGACTGAGTTCCAAATGGTCACTTTCCCCTTACCCCCATGGACCTTACGTGGTGTTGACCTTATTGTCAGATCATAGATGCAAAATTGGAAGGGACTTCACATTGTACGAATGAGAAAACTGAGGCCCACAGAAGTTAAATTACTTGCCCAAGGTCACACAATTACTAAGAATTAGAGATTAGAATTGGACACAGGTCTTCTGCCTCCAGAGTGACTCCATTCTTCCCACTGTACTAGGGACAGCTAGGTGGCATGGTGGCTAGAGCCCTGGAAAGCCTGGATTCAATTCTAGTCATAGATACTCACTAGCTGTGTGACCCTGAATAAGTAACTTTAACTCTGCTTGCCTCAGTTTCTTTACTTGTAAAATGTGAATAATAACAGCACCTACCTCCCAGGATTGTTGTGGGGGTCAAATAGGCTCATAATTATAAAGTGCTTAGCCCAGCATCAGGCACACAGGAAGCTCTATATAAATGTTAACTATTATTATTATTATTATATCTCTAATATACTATAGCACATTTGCATTTTTCTAAAGTACTTATCACATATGATATCGTCTTATAGTTGTTCATCTGTGGGTCATTTTCCTGTAGTAAAGTGTAAGTTCTACAAGGACACAGTCACATGCCGTATTTCCTGCGCTATAGTAGAAATGTGGTACTCTTAACACTTTATTAAGTAGTCATTGAATAGTTCATTGAATTGAACTTTAATATAAAAAGCCACAGTAGCTAAATATGCCATCGGCAGTGACTTACAATGACCAAAATAGTTGAATCCTTTTAAAAGGTAAATGAGCATGAACATCAAATGTTCTCCTAATACAAAAGGTAAGGTGTCAGACTATGACAAGGGAATCTGAGTCCTGGCAACCTTGATTTAAAGAACCAAGGTATGGATGAGAAAGTTAATCCACTTGGGCTCTATCTTGCTCTGTATTTGGCAGCCACTCATAAATGTTGATTTCCACACAAATCACTAATACACCATCTCCAGCCTGCAGACCTTTCCAGAATTTACTCATTGTTAATGAATTAGCAATAGTTGGAGGACTCTATTTATACACTTTTGCACAAAAAAGTAAGGTTTCATTATACCAATGGGTATATACTCCTTTGACAACCTTTTTGGCAGCTATTATAAAAGCAGTCTCTTGGAGAGAGGGAAAAAAAGTCATGAGGGGCTAGCTTATTAAATTTTGTAAATCACAAGGCCTGTCTGCAAATGCAGAGCACTGCAGCTGATTTAGTTGTTGGCCTAGAAACTCTGCTGTTAGGACCATTAAACAGGTCCAGAGTTTAAGTTGCATAGTAAATTATACACAGAAGAAACAGACATAGAATCTTGCCTCATGTTTCTCATCTATAAAGTAGAGACCAGCTGTACTGCAGCAACCCTGAGAGATGAAGCAAGAGAATATAGAAGAGGCAACAGGACATCGGGTTTTCAAATGATACGTCACAGTCTTGCATTTTGATTGTGCCAACATGAGAAGATTACTGAGTTCTTGAGTGAATTTCAATGTTCAGAATAAAGATCAGGCTGGAATTTGAGCTTTCTCAACTGTTAGACATTGAAAGAGCTTCACAGTTAGAACAAGTCTAACAAATACCCAGTTTAGGCCCACCCAGCTGTTACTGGTGGTTTTGCCAAGCAACTCTCTTTAGTAATAAGGACAATAAAACTGACCAGTTAAAATTAAAGGGATGTAATTTTTAGGAAAAATGAATTACCAGCCACTTCTAGGCCCCCAAAATAAAATACTATTTTTAAGTCATCACCTATAAAGCTTGAAGCAGAAAAAAAAAAAACTTTAAAAAAAAGCCCTAATGAAAAATAATCATTCTTCAGGCTATTTCTATCATATTCCTGATCATTTCTTTCTTCCTATTGAGGATTATTAACTTAGGTATATGGTTAGCCTGTGGGTACCTTGGAGGCAGATAACGTCCTACACTTTAATGTTACATTCATTAAAAATGGAATAAAATATTCCCACCCAAGACTCTATCTTTGAATTTTGTCCATGGCTCGGTTACAATGAGCCAGCTATTTTATTTGAAATTAAAAGATATTTTCCTACCTGAAAATAGAGGAGAAAATACGCAATTTTGAGAGACAAAGGTTGATGTGGGGGGCGGGGAGGGATGAAGTTGTTTTTGTGTTTAGGAATTTTTACACTCCATAGTTCAAAACAAAGATCAGAATTACAGCTAGGTCCCCATTAGTGTGAATAATGAATCTCCCAAACTGATCATTAGTCTAATTCTCACTACATATTTCCATTGGGCTGGAACAAATGACTATATTTTACATAATTGTAACTTCAAATAACGTGTACTCAAATATATGTGACGACTTCAAAAGATTCATTATTTGCACTAATGGGGACCTAGCTATTTTTCTAACCATGTGGGCAGAGAACATATTTCAAAATATGGTGCCTCCGTTCCCACCATAAAAAGTACTACATCAATAATTCTGTGATTCCAGTGCCATCTTGAGTGCCATGCACATAGGAGGTACTCAAAAAATGCCAAGTTGAGTGCACACAGGTAAGTAATTAAAAAATGTTTGAGGATGAGAACTTTATGATAACCTTGGACAAGTTGCTTCCCCTCTCTAGGCTTAGTTTCTTTATCTTTTAAATGAAGATATTGAACTGGATGGACTAATACTCCTTACAGATCTAATATGCTATGATTCAGTTAATATTGTGTAAGAATATGGACATTTTTATTCCTATCAACCAGAGTTTCTTAACCTGAGATTCATGAACTTTTGAAAAATACTTTGATAACTATATTTAGTATAGTTGTATTCCTTTGTGATGTGATAGATTTTTATTTTATGTGTTTAGAATCAAAATTCTAGGTTCCCAGACTTCCAAAAGAATCTATGATACAAAAAAGGTTAATTAGCTCTAATGTAAAAAATAAAACCCTGTACTTTTTTCAGTTGGATGTTAGATGTCAGCTGTCTATGTCAATGTGAGTATAGACGAAATTAACTTTTATTAACATAACAGTCACAACAAACTCCACCTGTTATCACACAGTTTCACTGCTACTCAATCACAATTAAATTGAACATAACTCTATTAATATGAGGATCTGTAATTTGCAGCGTGGGTACACTCTACCAATAGTGCAGATAAAAACTCCTATAACTTAGTATATTGCTGGGGCTGATATATTTTTCAACCTTTAGTCAATCCTGTGATAAGCCAACCTGAAGAAGAGAGAAGCCAACACGTGTGTTGCTTTGCTCTTGAGTGGCACTAGAATATAAGTTGTTTAAATATGTCAAACATTTCAAAATAGAAAAAAAAATCCTATTTCAGGACTCAAGTGTCAAGGTTGGAAGACATGATTGAAACACAGCCTGAAATAGAAAAAAAGAAAAAGAAAGAATCAGGTTGAAATCAATATTGTGAAAGCTAATAAAGACAAATGTTCAGAGGCTCACTAGGGAAGGAATAATGGATGAAAAATTAAATATGATTCAACAGTGCTACACTGTCACCAGAAGGCAAATGCTATATTGGATTGCATTAATAGATGTATCATGTAAAACAAGCAAAGCAATTATTCAGCAGTGCTAGCTACTGGTTAGGCCAATGATAGACTCATGCTTTCATTTGGGTCCCTGTGATTTGACAAATACCAGTTGTACAGAGCTCATAGGAAAACAACAAAACTGATTTTTTGAAAAAGGGATTTAGGAAATAATACCCATCCAGGGAGAGTAAGAGAGCTAGGTCTATGCTTAATTAGAAGTAAGGACAACTAAATAGAGACATGCATCAAGGGCCAGAATCTAAAAAAGAAGATAGTGATCAAATGCTTGTCTTAGGCAGTGACAAAACAAGTAATTAATGGAATCAAGTTCTAGAGATAGTGCTTTAGGTGAACTAAACAGTAAGAAAATTCTCAGGTCATAGAATAGTTATGGTTGGCTCAATGGGGTGAGTGGAATCATTGTCACTGTACAGAGTATACAATTAATTTTCTTTGCTTCCTTAAGATGACAATATGGCAGAAGATAGTTCTTAAACCAAGTGATTTCATGGTCTTAGAGTTCTTTCTTGGTTGACACAATAAAAATAAATGCAAAAAATCCAAAAGGAAATTAGGCTGGCTGAATACAACCTGAATTGAGCATGCCATGAGATCACTAAGGCTCTAATTTGTTAAATAACAATTTACCTTAGCTTCTAGAATGCTAGGAATCTTAAAACAGGACAGGAAAATTAGAATAATTTGTTTCTCCTGCAACTGAGCAGAATAAGAGTATATTAATAGGCACCGATACGCAGAAAAAGAGTTAAGTCACAATTGATAGTGACTAAATTTTAGCTCCACTAAAAACAGAAAAAAGTTCAGTAAAAGGGAATTCAATCACAAATAAGGAAAATGTTTTTGATAGTGAATCTCATTAAATGTAGATACAAGTTACTATGACAGGCGATATGAAGAAATAGACAGCTGGCCCTGAAATCAAGAAGCCTTGGGTTCAAGTCCCTCCTGGCATTATGCACCTTAGCAAGTCACTTAGATTAAGTGTCCCAAGTAACTCCTTAAGACTTTAAGTTGAAGAAAAGGTAAGTTTTCTCACTGGCAATTCCTTTCATCAATGAAATCACAAACCTAGACCTAAAACCCAAAGAGGAGAGAGACAGAGAGACGGAGACAAACAGAGAGAAAACTATTATGAGATGTAGAAATATCTTTCAGAAAATCATGTAAAATCAAAGGTGTCAACCATGCAGCCACAGGCCTCATGCAGTGCACAATACTCCTGAACGAAGCTTGAACCACATTAAAATACGATTAGGAAATTAATCAAAAAATAAAGTAAAAAAAAACATAGATAACTTTATTATGTGGTTTTCTAAGTTCATATGCTACGTGCAATGATCCATAAGGATGTACAGTTTAGTGAGTTTGACACTGTTTCTGTTGTTGTTCAGTCATTTAGTCATGTCCAACTCTCTGTGACTCTGTTGTCCACAGCACACCAGGCCTTTCTATCCTCCACTATCTCTTGAAACTGTGCAAGTTTGTGTTCATTGTTTCCTTGACATATTCTATCCATCTCATCCTCTGCCAACCCCATTTCCTTTTACTTTTGATTGTTCCCAATATAAGGGTCTTTTCTAATGAATCCTGTCTTCTCATTATGTAGTCATAGTATTTAAGCTTTGGTTTTAGTATTTGACCTTACATAGAATAACCTAAATTAAATTATTTAAATATCAACTGATATGATCTTTAAGAGATGCCCAAAAGTCTTCTCTATCACCATAATTCAAAAGCATCAATTCTGCAGTGCTCATTTCCTCATAATCTCTTACAGTCATACATTATGATTTGAAAAGCCGTAGCTTTGACTATACGGTCCTTTGTTGGTAAGGTGAAGCCTTTACTTTTCAATATGCTGTCCAGATCTGACATAACTATCCTTCTAAGGAGCAAGTGTCTTTTAATTTCATGGCTGCAGTCACCATCTACAGCAATTTTTGGGCCCAAGAATTTAAAATCTGACACTGCTTCCATTTCTTCTCCCTCTATTTGCCAGAAAGTAATCCAACACATAGTTTAGTGGTCCCCATTTCTATCTGAATTTGATACCACTAGCCTAAGACAATATAAATTGTCTTTTGCCTAGGTTCATTTTGATAGACCCTTTCTGCAGCTAAGGGGTTAATTGAAGTGACCTTTGAAGGTCCTCTCCAATCCTCTAATACTAGGATTAATCAAACCATTTGGCTTAAAAATACATAGAGGGGGGCAACTAGGTGGTGCAGCAAATAGAGTACCAGCCCTGGAGTCAGAAGGACCTGAGTTCAAATCCAGCCTCAGACACTTGACACATTTATTAGCTGTGGGAGCTTGGCCAATTCACTTAACCCCAATTGCCTTGCCTTCCCCCTTCCAAAAAAAAAATACATAGAGATAGACCACTAGAGATTGCTGAGGGAAAATACAATTTATGCCTTGTGATATTCTTAATTATGGTTTAATTCTAGCAACTGAACTGTGAAATTTGGGATAAGATTTCCATGATACTTATACAAAAGCTATTTTTGGTATTAAATATTTGAATACCTAAGAAAAATTATCAAAATTCCAATTTCACTGTAACTTTCAAAAGATTCAACTTTACTTCAATTTTCTCTTAATATGTAAGCTGGTATTTTTGTGGTAGCAAAACTGGAAATAGAGTATATGTCCATCAATTTGCAAATGGTTGAGCAAAATGTGGTAGATGAATGAAAGAGAATATATAGTATTGTACCATAAGAAATGTTGACTGAAGAAATCTGAGAAACATTGGAAGACTTAAATGACTTGAAGCAAAATAAAGAAAGCAGAATGAGAACCATAAACTATGACAATAATAATGTGAATAAGAACACTAAATGACAGGTGAAAGCAGTAACTAATATTGACTCCAGAACAAAGATGACAAAATACACCTCCCTAATCTCAGTGGAAAATTGTGGGGAAGGACAACAGATGTGAACTATTTCATATCCTGATAGATATGATCACTGTGTAGGTCAGTTTTACTTAACTATTTTTCTACATCTCAAGGGAGTGTACTATGATGTTGGAAGAGCAAAGGTGGCAGAATGTAAAGAAATTACTACGGTGTAAAAAAAGAAAATAAAATTCACTAAATCTTATAAATGTTTTGCTTTTTCTTTATTACAGGAGAAACTAGTTCTAGAACCACAGCCTATGTAACACATAATCCTTAGGATCTTTTCTAAATATGATCAAGTAGAAATAAAAATAAATCATCTGGAAGATATCATCACAATGAGACCCAATCTTAATCTTCTTAAAACTTATCACTTATACTGAAAACACTATATGAAACATAGAGAATTCAACAGATGTATTCAAAACATGTCCTTAGGCATCCTATAGACACAGAAACATTTTATGGGCTCAATTAAGAAGAAAAAACTGGCTACAAAAATTGGGGACACCTGATTAATTACACTCCTTATTAATAACAATGATTATCTCTGAGTCCTCTTTTCCCCTTTTGCTTGCTAAGTTACCTTGTTCAATCTTCTTAGGTGTCCATTTAAGGGCCCTCCATTTATTCTCCTTTTTATATTGTCTGAATTGGTCTCAGTGAAATATATTTTATTATTGACTATTTTTTGCAAGAATACATGAAACAAGTAGTATAACTATAATCTTAGAGTTGATGGTAAAGAATATCTTTTTTCTCTACCTTTACTCATAATTACTGCTTCTAATACATCCCTAATAGCATTTACATTATTGGACATGTTCCCTTACCTGAACCATTATTCCATTCTTCTCAACTGTTTAAGAACCATTAAGGACATTTGGAACAACAACATATTCTTTCATAATAGGTTCATTTTTCTACCTATTAGGTAGGTAATTATATAGATGAATAATCCCCCTTCTGCTAAAGGGATTGTTTTATTAAAACTCCTGAATTGAAGATAAAACCATTGTTCAATAGAATTCTTAATTCTGACATGAAATACTGGTGAATTTATGGCCAGATACATAAAACAAAGTGCTCTTTGTAGAGTTGAGATGCTGAGGTTTCAAATGAAACTGAGCAGAAAATCAGTAGGTTTGTATGGAGGAAATATAAAAGTTTCTGATGTTTACCTGTTCCTTCACAGAAGGTTCAATTTCAGACCATGTTGATGATTCAAAGCTTTCAAGCTTGAATAATATAACTTAGTTTTGGAATTATGAGAACCAATTAAAGCAGCAGTTCAACCAATATGGAAACATGGTGAATCATGGAATGTTAGAACTGAAAGAGATCTGGGAAATCATCTAATCCAGCCCTCTTCCTTGACAAATGAAGAGATTAGTAACATGATTGAAATTACATGGCAAATTAGTAGCAGAGTCAGCTTTGGAATCAAGGTATCCTAACTTCTTTTTTTTTTTCCCTGCCTTTTGGAGGGAGGAAGGTAGGGCAATTGGGGTTAAGTGATTTGCCCAAGGTCACACAGCTAGCTTTGTGTTAAGTGTCTGAGGTTGGATTTGAACTCAGGTCCTCCCGACTCCAGGGCCAGTGCTCTATTCACTGCTCCACCTAGCATGATATCCTAACTTCTAAACCGCTGTCCTCTGCACTACATCATGATGACATGGAAATGCTGTCACCTTTATGAGAAATGGAACTAGGCGGAATTTTAGTCTAAGAGATTACATCTCAAAGAGTTGCAGCCACAGTGAAATAATGGCTCATATCAAGAACTAAAGGACAAAAGATGTAGAAAGAGCAAAAGATCACATCCTGATCTTTTATTTTTAGGACACTGATATACATGGATAGATACTGCAGTTCTGTTTTGGGATTTCTTTTTTTTTACTTTTTAGCCTAAAGGATCTCGAGATATTTGGGAGGATATATGAAAAATTTATCCTAAGAAAAAGAACGCAAACTAGAGAAGCATGATAGTCCCTACAAACTGTTGAGTTTTCCTAGGACATAATTGTTAGTGATTTCACTAACAATTTATTTACTAAATGGGTTTTTATTATGCTTTTTAATTTCCATGGCTTTTTGTTAATAGTACCAGGGATTTGGAATCTAGTCTTTACCTATAAAAGTATCACTTGTTTTAAAAGTCATTCAAATTGCTTTCTAGTTACATCAGGTATATTTGACACAATTTAGTTGATAAAGGGAACAATAAAAAAAGGAAGAATGACTAAAAGTGAGGTAGAAATGAGAAAATTAGCAAAGGCATGTAGGAACAAAGCAAATTTTGCAAGTCAAATAAAATTTTTCTATGTCTGATTATGATGTTTGTGTTGAACATTATTGAAAACTTTTTCCTACATAGCTAAATCGCCAGTGTGATACCCACAGCAGCTGCTATGAATATGCAGACATATTTCCAGAGTTGAATCGCAAAATATAACAAACTCTCTTCCTCAAAGACAAAACCAAGATATTTATTTAGATACCAGAAAGCCAGTTCCACCATGGTAACAAAGAAGTTTATAGACATCACCAATCCAGGGAGTGCCAACACCCCTAAGCCTTCCCTTCATCAGACCTCCCCACAAACAAAGTCCCCTAAGCAAAATCCCTCCCTCTCACTCACACTAGCTGCTCTGCCTCAGCTCTGTCTCACTCTCTCTTCCTGCTCCACCTATTCAACAAACTCTTTCCACCATAGGCTCCATGTGACTAGAGCTGTGGGCTGGGCCAGAGTTCAGAGAAGGTCATATAGACCTATTAAGGGGTAGGGAAGATCTTCAAATTCCCTTAACATTACAATAGCTTTAGGGCAAAGTATGGATCAGATGACTTCTGAATATTCCTATAATTTTATGAATATGCTTTATAATTTTATAACAATATAAGTAATATTAAATAGAGAATAAACATGTATTTACCAAAAGGAGACATATGTTTACCAAAGTTGTCTGCCACTGTTATGGAGGATATCCTGAATGGAGTACTAATTGAAGAAGTATTTCTTATAAATGGTGGTGTCTTCCAAAGAGTTTTATCTGCAGAAGACATGGTGCTGATTACATCAAGTCCTAGAGCATTACAGGTCCTCCTCAATGAGATTCATTGGAAAAGAAATTGACCTAAAATTCTATATAGGAGAAAGCAAAGCTTGGAAAATTCTTATTGCCTATGTTATGCCAAGCATTTGGGTGACCTGCTCATTGAGTTAATCTGCTAATAAATATATATGGAATAGGTACTAGAAACAAAGAGTTAGTTGGACTTAGAATATAAAAAGAAAAATTCAGCAGGCTGAATTGCATTTGGAAAACCATAGTGCTTTTATCAATTCCAACATATTCTTCCCAATTCCAAAATACATCCTTTAATACCATTGTTCTGCCAGTGATACTAGATGGTGACAAATCCTAGAACATCACATATAGTGAGTATAAGTAAGTTGAATCATATTTCCAGGGAGGTCCCACATACAAAAAGTGGTATAAGGCATATAATCCAAAAATGTACAAATAATCAAGAAGTAGAACTATTGGTCATATAGTCAGGGAAGGGCAGAATAGAAAGATACCCAGAGTATTATGTTGGCACTCAGAAAATACATAGAACAGAGTGTCTTAACCTTTTTTGTGTCATAGACTCCTTTCAAAGTCCCAGTGAAGCCTAGGGAACCTTTCTTGGAATAATTTTAAATGAATAATATAAAATGCATAGGATTACAGAGCATACTAAGATTAACAAGCATTAAAAGAGAACTCACAAAGATCTAAAAAGTTTATGGAAAGAACAACTGTTTCAGAGTGATGGCTTCACAATCACAGAAAAAGAAAGAAGAAATCCAGCTATAAATTTATATTCCATGTACAGAGGAAATAGGGCAGGAGGTAATTTCTGCCTTACTTCTGAGCAGCACAGATCTTATAAATAGAGGTAGAAGTTATTCAATAACATTTATTGCAAGGTCAAGTTCAGTGTCTTCCATGGATGGGCAGTCAATAAAACTTATTTGAAGGGGATATTTATGCAATGATAATCAGAGTCTACTTCAGCACAGCAATTTTGGGGGAGAATATTGTCTATACTAAGGTTAAGCCTAGAGAGGCAAAATAATAAAAGAAAGAGCCAAGACCAGATGTTGAGAAGTGCTTAGAGAAAGATTAAGGCATGTCCAAAATTTTCATGATTTCTATCAAAAGTTATGCAGAAAAGTTATATAAAGAGTCACACAAATTAAGAAGATACTCTTTTTTTTTAAGGAAATACAGGGTCCAAGGTAGGAAAGAACTGAATTTGGAATAAGCGAATGAGGATTGAGTCATGACTGAACACTTGACCATGGGGAAGTTATTGATCTTCTCTGAGTAGACTCCACTTAGAAAATGAGGATGATAATATTTATGCTATCTATCTTTCAGTGTTGTTGTGAGAAAAATATGCTCTAAATCTTTAAATACTATATAAACATCAATTAATCTCATTGTGGTTTCTAATGACCTCCATAAATTTCAGTTTCCTATCTCAGATTATTGTGAGGGAAATACTTGATAGACTTTGAAACACTATATAAATACGGATTGTTTATTTTACCATCACTAATAACTTCTCTGAGATATTATATATAGAATGTGAATATTTTTTGTCCCTTCCCTAACTTAGAGAATAGTTGCAAGGAAGGTGCTTTGTAAACCTTAACGCCTTAGGAAAACATTATTATAATCATTATTTAACTTTTTCCTACTAAGGAACAAGTTACAGTTTCCATTTTGAATGGCAAAGGTAGACAAAAACTGAGAAATTTTATTTTTATATCAAAGCACACGGGGTCAACTCTGTTCCTTAAGGTGTAGAAGTGCTAAATTAATGGATTTTAGTCCCTGGCTATGTTTATATGAGGGATGGGATGGGTAATTTCATGTTTAGATTTAATAATTTGACTCAACTATCTCAAATCAAATACCCGTAAAGCTCAGATGAGTTGAGAATGGAAATGCTAATAATTTTCTCAGTCTCAATTACAAAGGAATCTAATTATAGTATCCCTCCCTTAAAAAAAATACTGAGGAAATTGGAGCAGACATGCCACTGGACTATGGAATAATCTGACACCCGAAAACAAAGAGGTCCTAACACTATCTGTGTATTCCCAGTTACTAGAGAAATTGGCACACTTCTTTTTAAACTATTTATTTTACTTCGGCTTTTGTAGCACTCTTTTGTAATGGGAATATCTTCTATTCCTTTTTCTATCAGCCAAGCATAATGCCACAAGAAGACCAAAAAAAAAAAATGATGTTACAGCTACAAAAATTTCTGAATAGATGATTTTTAAGCAAACCTAAATCAGAAACATGGTAGAATTTCTTTAAAGAAAGCATAGAGAATAAATGCACCAAAATGACCATAAATTCATCAAAAATATTATATATGTGAATAATGCAAATAGTTCTTTCCATATACATATATATGTTTGAACTTATTAAAAGCAATATTGAAATAAAAAATAATATTGTGAAGTGAAGGAAGTGAATCACCCAAGTTGAATCTGGCACCTTGTCATTCCCAAATATTCCATTTTAATGTTCGCATGCAGAATATGAAGAAAGCAAATGGAACTGACAGGCCACTCTATTAGAAACCTAAAAAAGGGAGGGAAAGTAATTCACTACAAGCTTCTTGCCACCAAAATGCTAAAATCATTTCTATATTAAGATCTAATTTTAGTTTTCTAAGGCTTGCTTAGAGCCTACTTCCTTTTTCCCATTCATGGACCTAGTTTGAAAATACACAGCTGGCAAAGCTCCATCTCAAATATCAGCAGTCAACTAAGTACAGTAATTTTGACCTGATCTGTACTTGGTGGGGATAGATAGGGAGATGGAGAAAATGTTAAGTATTCAATTAATAACAAAAAAAAGGTCTAAGAAAGCAAGTTGTAAGATAAATCAGTTCTCTTTCATGATGGGAGGTGAACATATAGGTGGGTCAAGCAAGAAACATGTCAGAAGCAACCATATTGCCAACAGCAATCATCAAAAACAACTAGAAAGAATAAAAATCATTTCCTTGCTCTGGGCTTGTGCTTTTTATACAAATACATCAACACAACCTTCATCTAAGATTCCCTTCTTGAGGGCAGGTTCCCTTTCCAATTTCAATAGGCAAAGTATATAGTAAATCATTGAGCATCAACAACAGAATCCTTGAAGCAATTCTCTACTGCAACCCTGGGGAGGACTGAGAGTCATGTTAAAAAGCAGCTGATCCAGGGGATTTCACAGACTCAATCAAACACATCTGAGCCCTTTTGGGGCTAGTTAAATCAGCATTTCTCTTCTACCTAAGCCGTTATGTGGATATGTGAATGTTTTGGGGAAAAGAAAGAGAATGAGAGACACAAAGAAACAGAGATCTGAAATTTTGAGAATTAATCCAGTTTCATCCTTTGCAGTATTCTAATGCCCACTTCCTACTCATATCACTGTTAACTTTGAGAGTCGGTGGTTCAGTAGACAGCACACTGTTTTCAGAATCATAAGACCTAGATTCAAATCCTACCTCTATCATTTACTAGCTGGGTGGCTTGAGCAAATCTCAATGTTCCTGGTCCTCAGATACTTCATCTGTAAAAAGAGGGTGTTGGACTTGATGACACCTAAGATCCTTTCTAATTCTTAAATCTGTGAACTATGATACCTAGGAAGTGGCTTCAACATGTCAAATATCAGGGAGAGTTCTAGTTTATTAAATGCAGATTGCAACCATTATTTAGTCTTATGGAAGGTCTTTGAAAGGTGATGTGGCTGTTCTGTCCATCATTCTGTATACAAACTAGTGAAGATCCTGTGTTAAATTGGCTAGATTGATCCTTGGACTATAGATAGATGTGTCTGTCACCAGGCCATACTCCAAGTCAGGTAGGCAGAACCTTAGCTTGCACCCCACTGTGCCAGAGAGTTCAAAGAAACATTCTCATGCTACAACAAGGTATTGGAGTAGGGCTTTAATGTAGCTAAGGTATCTAAACGGATGCATATTACAGAAACAAAAACAAAACAGGTGTTCCATTGGACCTGTCAAGCAACAAGTCATAGTACACTATCAGTTGATTAGGACTAGAAGTTTGGCTAGGCAGGAATCAGTCTGAAAGATATAATGTACAATCAGACTAGTGATTGAGCTCAAGAAAGACAAGGTTCATTAAGAACTATAGGTCAAGGCAAGAAAAAAGGGGAAACTGAGCAAATCAAACCACAGGAAAATCAGGATAAAAACCTGAAAAGGAAAGAGCAAGAAGCAGGAACTTGAATCAAAGAGTTCAAGCAACAAGCAGTCATTGGCTAGATTTAAGTCTAGAAAAGGTCACTAGGTTACCTTCATGTCTGGCAAGTTAAATTGTAAATGTTCCAAATTTGTAGTAATTCTGCCATGGTAAATGTCGTTACAAAATATATATGGCTTGTGATGATGCCCCTAGGGCATCAATAGGTTGGGATCTATCTCAGCCATTGACTAGGAAATGTTGCTCTCTTCTGCAGATCCCAAAGCAGTCCTATACCCTCATGTCACTAATAAGGGACAAAAGGAAATTCAAGGTGCAGGGTCATTCACAAGAGTTTTTGAGAAATAAAATTAGATCTGTTTTTAACAGAATAAAAAATTTTAAGGTTTATAATAGGTGCCCATCATTAACACTCTGAATAAGGGCTGAGGGGAGAGGATGAGTAAGGACCACTTTTTCCTGTTTTCCTCTCAGTTCTCCAGTCACCTGAACAAGCACCTCTGATTACAAAAAAACAACATAATCTTTAACCTCCCACATGTCTTTGTAGCACTTACTTCTCATGATCTCTTTGGAAGCTTGGGATTTAAGGAAGGAAGGAAACTGAAATTGTTGCTCCCTCTACTACCCCAGATCACATTATGGAAAGGTCCCAAAATCTGCCTTTCCTCCTTACATCCTCAAAAAATCCTTCACTAAAGCAAAAACCCTGCCCTCCAGTTCTAATCTTATATGTTTCCTTTCTTCCTAGGGAAGGAAAAACTATAGCTCCCAGAATCTTTGGTCCCTTGTCAGTCAGTTTGGTCAGTCCAAACCTTACCAAAAGAACTAATGCATCCTCAAAGAGTACAAATAACAATATATAAAAAGACAAACAACTAAAGATATCATGGCAAGGTCTCTGTGATTCCAGGTGTGAGAAATACTGATAGTTTGGTTTCCACAGATTCTATGGGAACAATGGGTGCATCGGCAACAGATCCTGAACAGGATGTATTGGAGGACCTAAGTCAGGGTGAAGGAGAAAGAGCAGAACACTCTACCCAATCACACAGAGGGAAGAAATCTGTGAGTTTATCTTTAGGGAGGGGCCCAGGCCAAGCTGGATCAAACTGGCTGGGATTCAAACTGACCATTGTCTGGTCCTGGGTTATACTGGTGGGAAAAAGAGAACCAATCCTGTGAGGGACAGTCCTGGAAAGGAGATGTCCTACCTGACTGGGCCCAATGATTGTAATGAGGGTGGGATGAAATGGGGTCAAGCCAAATAGTCCTTATATAACCTTTGTTCTGCTTCTGTGTGTGTGTGTGTGTGTGTGTGTGTGTGTGTGTGTGTGTTTTGTCCCGTGAGGGAACACACGCACACCCACTTCTCCAGAGAACTGTCAATAAAGGTATCTCTTCATTCACTCCACAAACTTTGATTTTTTCTGTTACCTGATTGGTTCTGATTCGGAGGCTGAAGGGGAGGAAGCAGCAGACCTTCCCAGGCTGAGCTCCAAACTGAGCTGATTCTGGGACAACAGATTTTACTTATAATACAGGCTTCCCTGACTTGTGAAAGTCCATTGTTAAATTTTCAGTATGAGCATTTACACCTCAGGGGGGAAAAAAACAGTTGCTACAAAACAGGGCTTGATTTATTGTTTTATTCATTATCTGGACTTAATATTGCAAATTAAAGTTTAAAAATGTACATGTATACATTCCTTCTCCACTCTGATAGTTACGAACCTAGCACACCCCCACACTGCTCCAGACATTGTTAGAGCTAAGCAGAAATGCAATGGAAAACCAAGGAAATGGAATCACCAGACTGAAGGCCTGGTGTTTAGATGATGATGATGATGATAACTGGAATTTGTATAGTACTTTAACTTTGCAAAGTCCTTCAAATCATTATCTTACTTGAGGTTCGCAACACCCCTGGTTCCTCCTATCCCTTCTGCCTAGAGCATGAATTGACCCTAGAATGTAAATGAGTCTAAATTCTTAGAATCAGGTAGGCATATCTGACCAACTAGAAGAACAAAGAAGTAGGTGGGAAAGGCAAGGGAAGAAGGTAGATCCTGACACAAAGGAATCCATCACAAACAGAAAGGAGTAATGATCAGAATTTACAGGATTTTATACTAAGAAGAAATCTCAAAGAATTCTATTTTTGTCCTCTTACTATGTACGCTGCTTTCTTATGAAGAGGGCATGATCATCATGCAAAGGAAGATGTAATTCACAGCTTATAATGGATGTGTGAAATAGGTTGAAGTATGGGAGGGAAGGGATGGAAAGTGAAAAGGGTGAAGTTCAGACTCAAAAATAGGACCCCAATCCATGAAAGGTAGTAGGAGCTTAGATTACCCATTGCACAAAGATAATGATATGTTCCAAGACACCCAGGAACCATTTAAAGGTTGCAATATTCTAAAGACCAGGTCCTTTATTAGATCACAATTCTCATGTTTGCCAATATTGTTCTAATCCTCTAGGATCCCCTTCCCCAAAGTCTTTTGCATCTCTTGACACAGAAAGAAGATTAAATAAAGATTCCTGGTTCCATCTCTCCATCAAAATGCCTATAGTTGTTATCAGGAAACTTAGGAGACCCAGAGCCTGGAGACTCTCATTTAGTTAGAAAACTCAAGGATATAGCCATAGGATATAGCTTCTTAGAATAAGATAAACCTCTTTCATCTGGGATGAAATCCCTTCCTCTTTCCCCTACCTCTCCCCCCACCCTCATTACAGATACATGATGTCGTGACAAGGGCATATGTCCCTTTTCACTATAATTAGGGTTCTAAGGAGAGGACAGGGATTTAAATTCAGTGTTCCTAGCACTGAGCTCTGGTCAATAAAGTCTCATTGCTTCTAATTCCCTTTGCTATTTCATGTGTTCTAACAGTAAACTTAGTGCTATACAAGACATATAAGAAGTTATGGTCCCTGCCCCAGGGGCTTACAATCCAAGTTAGACAGACAAATCAACTTCGATATAAAATACAATAGGCTAGATGACATAAAAACAAAACCAGTACAAAAGGACAGAAAATATGAGACACTGTGAATCGAAATCCATAATAGGAGAAAAGAACGTAATATGTGGGACCATTGTCCACAGGCAAACAACTTCACACAGAGCCCAGAGCAAAAACAGTGCCTGTGTTATTACAGATGTAAAAGTGTGTTACTCAGTCATGTTTTCATTTAACCCATGCCCACCCTTGAACCACAGTGAAACCTGACTACAGTGAAATAGACTCTATAGCTCACACCATTACAGAGCCCTGGCTACCCTGAAGTAGTTTTAGTTGGCACAGCTTCCCTGGCACTAGAATTGAAAAGCTCATGCCCTGAGCATCCTTCTCCTCTCACCTTAACCCCTAACCTTTAGGGTTTGACTTTTCCTATATTAAGAGAGTGGCTTTCTCAGTGACCTCACTTCTGTGTCTGTACCCCAGGAAGGTCAATGTCAGAAAGAAAAACCTTATGTGTAACAAAATAAGTCAGAGGAGCACTTTGTGGCAGCAATGCAGGTGTGTGTGTGAGAGAGAGACAGAGAGAGACAGAGACAGAGAGAGAGAGAGAGAGAGAAAGGGAGAGACAAAGAAAGAGAGAGGGGGGGG
>CM053580.1:84219699-84236533 GCA_028627135.1 Pseudochirops cupreus
GGGGGGGGGGCATATTAATTACTACCCACTAACTTACCTCTCTGATAAAAATCCCTCCCTTGTTACAAATATGTATATTTCCAGCAAAATAAATCAAAACATTGGCCTCATCTATGAATGCATGAAGCAGTCTGCATATTTGGTACATTAGGTACTGTCAACAAATTCTGGGAAGGATTCTGGGAAGATGGCAGGGTATGTCATAAAATTCCAAGCTCTCTAGATTTCCTTCATAAGTAAGACAAAATCGCATGTCAGAATAAATGTAGAGTGGTAAAAATAAACAAGAGTTGCAGCAGAACATTGGTCACATAAGACCTAGCAGCAGTCACATTAAAGATACAGGTCTTATAACACTATATTTCTAAGGGCAAAAGAACTGGGGTTGTGACCAAAAATATTATACCCAGCAAAGTTAAGCATAATCCTGAATGAAAAAAAAAGACATTAAATGAATTGTCAGACTTTCAGAATTGTGTTGCATAAAACCTCAAATCAATAGAAAATTTGATATATAAGATCCAAGAGAAATATAACGTAAACGTCAAAGACTAAATACAAGGGACTTAATAAGGACACGTGATTTACTTTTTATACGAGGAAATGTAAGTCATACGTCTAAGATTGTTATTAGTAATCGGGTAGTTTGAAAGAAAGATTGGGGTGGAGCTGAGTGTAATGTCATGCTAAAAAATGAACCATCTAGGATTAGGTGAAAAGAGCAATTATCTTATACATCTGATGTGTGAGAGGAAGAACACACACACACACACACACACACACACACAAGTCTTCTAAATTCAGAAAGAAATAAAAGGCTAAGGGACTTGGTAGGTGGGAGAGGATAAGAGAGGAATTTTGAAATAAGAGGGTGAGGGAATAGGAGAAGGAGAGTATATAGAAAGTTGTCTAGATTAATGGGAATGGGATAAAGAAGGAATAACAGATGCATTTAGAAGGCTTAAAAGCCTTCTAAATTCAGATAGAAACAAGAGAGTAAGGGGAATGGGGGGGGGAGAGGATAAGGGAGGGCTCTTTGGAAGACTGTAGGCTAAATAGAAGGAGAGCAAGGTAGCAGTAAAGTAGAGAAGTAAAAGTAGAAGTAAAGAAGTCAGGAAGGATAAGAAATAAGAGATACACACAAACATAAAATAAAGACCAGTAGTAGAATTTATTAGGAAAAAAAGCATAAGTGGTAATCATGATCTCAGACAAACTTAAAGTTAAAATTGATTTAATCTAAAGAGAAAAATAGGGAAACTATACTACATGTCAGTCATATTAATCAATATTGTTTTAGACTACCTAAAATAACTAGACAGTATAAGGTTGAAATATTCCTGTGCTGTAGGAGATGATGAGTTGGTAGACTTAGAAAAATATGGAAAGAGGGGCTTATCAAGGAAGATGTTATCCACCTTCAGAGAAACAGAGAACAAATAAGTATAATATAGTCTTACATAGATGCCTATGAATGTATATATCTATATATGAGTATGATTATAGATATCTAAGTATACGTACTTGCATGTTAGTGTATGTATGTGTATATGCATGTATATATGTTTGTGTGTATATATCTACACATATGCGTGTGTGTGTGTGTGTGTGTGTATAAACCCATGTTTAATTGTATCTTTCTTAAGGGGAAAAGAAAGGGGGAAAAAGAACAAAGTGAATATTGAACGTGAAGAGAACAAAAGAAAACTTACAAGGAAGTAAAGAAAAGATAGACAGCTCTGAACACAATGTATAGTGTTTATTATTTAGGCTTTCTTGAAATGGAAATTTATTGCTCTCTGTTTTGAATCCTCTCACATTCTGCTGTGTACATGGCAATCCTTTTTTCCTTTTCTTATTTTGTCTTTAAGTTTTAGCATTTGGGTTTATAATGTGTTTCTCTTTCTTATTGTGTCTTTAGGTTTTAGTATTTAAATTTAAAATAAATAAATTTTTTAAAAAAGGTAGTAGCTATGTTTCATCAAAGACTCTTTATCTCACCCCTGGTTCATTCCAAATGCTGCTGTTATTCTAGAATGTAAAATAGATATGATTCTTCTTCCTTGGGACATTTGGACCCTGAGGAGAACTTTTCAAACTCACATTTATCACATATTCCCCATCCATTCCAGGCTTCTCTCTCCCTAGTCCATTTACCATCATATGGGAAATCCTGGAAAACTTTGATGAATTTATTTCCTCTTGGGATAAAGTGTCTACAGGTCATATTGGGAGTAGGCCTTAGAGATGACATCTATTCCAGCATTTCGTCATATCCCGGGCTGGATATGCCCCTTATGTTAGGACTCATTCACCTTTTCCTCCCACTCCTATGAAATCATCTTAAAAATATCTTCCTTACAAGTCACCTTATCCATAGCAACACTCTAAGTTAGGTAGTCCAAGTATTTTCTTCCTTTATCAATAAAATTTCCAAGGCAAAGAGAATTGTTCATGTTCACATAGCTAGTAAGGGTCCGAGCTAAGATACGTATCCAGAAATTTTGGCTTTAAATCCAATGTTCTTTTCCATATCTCTGTCTCTCTTTTAGAGATATCTCTCTAGAATGAACAAGGCTCTGGAATGTAAACGCTCTTTTATTCTTTACCAATACAGAGTCCTACTATTTTATTTTAATCCTTCCTAGATCATCCCTCTCCCCTCCCCCTGAATGTAAGCTCTAGACATTGAATACCTCTTTCCACTCTGAAATACTCTTCCTTGTCTTTCTTTGCTTTGGTATCCTGAACTCTTATAACAGCATTCATTTAATGGTGGGGCAGATCATTGTTCAGACTGCTGTTTTGAGTGAAAATTCTTATGAAAAAGATTTTAGAAGCTATATTCAACGAGTAATAGCACTCATCCATATTTGGAATTTGTTCTTCTTGTTGCTGTTGAGTCATTTCAGTTATGTCTGACTTTTTGGTGACCCCTTTTGGGGTTTTCTTGGCAAAGATACTGGAGTAGTCTGTCATTTCTTGCTCTAGCTCATTTTATAGATGAAGAAACTGAGTCAAACAAGGTTAAGTGACTTGCCCAGGATCACACAGCTAGTAAATGTCTGAGGCCAGATTTGAACTCATGAAGATGAGTCTTCCTGACTCCAGGTCCAGCATTTTATCCACAGAAGTGGATTATAATCTCCGTTAGTTTGAGCTAATCCTTGGATTTCTGTATGTATGAGAGACAGTGCAGTGGAGTGGAAAGAGAAGAGGTTCTTGGTTCAAATCCTGCCTTTGATGCTACTTATATGATGTTGGACAAGTCACATAGCTTTTATATACCTTAGTTTTATGATCTGTACAATGAGGTATTTGGATTAGATAACCTCTGAGGTCCCTTCTGAATCTACATCTATGGTTTTCATATCCTCTTGTCAGAGCAATGTTTGAATATGTGCAAGTTCTAAAAGTTACTGTTGAGTTCTCTTAAACAGTACTTAAAAATGGTACTCTGGTGAATTGAAAATTTTGACACGTTTTTCTACAAATGGTCAGTTCCCATGCAGATGCTGTGGAAATCTGGATCAGGATCTACATATTCCTTAATCATGGTTGAATAGAAAAAGCGCTAGGCTAAAATCAGAAGGTTTGGATTCTATTTCTAGTTTTGCCACTAGGCTGCTCAATCTTAGAGAAGTAATTTAATTTTCTGTCAGTCATTTAGTAACAAACATTTATTAGGTACCTGCTATGTGCCTTGTGAATTAGAATTAGAAGAATGATAAAGACCTTTCTGGCTTTTATGATCTCTGATCAAGTAGGAGGACTTTCTTAAAAGATGGGGTTACTTCCTCATACAGAAACTACAATTATCATTGCACTAGAAAGCCGAGGATTTTGTAGGTATAGTCAGGACCAGAGTATTAAAATCTCAAGTGAAGTGACCTCTGTTCCCTTTTAAAGCTATTACATCATATCTCCATGTTTTATAAGAGCTTTGCTTAGACATCATGACACTTTATCTCAGTGGATAGAGTCCAAGCCATTACCCCCAGTAACATTTTGAGCAGGGCAAAAGGCCATTAACTTGGGGTAAGAACAGTCTGGATTCTGAGACCTCACCACTGACCTTAATACTGCCTGTGGTCAGGTAAACACACACACACACACACACACACACACACATTCACGACAAAATCGGAACACATTGAAATGTCCTTGTCCTGTCATTATTGTTCCAAGAACCATTTACAGATGACACATAATATGAGACAGGAAATCATTGAATTAAAAGGCGAATTTCATAAAGGACAGTTGGGGGACTTTTAGAAGAGAAGGGGACATTTAGACAAGTCAAAGACTTGTACAACTCAGAGATTAAAAGGACCTTGAGTGATCTCCTATTCCAACCTCATTTAACAATTGAGGACACTGAGTCTCACAGAGGTTGAATGACTTGCCCAAGGTCACACAGGATGTCAGCATCAGAGTCTGGACTGGAACTGAAGTTCTTTGCCTGCCCATTTGGTGCTTATTCTATTACACTGGGCTTTCTGTCAAAGGCGAGGAGTTCTAATCAGAGCTTCAGAACTCTGATTCTGCCAGTAATGGCAATTTCTTCCAGGTATGTCTGTTTGATTTCCTTCTCTTTTATAACACTTTCCTCCTGGGGTTGTGGTGAGGAATAATCAATAAAAATGAGTTTAAAGTTTCTCACAAACACAGAGTGCCATTTAAATGCTAAGTAAAAAGGATTCTTATTTCAGAATTCATTTCTCCCTATTCAAGATGTTGAACCAGCTGCAACATGAAAGTATCAATCCACTAAAGATCTTGAGGAATTATTTTCAATTTTAAGCGCTCATTTAAGAGAAGGATTTCCAGAGCAGATGTTTTATAGATATCTAATAGAAACACTCAGGCGCTTCACAGCATCTAACACACTGCTGGTATTCAAAAAATGTTAAATAATAGAAGGAATATCAACCATAGTGGATGCTTTATCCCTTTACACTGCACATCCAACAGAAAGCTTAGCAAAACTTCAAATTAGTTGATTGTTAAAGAGAAAGAAGATATGTGGATAACAACTTTGTTAGTGATATTTATATACCATTTTAGAGTTAATAAGTATTTCCACATGCATTCTGCTATTTGACCATCATCAACATTTTATTAGATGGGCATTATTATCCCCATTTTACAGGTGAAGAAGCTGAGATTCAGTAGAGTAAGGCTATACTAAAAACTAACTCAATATGGTGCTTTAAGGTTTACAAAGTACTTGCTTTCTTTTTTTTTTTTGAATGACTTGTTTATTTGTTTATTTACTTTTAATTTACAAGATTCGGTTCCACAATCACTTGAGTTTCCGATTTTCTCCCCTCCCTTCCCCCCCCCCCCCATGGTGGCGTGCAATCATGTATAGGATCTGCAAATACTTTCACATTGTGCAATAATTTGGTTATATAGAAGGGTTGTAACCAATGAGTGATCACTGGGAAAAAAAAGCAAAACTAAACATGAAAAAGAACGATAGCATGTTATGCTTCAGTCTCCGTTTAAACTCTAGTCTTTCTATATCTTTCTTTGAGTTTAGATTTCTCCTTCCATCCTGAGGCTTGTAGAGTTTTCTTTTAACTGTACGTTGCTGAGAAGAGTCCAGTTTATCAAGGTTGGTCATCATATGTATGATGTGTCTGTGATCGTGTACAAGTTTTGCCTGATTATGCTGTTCTCACTCAGCATCAATTTGTATAAGCCTCTCGAGGTAATTATGAAGTCCATCTCCTTCCCATTTCTTATAGCACAACAGTATTCCATTACATTCATATACCATAGCTTGTTCAGCCATTCGCCTATTGATGGGCATCCCCTATATTTCCAGTTTTTTGCAACCACAAAGAGAGCTGCAATAAATATTTTTGTACTTATGGGACCTTTTCCCACTTCTGTGATCTCTTTGGGAGTACTTGCTTTCTTTACAATATCACTATGAGGAAGATAGGGCCAGTATTGTTATTTCCATTAGAGATGAGTAAATGGAAGCTGAAAGAGGTTAATTGACTTGTTATAGTCATGTAATTTTTAAGTTAAAGTTGGGACTTATAACTAGGTTTCCTCAACTAAAAATGCCATGCTGTTGCTACTACATCATGTCAATTGTTGTTTTTTGTCCTTCATTATTGAAGAGGACTGATGACATCATGGGACAATATCTCAACTCAAGTGTGAATTGGAATTAAATGAGTCAGATGCTTGGGGTTGACACCCCCTAACTCATCAAAGGGTTTGAGACCTGTTGGTTACCTTCAACCAGGTTAGTCCATCTACCAAGGTGGTTTACTGGGGTGTGGCCACTATGTGGACTGTAGCTTCTTGGAGTCACAGGGGACAGCTAAGTGCCAGGTGGACCCCACAGATGGATGAGCAGCCTTGAAAAGGATTTGGTAAGCTCCCATACCAGAGGTGCTAATCCTCCTTTAACATCCCCCACCCCCACCCCTATTATGTCAGTAGTGATAGAAAAGATACAGATAAAAAAGAAGGTGCATTAAGATTTGCCAAACTGTGTGAGTCATGGAATGATGTAAAAATAGCTAACAAATCAGCCTTCTCATTCTGTGCCATGTAGGAGCAACAAAAAAGATTCAGAGATTCTACTTCTCTTGAAAAGAGAATATATACACCATTTGACCCAAAGAGATCAAAGAAAAAAAGACCTATGAGTATAAAAATATTTATAGTTAGCT
Source organism: Pseudochirops cupreus (assembly GCA_028627135.1). Lineage (NCBI taxonomy): Eukaryota > Metazoa > Chordata > Mammalia > Diprotodontia > Pseudocheiridae > Pseudochirops > Pseudochirops cupreus. The sequence goes on from CM053580.1 coordinate 84,226,398, forward strand.
CTTTTGGTTGTGGCAAAGAACTCTGAACTGAGGGGTACATATCACTTGGGGAATTGATGAACAAATTATAGTTTAGGAACGTAATGGAATACTACTGTGCCATATTAAATGATGAAAGAGAAAGTTTCATAGAAATTTATATGAACTGATGCAAAGTGAACTGAGCAGAACTGGGAGAACAATTTACGTAATAACATTTTAAAGACAAATGATTTTATAAGGCTTAAGAACTCTGTGACAACCACAATTCCAAAGGATCAAAGATGAAATATACTACCTACATCCTGACAGAGAAATAATGTACTTGGGGTAAAGAATGAGTCTTTTTTCCCTTTTGATGTGACTAATACATGAATTGTTTTGCTTGCTTTGCATATTTGTTACAATTACTTCCTTTTTCTTTATTCTTTTTTCAATGTGGGGGCATAGTAGGAGGGAAAAATGGATTTATGTTGATCTTAAAAATTAATTTTCAAAAGAAAAGAAGCATGGAATGTTTCTAGGATGCTTAACACATCACATGTACCTGTACTCATTTAATCAGGAATATTTCAGATAATGATATCCCTTCAGCTGTAACCACCATAGTTCTGTCTTTTTCTTGAGCTTCTGAAGCCTCTAGGTGAGCACTGGACAACTTACTTCAGTATGGAACCACTTCCTGAAGCTCCTAACTATCCTTGGGATAAGGAATTTCCTGGGGATTCTGGAAGATTCCAATCCATTTTGTGGGCTTCAACTCAGTAACTAATTAAAAACATAATCTTGATCTAGACAAGATTAAAAATATCTCCCTTCATTGTCCTTTCATATTAATAATGTTTATTTTATTTTCCTTTAATCAGGTAGAAGAAGTGTGGTGTAGAGGAAAGAGTGATAGTCTTGAATCCAAGAAGCCCTGATTTCAAGTTCTGACTCTAACACCAACTGGTGGTGTGGCCCTGGGTAAGTCACTTAACCTACCTGTGCTTCAGGCAACTCTCTAAGATGATAAGTTGCAGAAAAGGTGTAGACCTGAATTGGCACTTATGCCGGTGAAATCCCAGGTTGAATCCCTATCTACTCTACCTTATTATTGTATGTCCTGTTTCTTTAGGTATTGATAGATTTCTGTGAAATTACTGCTTAATCAAAGGTCATAGAATGAATTATAGTTAAGATAAGGGGAAATAGAGGAAGTTGAGAAATATAGGAATCTATCTGAATTCACATTGGTGAGTCCTTGTGAGTATGGAAGAAAGGACACAGTGGGGTAGAGAACTGCTAACATGGAATAATAGTTCACCTAAAAGATGTCTATAACAGCATCAAAGATGAATTTACTTGGGTCACAGTTTTGCCCAAGAGCAGACCCCATAGCCTACACCTGAAGTAGATCTCGTTTCCTCACTCTAGACTCATGTGGTACAGTAGAAAGAATTCTGGATTTGGTGTCAGAGGACATGGGTTGAAGAATGAGCTCTGCCCCTTAGTACCTGAGGAGTTTGGGGGCCTTTTTCTTAATTTTTAAGATGTTGGACTAGATGAATCTAAAGTCTCACAGTTTTAAATCCTAAGAAAGGGCACTAAAGAAATTCTGGAAACTGATATACGTGTGTGAGTGTGTGTGCGTGTGTGTGTGTGTGTGTGTGTGTGTGTGTGTATGTGTGTGTGTGTGTGTGTGTGTGTGTGTGTGTGTAAGAGTAATATACATTGGGAAGGAGGGAAAATGAAGTCCTGGCATGTACCTCAGAGTTCTTGAGTATGAAGAATTGGGTGAAGGCTGGAAAGTTCCAGTACAAAGATGGCGGGCAGAATGTGATACACCTAAGACGAATATATAAGATTAGGAAAAGAGACATTTAAAGGAAGAATAATTATTTTTTTCCTGGAAGCCAGTGTTTCTAATAAATATCATTCCAACCAAAATAAATTCTCCTTTGCCTCTTTTCCTTTTTGTTGATGGGAAGTCTGTCAAACCCTACATAAGCTTAGTGGTGAAAGTGCCGAAATTGTTTGCCAGGTTGGGCTGTCTAAAAATCTGCATGGTCTATGCTAATAGCGCGCTTGTCATGCTCACTGAGCCTTTGTTTCAGTGCCCCCAAAGTCTTTGCTATGCAAATCAAACCACAGGGGCACTTTAACATGTAAATCACATAATCTGCCTCATGTGGAATGAATTGATGGATTTTAAACTCCTTGACTGTTGGGAGGTAATGAACGGCACTTACTTAACCTGTATTATTGTACTGGGCATATCTCCTATGCTTGTCTTTACCCAGTTGGTGGAATTGTGCCAAGAATGAGCTGGGGCAATTATTAATATTACTCTTATCAGAATAAGAGAGGCCCCATCAGCTCTGAAATTCTGACCTCCTATCTGGGGAAAAATAAGTGCCCACTCAGTTCTAGGCTTTTGTGTCCCTCTTTAGGGTCTTTTTGTTGTTGTTCTTTGAGTGCTGAAGGGAATTGCAATCTTTGTGTATGAGGGTATTTCCATAGTCATTTTTTCAGGTGATGAAAACCATATTAGAAAAGAGTGATTTGATCCCATTCCCCTGGGAGGGAGTTCTTTTTCATGGCAAAAGTCCCAGGTAGTCCCTTGTCTCTGGGTTAGAATGCTTGGATTTTTATTCATGGTGCAGCCAGGGATGGTGGTGTTATGTGTATAAGTCATTTATGTACCCTGATTTTATACAATGGAGATAAACTTAGGAATAATGAGAACATTGACTATAACTGATTTGTAATCATTACTGAATTCCTTGGGAGAAAAAAATACTTTTGCTTTAGAAATGAAGTATGGCTGCCATCAAAAAATGTTAAATTGAAATAACCATGGGAGTGCTGGATATTATAGTACATTAAATATGATTCTCTAAAAACAAGTCAATGATAGATGGTACTATCTGTCATTAAGTGACCAGCTTATGGACAAGCAACTTGGCTTATCTTATGATAATCATTTAATATCTATTTAATAACCTCAATAAGGAGCAGAGCCTGAACTAATCAACCAGAAGAAGAGCCTGGACCTAATAGCTTCTTTGTTCTCTGAGTAAACTCAGAAAATACCTCTTCCTATGTCAACAAAGCCAGATGGGGCTGACATTATGCCCATTAAGGATGAGACCCTGTATTGGTAATGGAATTTGGAGATGCCCCTGTACTGGCTTGATTTTTGGGTTGAGTCTTAAAACCCAGAGCTTGTGAATCCCACTTGTGGGATGGACTTGTTGACTTGAAGAGAGAGGGCTGAACTGGGAGGAGCTGTGACTTGGGAGAGAGGCCCAAGTCTAGAGAAGGCCAGAAGGACTTTGGGAGAGCAGTATTCAGTATCATGGAGCCTGAGTTGCTGAAAGACTGCTGAGAGCCCATTGGAACTGCCACCTGGTACTGCCAAGGACTGAGGAGGAATGGCTGTGATGCGGGTATTTTGTCTGTCTGTTTTGATGTTGTTTTGCCAGATTCACCTGATGGTGAAGGACAGTGCTGCTGTTGTGGAGGTCCTGGAACCTGGCTGTTGGTTCAGAAGCCCCGAAGGAGGATTTTCTTGTGGTACCTGCACAGAAATCCTGGAAGAGGGCCTTGCTGATGTTTTCAGGGGTTCTGGGACTGTTCTACAGGCAGAGAGTGACTTGATGAGGACACTGGCTATGGCTTTGTTGAGCCTTGTCTCCCCAGGAACTGAGATTGCTGAGAGCTTGCCTCAGGTGAAGATGAAAGAAAGACCTTTCCTTGGGTATTCAATGCTGAGTGTAACCTTGTTAACTTAAGGGAGGATGGCCTACTGTGTTCTCCTGCCCTTTTTGAGATTCAGGGGTGGGAAGCCTTTGAGTGTTTGACCAAATGAATGTACTTTGTTTATGGTTGGAGACTAATCTCCATTTGAGAAGAGACTTTTGACTGACTAAATGAATATACTGTCTAGGGATGGAGTAGTACCTGGATTGAATTGAGAATTTGCTAAAGTAACAAGTTACACTGTATTTTGACTTTTTCTGTTCTGTGAATGTTTACTGAATAAATGGGGTTTACTATGCTGGTAATCCAAACCTTAGAAGTTGCCTTTGCTTGGCAATACAGACCCTTAACCTGAGGCACTAACTTGAGTAATGAGACTTTTTCTTATCTTAATATTTTTTGGACATATACTACATTATGGCATGTTAATGGTAAAGAAAACACAGATATCCTGGGCCATAATTTCAATTGACACTTTGTCACCTCTCTTATTTTATTGTATTTGCCACCTATCCAATTAGGAAAATTCCTTTCTCATACAATGTTTAAACATTTATGGAGATCATAAATTTGAGTGACACAGCCATCCTGAATTGGGATGGTTCTAAAATGTATTTAAGACTTCTCATTCTTTTGTTTAGGAGTCAGAACTTAGGTTTTGGTTCCACGTATGTACAAGCTTACTAGCTTTAAGAGAATAAACAGTATGAATTTACATATCAACTAGTCTGTATGCCTTCTTTAACCAAACTTTCAGGTTGATGCTTATTAGGTAGAATTTTGTTTTGAATAGGTTCATGCTACCTTTGTCTGCAAAGATGTTGCATTGTCTTTGATGGTCTTGATCATTTTACATAATATCTATATTAGCAATTCTGGTAAGATAGGTCTTTATTACTATCTTCATCTTACAAACAAGGGAACAGAGATTAAATGTCTTGACCACAGTGACTTAAGAAGCTCTATTATTTATGAGGACAGAGTTGTGAGGAATTCAGGACCTTCCAGGTCTTTCCTGTTAGATCTTGCTTCTAAAACTTCAGTTAGGACGAATGCCACATCAGTTCTGCTAGTCTGTTTGATACTCTCCTTATTCTTTGAGGAAGACTTATTTGTTGTGTTAGAAATTCCAAAGCATAGTACTTTGGAAAAGTAGTGCTTTGGAAAAAAAAAAGAACATAGTATTTTGGAGAAATATCAGTATTTTCCCAACAATTTGGTATTGTTGATATTTTTGAATATCAAAAATTCATTATTTTTGAATAACAGGTTCAAACACAACTGATCACAGCTATCTTTCTTCCAAATGACTTTTTACTGTCTAGTGAAACAGGTAAAGATGCTAGGCCTGTGCAGGAGTTGTTTTTCTTGTCAATCTAATAGATGGGTCATCTGTCAACTTGTTCCATCTTTTTATCACAATGTGCCTTTTATAGGTCACTGGATACACATTAAAAATTTGATATAATGGAAAAAAAGTATATGAAAGACTCATAAGAGCAGTCATCTTAAATCAAACAGTGAGACTGTGGTCCCTACTTCTAGTCATATACTATTGCTTCTTGTGTGTTTATAGGATGGTGAAAAACCTTAGTACTGTGCTATATGGGAATCCATTAAAGAAACTAGATATATTCAGCCAGGAAAAGAGAAGACAAGACAGGTTTTTATTAATGGGCAAATATTTGAAGGGCTGTCATGTGTAAGAGAGCTTAGACTCTTTCTTTGGCTTGTATAAAACACAGAGCAATGGGTACAAGTTATGGAGTGACAAGTTTTGGCTCCACATAAAGCTTCCTAATACTTCTAGCAATCTAAAAATGGAATGGGTTGCCTTTTGGGAAATAGTAAATTCTCTATAACTGGAATTATTTAGATGGAGGTTGTGTGACAGTTTGTTGGCAGTATTGTCAATGGGATTCATTATTTGGGTAATGGTTAAAGTAGATGGCCTCTGAGGTCCCTTTGGACTCTCAGATTCTATGATTTCATGATTTGGTTCTGGGGATATACTTCAGAAATGAGTTTTGAATCCTGAGGTCAAAGGATAAGTACCTTCACTGTTCATGTAGGTTGGGAGAAAACACCTAAGAAATTGTGTCTGTCAAGGTTCATCAACTGCCCTTTACAAAGACTCTGTTTTTCTAAAGATAAAATGCAGTGCAATGCTATTATAGGAGATCACAAAACAATTTGAAAACTAAAAAAAGAGATTCTGTCCTGACATGCTTGGCAGGCCCTTTGAACAACACATTATTTCATGCCCCGATGTTTAGCCATTGTTTCTTGGAAGTGTGTAAGGTGCAAAATTGAAATCAGCTTCTTTGTTGTGAAATTCAGAGGCATCAGTTAGGTGGCCAAAGTGAAATAATTGTACAATATTGTCCTGTAAGCTTAGGGGATATTTTTTAAAAATTGCATTTATTATTTTTTCAATTAATAAGCATTTATTTTCTTTCCTCTTGTTCCCTCCCCCCAATTGAAAAACAACAAAGAAAAATAAAAAAAAACCATTTCACAAATACGTGTAGTGAAGCAAAATAAATTTCTTCATTGACCATGTTAAAAAATGTTTCTCATTTTGCATCTTGAGTCTATCACCTCTGTCAGGAGGTGGCTAATATGCTTCATCTTTAGTCCTCTGGAACAATCATTTGTCATTGCATTGATCAGAGTTCAAAAGTCTTTCAAAGCTATTTTTTCTTTAGAAAGTTGTATAAATTGTTCTCCTGGTTCTGTTCATGTCTCTCTATTGGTTCATATATACCTTCCCAACTTTCTTGGAAAACTGTTCATTTTACCATGTCTTACATGTCTTATAACAAATTAATAGTCCATTACATTGGTAAGTAACCTTTTGTAGACATGCTCTAGTGGACATTTGAAAGACACTCACTAAAATGTAGTACCTATTTGACCCCATCTACAAATAAGAAGTCACATTTATATATTTCTTTGCAATTTTTAAACAGCAGAAACAAACAAGTATTGCTCCTTACAACAATGCTGTGAGGTAAAGAGGCAAGTTTTATTGTTCCCATTTTGTAGATTGGTAACCTGAGGTTTAGAGAAGTTAAGGGACTTATCTAAGACCATCTAGGCTGGACTCCAATCAATATCAGAGGCAGGGATTGATCAGATTCTGATTTCAAATTCAGCACCCATTCCCTTACTCAAAAAATATAATTAGTATAGATGTTTTCCATAACCACTACATGTTACGTATACGGTTGGATGGGTAGCCCATTGGGTTGGTTTGTTAATGCATTTTTTTTGGACGGGTACTGTAGGTGGCCAGTGATTTGGGCTCAGAATTAAATAAGAAGGGGGAGCAGGATGGGTTGCACTTGAAGAATTATTCAGTACTTTCAGTGATCCCAATGTGTTCCCTGAAGCAAAAGTCCATCACATGTGATACTAATATTGTCCTGGTGATGTTTTGTAGCTGGTAGTCTTAGAGCCTCACGGTATCAGATAAATCAAAACTACAGTTGCCTCAAATGGCATTGGAAAGATGCATGGTAGGTGTAAGTAGGCTGCAGCAGATTACCAATGTTGATTAGCCAGTGTGAAGTCATGTTATCTCCTAATGGAGACCGACCAGGGCAGACCAAAGACACCAAGGAGTCTTTGGAGTAATGATACTTCCAGCCCAAATGCCCTTAGTTGTCAAACCAGAAAGCGACTCTTGAGGTGATAAAGTCTGACAACTGCTCTTGTAGGTGTCGTAGTCACATCTCTTGAAGATCCAGAAAAAAAAGTTCTTGTCCTTAAAGTCCTTGACACATTCACGTTGTTCGGTATCATATACTGATATGATTTTATCAGTGAAAACGACACTAAAGAAGACCCGTTGCTGTCTACTTTGCTGTTGTGTCGTAAGGATCAGGAAACATTTCTAGCTGACTTGCAGCTGAAACTTTCCATATACGTTGTCTTCCCCATTAGAAAGTGAGTTTCTTGGTCTTGCTTTTCTATTTGTGTTTATTTATATCTATGTTTAGCACAGCACTTTGCATATAACAAGCTCTTAATAGATGCTTCTTCATTCATTCATTAATTCATCAAATACATGTGTGACCTGAATAAGAGGAAGGCTAGTCATATAATAAGAATCTATGGTGACTGATGGACAGATTGAGGGATGCGCTGATATTCACAAAGGAATTAAAACACTGGAGGAAGGACTCCCAGAAAGTTGTGTAGATCTTTAGTGGAGGATTTGTGGAAGGACACGATAATTTTCACAAAGGTTGAGAGGCATTGATAGATTATGGTATGGCCTTGCTTTTTAAGCATCTACTCTAGTAAGATAATGGAAATATCCAAATATGTATAAATCTTCACTAAGCTATTCAGACCAGTCTCCTCTATTGTCCCTGTAACAAAAGCACACTTATTTTTGCTTGCTGCCTTTTTCATGCTATTCTTTCATGCTGAGTTGAACTTCCCTTTCCTTTGTATCCATTTAAATTTTATTCTTTCTTCAAAAGTCAGACTTAACATCTTTCTTACTACTCTTATCCTTAGTGATCTTTCCTTTCTCTGAATGACTGGTTATAAACTAACTATCTTCCCCATTCATTTGATGCTTACTTTTACACTATCTTGTATTGCTCTTAAATGATTGTGTGTAAGTTTATTTCCCTTCCCTGCCATCAAGATTGTAAGCTACTTGAGGGCACAGGCTGGGTCTCATACTTCTTTGAAACTCCTAGCAAAGCAGTAAGCATGAAACAGATAAAAAATTATTCTGGGGGTTGATAGTCAGAAAAATGAATTACTGATAAACCTTATCTTAAAGAATTTTATATCTAGACCTAAAAACCAGTCTGGAAAATGCTGAATTTGATATAATAGGAAAATGAATGCTGATGTTCATGTTTGGATTCTCTTTCCTCTCTTCATGGTGCCACACTCCTTGCTTACATGAAGGTCTTTACAAAATCTAGGTTGTGAGGGCAGAGAAAGAGGGCAGGAAGCAGTACCAAGGCATGCAAGAATACTGAACTCATCTGCATGGAAAACACAATAGGATTCTTTCTATTTTTCATAGGGATTCTAATATTTTACACAAAGGCAACACTGTCCTAAGGGAAGTATTTGTGTGATTCTTTCACCAAAGACTTCACAAATTAAATTACCCTGCAGAGAACTTTGTAGTAATTGCTAGAAGAATACAAAGATATTCCAAGCACTTGCTCCAAACCTAAAGAACAGAAAACTTGGTTGTGGAGGGAGTGCCTTGACTGTTTGAAAATATTTCACAGATTATCCCTCACGTAGAAGAGGGATTAAACTTCTCTTTGAATCCAGAGGCAAGAATAAGGAGCAATGGGTAAAAGTTGCAGAAATAGATTTAATCCTGATTTAAATGTAGCAATGGTTGTGGGATAAGTAGAGATGTAGAGATGTTCTTTGCTGCCTCCATCCTGCTATAGGTTCATTGTCCACAAGAGTTTCTCAGTGTAGTAGTCCCCTCCCCTACTTCACACCCCTGCTTGCTGGGTGGGTCCCCAGGAAAGTATCTACTACTACTCAGGGTTCTAGGGGTTACCTGTGGGCAACTGATAATATCATTTTAGCCCTTGATCTCCCACTGGTATGCTTTCCATTAACAAATCAGTCAGTGGGCACTATTAAGTCCTTTAAAAAATTCTTTTATTGATATCTTCTGTTTTTACATCATCATAATTATTCTAAGTATCTCTCTACTTCCCCTTCTCAGAGTGCTATACAATATAACACATAATAGGTTTTAGAGGGGGAAAACCAGCATAAATGATAAATTCATTGAAAAAGTCTGAAACCATGTTCTGTGTGTAAACCCTATGAGCCTCCCACCTCCACAAAATGTTGGGTTAGGGGTGTCTTCTCATATCTCCTCATTTGAATCTTGCTTGAAATTTAGAACTTTGTTACATTTACTTTTGATTTTTTTTTTTGGTGTGTAGTTTTTTGCATTCGTATTCTTGTAGTTACAGTATATATTGTTTTCTTGGCTCTGTTTACCTCACTCTGCATCAGTTAATATAGATCTCTGTATTCATTGCGCATATCATTTCCTAAAGCCCAGTAAAATTCCATTACATTCACATATCACAATTTGTTAAGCTATTTCCCAATTGATGGGCATCTGCTTTGTTTTGCAATATTTATTCCAAGATGCTACAACTCATTTACTAGATCCAGAGGTCATATTTCCTTCTGTTGTTAATATTTTCCCTATTGATATATCTGTTTATATTCCAGGTCTTTGAGTTTCTTACTTCCTGAGACCTTTGGTAATTTTATCCTCCCCCACGTCCCCAATTTTCTCCTATTCACTTTTTGACTCTGTCCCTTCTTTTTTTTTTAAAATTTATTTTATTAAATTTTTTTTGAGTTACATATTTTCTCCCCGTCTTTCCCCC
>CM053580.1:84237033-84260471 GCA_028627135.1 Pseudochirops cupreus
GGAACTTGAGATACACAGGCACTGCAGTTGGGAGATCCATCCTGCCCTACCAAAAAGTGACATAGGAGAGAATAGACTGGGGGAGGGGGGAAATACTGGGATGGCTGTTTTGGGGTGGTGGGCGGGGGAAAGACGGGGAGAAAAGATGTAACTCAAAAAAATTTAATAAAGAATTTAATAAAAAAAAATAAAAAAAAAACTCTCAGTGGTACTTTGACTTTGTTTATTGTTAACATCTTTCTGGGCTAAGTGAATGACAACATCTTTGGTGTGAATTTTCAAGATAGACCACAGAGAAGGAATTCGAATGCTGAGGGTCCTAGGTTCTTCTCCTAACTCAAGTGAAAAGTTCTCCATGCTTCTCACTAAGTTGTTCTCTAGCAGTAGAGTGCCAACTTAAGAGAAAACACATTAAGTACACCTTGTATTCTCTAGTCCAAAGGAGTCAAACATATGGCCAACAGGCCCCATGTGGCCCAAAGCACTCCAGAACATGTCCCAATCCAGAATAAAAAGTAATTGGAAAATATTTAACAAAATAAATAAAATACAATAAAACATAGCTAATATTAATATGTGATTTTATAGTCAATCTATGGCTCACAGGGATCCTTATGTACAGATTAGTAACCCTCATTTCTGTTTGAGTTTGACACCATTGTTTTCATCTAAAGGCTTTCCACCTATCACTTTATGGGGGACTGGGAAAATATACTTCCACCAATTAAGAACAGAAGTTTTGGCAGCACTTTCCATGATTTTCCAGAAAACTTTAACAGCAAGCACCCTAGCATACCCAAAATGACTGCTAATACAGGTTCTCTGATCTGCTTTTCTAAAGGAAAGCAACTCAAAAGGTGTTAAAAATCTTACTTCAATTTATATATACATATATATATATATATATATATATATATATATGTAAATATATAAAATTCACCTAGTTCAGGGGGAAAAAGTCAGTGCTCTGTACTTCAGAAAATACAAACAGACAAAAAATACAGAGAAAATAATGCAATTCAACAGACCAACAGACAGGGCTTCTAGCTGTCTGACCATTACACACATACATAGTTAGTTACCAGAGAGAGAAGCACCAACATCTGGGTTTTCAAAGCTGGGGGGCTCAATGGATACCCATAGTCTCATCTGGCCAAATCACACAACTCTTCCCAAAAATGAGCCCCAAAGCAAAATCTCACCTCAGAGTGTATATAGTCTTCTTCAGAGATGTTCAGAGAACATCACAAGCCTTGTGATCCACTTGACTACAAAGTAACAAAAGTTGTGCCTCCTGAAAAACAAGCCTCCCACCACAGGCTCCATGTGAGCATATTCAGCCTATTGTGGGCAGTCTGTTTTTGAATCACGAAAGGTCCTCAAATTCACCTAAGCCTTCCCGAAAAATAAGCCTCCCCTAAGCAAGTTTCTCTTGTTGGGCTCCAATATTCCATACCCAAAGTATAATACATAGAGAGGGGAAGCAGCAGTCAGAAAGGGAGCAGCAGTCAGAAAGATATAGTATGCAGAGAGACATAAAGGAAAAAGAGATGATCCCCATCCCACCCCCCAAAAAATTTACAACTTAATAGAGACCCAGGGCATCACTATTGGGGAAAACAAACAAACAATGCAAGGAGTATATTCAACCTTCACCAAACGAACAATCATTTTTCTATTTATCCACGTAGATAATAGAATGTTCATTCTTTTTTTCTTGATCTTCTTTGAAGTTATCAGTAGAAAACATACATTAAAGATATTTCTAAAGCAGCCATCTTTACTAATCCTAAAGGATTCAACCAAACGACAATATTCAGACCAAAAAAGAAAGAAAGAGGGACTTGCAATGGAATAGTTGAGAACAGTAGCAGTATTAGAAGAGGCATGGAAATACCTCTGTCAGCCCAATAAAGCATTCCAGTTGTTGTTTGTGGTCTCTCATACTACAGATGGACGCAGCTTAGCTGAGGCTTGCTTTGGGCTTCAACTCTTTACTTAAGCAGCACTTGGGTTCTAAGAAACGGTTGCTATGTCAACCAGCCACAGGACTATATATACATTCATGACCAAAGCTTATTCTTGGGGCTTTGTTGCCTCTATTTCAAAAGTTTGAATATCTTATTGCTAAACTGCTTGCATTCATGCATTAAGACCCGGGAGAGTTGGGCTGCATCATTTTTTCAGGCAGGTGAAAAACCCACGATGAAATATCCCAGCCGGGCACCAAGCGACCTTTCCACTTCACCATTTTACAATAGTCATGGGCCAGACTGTTCTATTTGCACAAGCCTCAAAAGGTTTGGTGTTTAGATGATAAAGGGCACCGCTTTTTGTAATCTATTATTAACTGTCATATGTGTGTATTACCACAGAAGCACTCTAAAGAGAAAGCAAGGAACGCCTGTGAAGTGGAATTATGAAATCCTTATTTTGCCTTTTGACTTCCCTGCTGCATTTAATAGGGCATATTTCAGTACAGTTCCATCCCAACATTCACCCATAATCAACACATTTTGCTAACCAATCTACTTCTGGTCTGATGCTAGTGCTGTATTTGAATAAATCTGTAATGTTGAAAGGAGAGAGAGAGAGAGAGAAAGAGAGAGAGCTCTTTAATTACCTTTTCTTCTGTTTATGTTCTTTTAATGACTTTTGTTCAAATGATTTTGAATTTTCAGTCTGTTTATTTTATTTTATAATTATTGCATGACTACATTCACACTGCCATTTCAATTAGATTTTGATGGTTGATAAAATCATTGTTGACAGGAAGAGCACAGATGAATTTGGGAAAAACCAGATTAGTGATGTTTGTGTTTGCTGCATTTAAATAAAATGAAAAGTCCTGGCAAGGATGTGATCAGATCTGAGTGTTTTAGGAAGAAAAAGAAAAAACCAGCTCTCAGAGAAATGAGGTCTTTAGCAGAGAAACTGCTTCCTGTTTAGACATCATTTCTAATCCTCAAGTATGTAGCCACTTCTTCTTTAAACAGATTATAAAACCAAAAACAATCATATAATCTCTGCTAACTAGAGGTTTGCAGCTACACAGATTGCTCAGAAAGAAGCAAAAGAGAGAGAGAGAGAGAAAAGAAAGGAAAAAGGAGAGATCTAACTATGGATAATGTGAGCTAAATCCATTTGAGTTGATAAGGTAGAGAAAGCCTAGCGATAAGCTCAAGGGGTTAAGACTTTATGTTCACCAAAAAGATCAATATCTAGGTAAGAAAAAATTTGATAATACTTCCATCTCCAATTAACTACAGAAGTATACATACAGCAGATGAAAAAGAAGAGAAAGACAAGGGATTTTGCTTTTCCAAACAGAACCCTGCCAAGACACAACTCTGCTTGGTTTCTTATCTGTGGAACAACTGTGTGAAGGACAATGTTTTAAGTGCTAAAATATTTGAAGAAGGAAAAACTCTAGAATTTCTGTTGAGCCATTAAATAGAAAATGAATGTTTTAAAGTTCAGTGGAATTGTGGGCACTCTACTTCTCACACTAACAGATTGTCTAGTCTGTCTATCTTCCATAGCAATTTGGGGGCTCATTTATTCATTCTCAATCAATATTCATTCAGTCTTACCTTTCCTTTCCCATCTAACAATCCTAAAATGGAGAGGACTAGTATGGCAAAGTCACCCAAAACATAGACTGGTAAATGATTTGCCCAGACTCACATGACTAGCTACATAGTGGCAGAGCTAGAAGAGGTAGTACAATACAATGAAAAGAATACTGACTTTGGAGTCAGAAAATCTAGATTTCGGTCCTTCCTTTTAATTTCTGTGCTACCTTGGACAAGTCACTTAATCTCCATGGGACTCAGTTTTCTCGTCTACAAAATTAAGGGGTTGTACTACATGGTTTCTGAGGTTCCTTCTAGCTCTAAATCTATAATATAATGAATAATGTAAAAATAATATATTATCCTAATTATGAAGACACCATACCCTGTAATAAATCCAATGAACATTTATTAAGTATCCACTATACATAAGGCATATGCTAGGGACTTAGGTGACCCCTGTGAAAGGGTCATTTGACCCCCAAAGGGGTCGTGACCCATAGGTTGAGAGCCTCTGATGTAGACAGACCTGAGCCTTGGGGAGATTATTTTGATAGTTATATAAAGAATGGATTGGAAAGGGGAGAGACTGGAGGTTGGGAGGGCAATTATGAGGTTATTAAAACAACAATAAGAGCTAACATATGCATAGCATATGAAGCACTTATATAGCTCTGAGGACCATTATCCCAAATCCCTCTCTTTTTGAATAGTCAGGTCCACCAGAACAAGACGGGGGCTACTTTCTCTGCTCCTCCAGGGCTAGGGGTATCCTTGAGGATTTGGGGTAACTTTCTAATATGATCAGCTCAAGCCCTCATTCTGTTGTGTTTTCCCCTCTACCAATCACCAGTGACTACTATCCCCAGTTTCCTTTAGTAACAATAAGTACCATTAATTAGCTGTTACAAAGGGACATGCACTGAAAATGTGTGTGAGTGTGTGTGTATATGTGTGTGTGTGTGTGTGTATGTGTGTGTGTGTTTATGAAGAACAGATCCTCTCCACCAACTCGGAACAAACTTCCCACTACACCACCTTGGACCCTGGGTTCAAACTTAAAAGGTTGCTACAAAGCATTGACTCCAGCAAGTTTACTTCTGGACAGAGTTGCTTCTTTGGTTATAAGACTCAGCAGCTTGGTTTGGGGTTTAATCTGCTTCTGAACTGGATTCCTACAGATCTTCAGGACTATGCTAGTAGATCACGCTCAGTCGTCCATAAACTCTGGCATGGATTTTCATCACTAAACCTCTGGTAGCTCACTTCACTTTGAAGCTCATAAGGTCACAACTTGGTCTTTTCCATCTTCTTCACCTAAAGCAGGAAAGAAGAGACATAACGGATAGAAGTAGAGTACCGTGTGTTCAACCAAGCAATGAATATGTAATAAGTACCTACTACATGCTAAATTTAGTCTCTGCTCTCAAGGAGTTCACAAACTAGTGGTTTCAGATCAAGTGGGGGTTGCTGGTGCTAGTTTTATCTTCCTACTTGGAATATCATAGCAGTACTGGCTGAACCAAGAGGGATAGTCCAAATAGAAGAGAAGGAACAGTTGTGAAAGATGATGAGGAAGTAAAGGAAATAATGACTGCAAGGGAGGAGTGATGGAGAAGAAAAAGTCAAAGATGACTTCAAGATTGAAATTGAGTGACTAGGGAGATATTGTCAACATCAAAAAATATGAGAAATTTGGAATGATGTGAAGGTGTTGGGATGATTTTAGTTTGAGAAATGCCTTGAAAAACCCAGTTAACATTCCACAAGCAGGAGTGAAGCTCAAGATTTAGAGGCTAAGGATAAATCTAAAGATTTTGAATGGAAATTCTTAAAATAATCAAGAAAGGAAATAGAGGGGAAAAAAGATAAAAGAAGACAACTGAGGAAAGGACTTTTGGCAACAACCACAGTTATAAAGGGAATGTAAGGAAGATGATTGTCCAGTGAAAGAAATCTAGAAAAAAGCAGTCAGATAAATTGAAGAGAACAGAGCTGGGGAAGCCAAGAAAGGAAGGAATATTAAGAAGTTTCTCAGGTTTATAACCATGCACAAATATACTCAACTTCTCAGTCTTCCTTGCCACACACAACCAGTTTCCAGATCTTGCCATTTCTACTTTCCCAACATCTCTCCCATCCATCTCCTCTTCACTCAAACAGCTACCATCTTAGTTTAGGACCTCTTTATGTCATGCCTTGATTACTTCAATGGCCTCCTAACTGCTCTCCCTATCTCGAGTTTTTGTTTGTTCGTTTATTTTCAACCACCCCAGTCCAACCTACATTCTGCTGTAATAATAATTTCTTGAAGGCTGATTTAACCATGAGACTCTCCTACTCAATCCACTCCAGAGGTTTCCTATTGCCTCTAAGATCAAACTCTTTCGTTTAACTTTTAAAGTTCTGCACAACCTGGCCCCAACCTATCTTTCTAGTATTTTTGGACATTAGTTCTGCAACCCAGCCAAACTGACCTTATTTGTCGCTCACACATCTTCTATCTCTATGTCTTTGCACCAGTCCTCCTGCATACCTGGATACCCTTACTCCTTATTCCTTATTCATGTAGCTCCTATATTTCTTTAAGACACAGCTCAGGCAGCATCATCTGCATAAAGGCTTTCCTGATTACCACAACTGCTAGTGCCTTCCCTTCCAGATTACCTTACCATTAACTACTTTGCATATATCTGCAAATATTCATTTTTTGTTTATGCTGTATGTATTTACATATGTGCATGTTGTCTCTCCCCGATAGAATATAAACTCCATGTAAGTAGGATTATTTCAATCTTTCATTTGTATCCCTAATGTCTGGTCCATAGTTGCTGTTAAATACTTGTTAATTGATTAATTGATTGATTGTGTGACCCCAGCAAAATCATTTAACTTCTTGGTTATTCAGCCATAAAACAGAGTTGGATGATATCTACAGTTTTTTTTCCGGCTCTAAAATGCTAAGCTTCTGAACACTGTATATTGTTCTCTACCACATTATATTACAGTAATATGATTCACTCATGTTACTTTGGTATTGTTTAAAAGGATTTTGTCAAGTCAATAATGCTATTTGAAAAACAGAGCTCTTACTTGTATTCTTACTAACATTTGCTTACGAAAAGTATGATATTTTTTCCACCTCGCCATCTTTTGCTTCTTTTTCTTTTGACTAAATTTTTGGAATGAAGATAGACTGATCAATTTGCATTCTCTTTCTGGTCAGTTTTATCTTTGAAGGTCTTGAACTTAGCAAGACCTCTGGTGTTCCATTTCCAAAACCTCAGGAAGATATTTAAATTATTCCTCTCTTAGATTATTTGGGAATTTAGAGCTGGAATGGGACTAAGAGAGCATCTCTTTCAACCCTTTCATTTTACAGATGAGTAAAGTAGAGCCCAGAAGGTTAAGTGATTTGCCCAATAGTGCACAGTTAATGTCACTTCCCACCTCCAGAAAAAGATACCCTTTCCCACAAATTTTTCAAATAGACTGTAACAATAGAGATAAAATACTTTGATAAATATTTTTCTCGATCTAAATTTGGAGTACAGCCCTTCCTAACAGTTCGTTCACAGGCTGTCTTCTACAACGATTGCTATGCACACCCCCGCTCTCCTTGCTCCTCTGTAATCTCTCTACCCTGATGATCTCTCTGCCCTCAGCTTGTCCTCTGTGATTGCTCTGGCCTCCTCTGCTTTCTCCTAGTTCCCTCTGCCCTCATCTGCTTCTTTGTGGTCCCCTTCTTCCACTTCTGCTCCCCTTTCAGTGCCCTTCTCTGCTCCCTGCGTGATGCCTCTGCCCTCCCCGACTTTTTCTATGATCACTCTCCTCCATTTTCTCTGTGATCTTTCTGCCCTCTTCAGCTTTCTCAGCTTTTTCTAGTGCTCAGGAAACCTCAGAAGGTTCAGAGATTAATTTCAGTTTGGATAAGCATCCAAACTTGGTAGTGCTGAAGTCAATGCTTTTACTGAAACTCTTTGGACAGGAAATCGCACAAGAAAGGGCTGTCTCGTGCAATTTCTTGCACTTCAGGGGTTTATCAAGAGAATAATTTCCCCTCAAGTACTGGAATACTAGACTTTCAGCTTCATAGCATGGGAGGCATGAGAGAAACATAGAAAGAAAGAGCTTTGTGAAAAAGATGGTTCTTGTTTTCACAGGCACCATTTACTCTTTTCCATTCCCTATGAGCTAAATGCGATCAATTCATATTTATTTAGCACATACACTCACCCAGTGTGCTTCAGCTGAAGAAAATGCCAAACAAGTGTTAAGTCAGTCTGACTTAACTCATGAAAAAGTTCTGGTCTGGAAATATTCCAATAATAAAACAGCAAGAAGGGTTGTCTTTTCCTTTTTTTTTCCCTTTTCTAGAATTTACTTTGAAGATTGGATTTTTTTTTCTTTTTTGGAGGGCAATTGGGGTTAAGTGACTTGCCCAAAGTCACACAGCTAGTTTTTGTGTCAAGTGTCTGAGGCTGGATTTGAACTCAGGTCCTCCTGACTCCAGGGTCTGTGCTCTATTCACTGTGCCACCTAACCACCCCAAAGATTGGATTTTTTTATCTTATGTCTGCTAATATGTATGTATGTATATATATATATCTTTGCATACACATACATGCATACCTACTTTGATTCATGTAATAGAATTATATAGACACTACAGAAATAAAAGGATTTCCTGCCTTCCCAGTTCCAGATAACAGATCGCCAACTAGTCTCCTCCCAAGCATCATTAGGAAGCAGTTGGTGAACCAGGATCGCTGAGATCAGTGTTCAGAGTTGATTTTCCACATCAACTATTTGGTGATTTTTTTATTATTATTTTGATACACTCAGACACCTGTGTCTGTTAGTGATAAACATTCTATAGGAAGGGCCTCATCTGAGAGAATTTGAGAAACCAGGGGCCTGCCCTTTCTATCCTGGTAAAATTTGAGCTTTGGTGGTTTGTCCCTCTGGTGCTTTATCTAGAGCCCAGAAATGCTATTTTCCAACTGGCTCTTTTGTTTCCATTTGAAATGTTCAATCTCTACAAGCGAAATACATGAGAGATCAATGGCATCTGTTTTTCTCTCTCTCCAGCTTTGAGTTAATCTCAGAAGATCTATTTCTGCAGTTTTTCTGTCAGCCCTCTTATTTCTTTTTGTTTCTATCAAAACACCTTTCCAAATTTCTCATTTGTTTTTTCTGTGAGCTTTCCTGGACTCTTTTTTGAATATTTCATTAAAGAAGTAAAATTATAAGGATCTCAACTCCTTGCTTTTCAACATTTACTCAAACTATGAGCTTTTAACTTCCTGCTCAGAGGTAATTGGTACAAAAGTTCCTGTCACCCATTATAGAAATGGGGTGTTCCTAGGGTTTAGCCTACTTTTGCTTAGGATGCTGCAAAGAACAGATGGGGTTTGAAATCAAATAGTCTCGGGTTGCCTATGGGATTAGAAGGGGGAACATCAGTACCTATCTTAGAAAGTAACAAATTATATTTAAAATGTTTTTAACTAGACTGATTCTTCCAGTGATGTAATGACATGCTGCCAAAATATTGCAAAAGCTATTGGCATGTCACTTTCTTAGTATAAACACAGGAAAGGCTTGTGATGTTTCCAGGGTCTCCTTCTTATGAAATCAGCCTCCAAACATCACACACACCTAGTTAGCTTCGAATATATCCATTGTGCCAGGCTGCATCTCTAAAGTTAAGCATATGTAACATTTGGAGCACTTCCCTGTCACATATGGGGTTCCCTGAATAGCTACCCCAGGCTCAAGGGAAGCTAGGTGGCTCAGTGGATAGAGTGCCAGGCCTGGAGTCAAAAAGACTCATCTCCTTAAGGTCAAATCTGGCCTCAGACACTCCAAAGCTGTGGGACCCTAGACACTCACTTAACACTGTTTGCCTCAGTTTCCTCATCTGTAAAATGAGCTGGAGAAAAAAATGCAAATCATTCTAGTATCTTTGTCAAGAAAACTCCAAATGGGGTCCTGAAGAGTCAGACACAATTGGAAAAAAAAAAACTACCGAACAAAAGCAAAAACCCCAGGGTCAAGATACTTCATGGATCTACATCCGCTCAAAACCATAGTTCATGGGGCTCCTCTAAGATGTTGTTTTTTTGTTGCTGTGGTTTTTTTCCCCAAGTCAGCCAAAGAACACCTAATTAGGAAACAGTGCAATAGTCAAGACAACTCTGAGAAATAAATATATTTTCCAGGAGAGCTTGTCAGTCAGAAACTATGGGTTTTCTCTTTGCAGGGTCAGAAGACAATAGAATTTTGCGTTAGAAGAGATCTTAAAAATTTCACTAGTCCACTTGTTTTGCAGACGAGAAAATCAAGGCCTGGAGAGCCAAAGGCTCTCCACACAGAGGGTGAGTATTAAAACCAAGATAGAGTGTTGTGGTTTGGTCATTTCAGCTGTATTCAACTCTGCATAACCTTATTTGGGGTTTTCTTTGCAAAGATACTGGATTAGTTTGCCATTTTCTTCTCTAGTTCACTTTTTGGAGAGGGGAAGGTAAGGCAATTGGGGTTAAGTGACTTGCTCAAGGTCACACGGCTAGTTGTTGTGTTAAGTGTCTGAGATCACATTTGAACTCAGGTCCTCCTGACTCCAGGGCCGGTGCTCTATTCACTGCGCCACCTAGCCGCCCCATCTCTGGTTCATTTTACAGATGAGAAAACTGAAGTAAACAGGGTTAAGTGAATTGTCTAGAGTCACACTAGTAAGTTTCTGAGGCCAGATTAGAACTCATAAAGATAAGTCTTTATAACTCCAGATCCAGTACTTTCTTAGCTGTGTTCAAATGCTCTGGATAATAGTCAGCTACCTTAAGTCAATACTTAAAGTGTATAAATGGATTTTCAATTTTCAAGGAAGTAAAATTCAGTAAAAATAATATGTATGTATGCATAAATATTTAAAGCAAGAACATTAGATTTGGAATCAGAGAACCTAGATTTAAATTCTACCCATCACACTCAAAACTATAGCCCACAGACCCCTTCTGATGTCTTGGCTTTTGATTTAAGTCAATCAAAGATTATGATATAGTTGAAAGACATTTAATAAAATAACATGACAAAAAATTCACAATGGAACATTGTCCCCCCAAACGTAGGGTATCCTCTTCTAATGTACATATATCATCAGTGTCAAGAGTGAGCACATATAGGGATCACACATTAGGGCACACACACAGGAAACATGTGTGAACAACACATGGAAGGGAAATTCACACCTCAGGTATTGCAGGGCTATCTATGTCTTATGGTGATGTCATGTTACTCTCACTGGGCCTTCTCCCTACATAGTATCTCTCTCTCTCTATCTCTACTAGGCACATTGTTTTCCTTATCCATGCTCATCTTTTTTTTCTTTTTTGAGGAGAGAAACTGAGACAACTGGGGTTAAGTGACTTGCCCAAGGTCATACAGCTAGTAAAAGTCAAGTCTCTGACGTCACATTTGAACTCAGGTCCTCCTGACTCCAGGATCAGTGCTCTATCCACTGTGCAACTTAACTGCCCCATATCCATGCTCATCTTACCGTGACTACTGTACGCATAGAATTGGGGGATGGGGTTTCTTACTTTGCCACAGTGTCTGAAGCCTCATTTGTCAATATTTCTTAGTTGAACACAAGACAATTTTTAATAATAACATTGGAACTAAATTTACTTTTCATGAAAAAGAAAAATAAAAGTATAATTAGTAAGGTCGCTAAAGCTCTCCTCTTTCTGCTCCAGTCTCATTTGATGAGTTAGACACTTTGCTTTGTTACCCATGCTCCTTCCTAGATTCACACACACACATACACACACACACACACACAATCTCCCATAAATTTTTGCCTTATTTGTCATTTGGCATCATATTGCCGTGCCCAGGTACATGGAGATCCTGCTAAGAAACTATTTTTTAAAAAGCCTGAACTGAATAGCAATGAGTGCTAGAAATCTGAATGGGGAAGAATGAGGAGTGGGGACAGCAAACCAACCCCTCTGGAGGAGTTACACTCTTCTTGAACTCACTGGATCAAAGGAACTTATAAGTTTCCAGGCTCCACAGATACAAAACGGTCAAACTCACTTTTAATGAAAAAAAGAAACTTTAACTCCCAGTCTGGTGTAAAATATGTACCAAAGACACCTTTTCTGCTAAGCACCATTCACTTAAAGAGTGAAATGCAACAACTCAGAAAAATGCCCAGGGCAGCTGGGAAGTGTGGGAAGGAGGGAAGTTTGTGGTTCAACTGTCCCTGTAGGGGAGGAAAATCATCTGTTTCTTGACAGCTCCCTCACATAACTACAGAGCATCCAGCCCTACTTGACTCCAGTAAGAATGCAGCCTTTCTGCAGATTTCCTGCCTTCTGCCTCACAACCACATGTAGCAGAAGTAAGACTGCCTGAAGGAACCGTCCATATTCCTGGGGATTGACATTTGGGGATGATTTGAAGACATAGGAAAAGAAAATCTTTACATTGCCATGTAGGACTTGGGTTTCTGAATCTAGCTGAAGATATGGGAAAGAAAGTTCAAGTAAATATGGTTTCCTTATTTCTCATCTTCACTTGGCGGTGCCTGTAGCTAGCAGGGGGCCTTTTGTTGGTGGCAATTTTTATTCTTGGTAGGAGGAGTTTTCAAGCAGAAGGGAAGTTTAAAAAACGAACAAAAGAAAGGATCAAGCCACAGCAAATCAGGAGAGCCAGGACTGGATTTACAAGAGAAGGACAAGAGAGAGCCTTTTAGTACAAGGACATTTCCAGGTTTCTATCAATTTTCTGATCTTTTAGCTTGAAGGGATTCTGTACAGAAAGGGTTCATTATTTTTTATGCCATTTGGACTTCATTCAACCTCTGTTTGCTGCTGTTAAAAAAAAGTTTCCACCTGAAAGACTTAAAAAAGAAAAGAAAGATTAAGCACTTCTATATTAAAAGAGGAAGGAAGGGTGTAAAAAAAGCATACTTGTCGTATTCAAATTATTATAATAGACAGCAAGGAAGATTTGAGATGTGTTCATAAACTGGTATTTACAAAATTTGTTTATGTTATGCCTGGAAAAGGGAAAAAACACAAAGAACTATAGACAATGGGGTTTTGTCTATACAAGTCTGATGTCATTTGTAAAAACAAAATATTGCCTCTTTAATTCACTGTATAATCTTTACATCAGAGACTCTCAGATAACATGAACAATGTTTTAGAGAATTTCTCATCTTTCCACCTAATTTCTCTGACTCCTTATCAAGACCATACGAGAAACTTACCATAGGACAACTTTAATAAGCTGCCATCATATCCCACTGCAAGCACACAACTCACAAAACACAAAGTTTTCTTGAGATGTTGAAGGAAACAATATAAAACTCATGATTGAGTTAGTGGGAAATAAAGATATCCACCAGTAAGCAATCCTTTCTCAAATGGTACAAAAGGAAAAGCACTGGACCTGTGATCAGAGAATTTGGGTTCAAATCTCACCTCTGACAACTTCTACCTGTATTACCCTCGACAAGTCATTTAATCTTGCTGCTTTTCAAGTTCCTTCTCTGTAAAATGAGGGCTTTGATGTCTCTTCCAGCTCTAGATCAATAATTCCCTAGAGAACTCTATAGTGTTTCAGTTATTTCTGCCATATACTACGTAGGGTTCCTAACAACGGATCCTCTTACAGTTCTGGACATCTCTTAACAAGTGGTATGGGCTTCTTCCAGCTCTACTGTGCCCCCTCAATCTTCAAGCTCACTAATCTTTGCCCTAAAAAATACCTTTTTGTTGGGCATACCATACCCCCAAGGAAGAACAGAACACTCCAGAGCCCCCTGTTTTGGCAGGAGACACAGTTTTCCTTATGCTTGAAATGATGTCAGACAAGAGAACTTCCCTCTGTTTCTCCCTCTGAGCAGTTATGTTGACTTTTGGCCTCTGAGCAATTTACCCACATTCAGGAAGACATTGGCCCTAAATGTCCAAGTGCGTTCCAGTTCCTGTTAAAATTCTGAGGGTGACTCCAAAACCTGATATCTTTCTTCTCTAGTCACTGTGCTTACCATCTGATTCAGTCTCAATTTATCCTGAGTTGTCTCTCAAGAGCCTGTGAATCTTCTGGGATCACCTGGAGGAGATAATTCACAATTTCCCCAACGTGCTACCTAGCCCCTAAACCTAAACAAAATAATAGCTCACATAACCCTGTGAGGTAAGTAGTCATGACTATTATTATCCCCATTTTACAGATGAGGAAACTAGGAGTGGGAAAATAAGTGGCTTGGACATGGTCAAACACGTGGTTTATAAGGCCAGATTTGAATCTAGTTCTTATGATAAGTAGTTTAGTACCTCATACTATTTATACTGTAAGCCAAAGTTATGTCATCTAGTCAAAGAAATTTCCATTTAAGGCACCTCCCAGAAAATCGAGTTGAATCTTTTGGTGAAGTTAGATTTTTGTTCTTGCTTATATTTTATAAATAAGCTGACCTTTGGAGGAAATGCTATGTCAGTCAATGAACAAATATGAATTAAGTGCTTGCTATGTGCCAAGCACTGAACTAAGATGCCAAGGTAAGCAAAAATAAGCCCTGTTCTCTAGAAACTCACATTTTAATGGGAGCAAACAACTGTATGCATAAAAAAAAATCTATAGTGGAAATGAGAGGTAATCTCAGAGGGAAGACCCTCAAGGGAGGAGAATAGGAAGAACTTCTTGGAACAAAAACCACTTTTTAAAGTGTTTTAGAAGAATAATCCAAGAAAGAAAAGTTCACTGCTTGGGACAATCGGGGTAATGATAACAGATGAAAGAAAAAGCAAAGTAATGCTGTGGAAAAGGGTAAAACAAAGCTGAAAGAGAACTTTGAGAAGACAGTAAGAAATTAGCTAGGTGTTTTATTAACATCTACCTACAACCCAGACATGCATTTCAGGGTATTGAAAGAACT
Source organism: Pseudochirops cupreus (assembly GCA_028627135.1). Lineage (NCBI taxonomy): Eukaryota > Metazoa > Chordata > Mammalia > Diprotodontia > Pseudocheiridae > Pseudochirops > Pseudochirops cupreus. The sequence continues at coordinate 84,251,563 of CM053580.1, forward strand.
TGGAGATATGCCTGTTACACCACTATTAGTAAACTGGAAGAATCACATCAAGTGGGAAAAATAAAAGATGGCTTTAAATGGGTAGATATTGTCCTGATATTCAAAGGAAGAGAACAGATCAATTCTGAAAAAGATAGGACCTTGAGTTTGATGATAATACTGAGCAAGCCTAAAACCAATAATGAAAGAGAACATTTCTGAGTATGGCTATGCTTTCCACATCATGACTTTCCACATCATGGTTGTGATATATTGCAGGTCAGCATAAGATATTAAATGGGAGGTAGGAGGGAGTTTTGCAGAAGTCACAGATGACCCACCAAGGCCAGTAGATGACATAGAAAAAGTTTAGAAACTCAGAAATGCATAAAATATCTGTATAATATTTGTATAGTTCAACCTAAATTTTACAATGTGGTATTATAAACACTTCATAAAAGAAAAAGAAAAAATTCAGATTTCTTCTCGGGTACAAAGAGAGAGTCAAAAAATTTCATACAGATTTTCCAGATCATGTAGGTGCTATGCAATGTGGAAGAGATAACTGTATTCCAAAGTAAAATAGTAATCACTAGGAGACATCGTAAGTTCACAAAGAATGTTGCTTTCAACTCAATAAGCATTTATTAATCACAATATCCTCTCACTCACTCACACTCATTCTTGCCCCCAGCTACCAACTTGTTTATGTTTCTACTCATATAAAAATTAAAAATAAAGAATTTTCCCTTGACCCTGCAATATTCCTCAAGCTATCATCTCATCTCTGCCCTTCCCTTCACTACCTAACTTCCTCCAACTCAACCATGCTGGCAACCTCCAAGTTGTCTTTGACCCATCCCATTCTTTCATCCCCAACATACAATCATTTGTTAAACCCTGTTGGTACTGCCTCTCTCATCTCTTTCCTCTCTCATCTTCTACCTTTCACCTTTCCTCTGTACTCTCTCCCCTTTAATCTCTCTTCTCTGTTCTCTCTTCCTATCTTTCCCCTCTGGGCTCCCCCCTCATCTTTCATCTCTCTTTTCTTTCTCATCTCTTCCTTTTCCTTTCCCCCTTTTATCTCCCTTTTACTTCTTTGTTTTTGTCCTATTTCAAACTTTTATAATCTAAATGCTAGCTGCTCAGCACTGCATCTCCACCTTCTATCCCTGTCCTTTGGAACAGTTTATCCCCTGTATCACTATGTCACTTAACATTCTATTTTCACAGAACCAATTACTGCTATTAAACACAGTATTTCTGTGCCATATATTGCCTACAAGAAGGTTTGGGGTACCTAAAAATGGTAATTCAGAGAATTAAGTACAGGGCAAAAAGCATTCAATTTGAAACCAGGATCTGAGTCTGAGTCTCAGTTCTACCACTTACTGCATATGTATGTGACCTCAAATATCATTTCATTCTGGGCTTCAGTTTCCCCATCTGTAAAATATAAGAGTTGCACTAGGTAACTTCTAAGGTCTTCTCCACATCTTGATCTATGAACCCTTGTTCACAATGTCTAATGAATATTAGATCTCTGTATATCCTTAGCCATCTAGTCCAGCACCCTGATTTAAAGATGAGAAAACTGAGACCATGGCAGTTCACATATCAAAGTTCACAAAAGTTGGAGGAAAATCAAGAATTAGAGTCTCCATCCAGTTCTTTATTACAAGAAATGAGAGGAATAAGACACAATTAAGGCTACTGATACATGATTCTAAATAATCAGGTGCAAACCAAAAAATTTGTGCCAATATCGGGACCATTTGCCTAGATTATGTCAAACCTCTAGATGCTTAGAAATATTTGAGTAATTGAAGTTAACAGTTTTGTGTGGGTGTTTTGTAGCTTGTAGACAGAGCCTAACAAAAGAAGACGGCAAAGTAATTTGGAGCACATTTAGATCTTCTTAGTGTTACTACTGAATTTTTCCCTTGTCTAATTATGGTATTACTTTAATGTTAAATATTATGTTTGAATTTTTTTAATAAGATGATTTGGCACCAACTTCTGTCTTATTTTCTGCATGAGTGTCACAACTGTAACTTTATGAATATGTTTACTGTCTTTCATTTAATGTATCTTTTTTCTCAGCTATAACTCTGCTATTTATTCCATTTTTGTTATTGCTTGATTAGGGTGTAGCATATTTCAAAATTTCCCTCACATTCTCCTTCTTGAGGATTTATGTCCTCATCTTAGTTTGATTCCTTGTTTAATTTTTAAAAGTTTTTTTTTCAGAGACCTATAAAAATATTGAGCAGGAAACAAGAGATATAATCAAAAGATATTTATTTCCATTCCCTTCATTTCCCAGAGGGGAAACAATTGACAATTTGATGAAGCAGATGCAGAGGAGACCCTTAAAAGTAATAGTACTCCTTATAGAACTTCATCTAGTGGACATTTAACTATGTGGTTTACTTTAGGAATCTTACCATGGGATACAGTCAGAAATTTTGAGATCCTTCTTTAGTTTCAGTGAGAAGAATGTCACCTTTTCTATACATTTTATCATTCTCAGTATTTTGCTCATGAATAATATAATAATAATGGCTATGATTTATCTGGTGCTTTGTATGGGTTATTTTATTTGTTCCTCACAGCAACTCTATGAGATAGGTGCTATTATTATCCCCATTTTATGGATGAGGAAACTGAGGTTGGAAGGGGAGAAGAAATTCACCTTGCTATACATACATCATCTTATTTGTTCATCACAACAACCGTGTGATAGAGGTGCTAAAATTATCCTCATTTTATGAGGAGAGATTAAGGGTGAGAGTGATTGATTTGCCTGGGATCACACAGTTATGAAATATCAGAGGCAGGATTCAAACTCATAGCTTCCTAAGTCCAAATCCAGCATTCTGTCCTTGACTCCACCTAATTGCAAATGAAGTTTGGTTGGATCACGAAGGAAACCCAGCCCCGGTAGTGCATCATTTAAGACCTTGCAAATATGATCAATAAGAAATTCATTTCCATAGAAATGTACATTGACCCACACTAATGGTCAGAGTTTTACAAAGTCACCTTCATGCTATCAACTAGTTGCTCCGCAGCTTACCTTAAGAAAACAATCTGCCTTTTCTGCAATTGTGAAAAGCAAATTATCAATAAATTAACATTACAGAGTCCTTGTGTATTTGTGTCCAGGAACTCTGCATATACCTCATCTCATTGAATTTAAAACATACTATTTCACAACTAAATCATGTCTATTACAAAAGTCCCAAATCTGTGTCAACCTCCTTCAAAACACAGTTCCTTGATATCATACAAAACAAAATCATTTCTACGAATGTTATTTTCCTTAAACCGTATCAGGACCCTTCATCAGCCACGTAGATGAACCCTCAATTACTCATTGCTTCCCCAATTAGAATGTAAACTTCTGGAGAGCAAATATTATTCTCTCACTTACCTATTTGAATCCAGCACCTAGAATAGTTCTTGGCATATAGCAAGTGCTTAATAAATGCTTTTGTTTTTTATTCATTTAGTAAAATATCATTCAGCAGACTTCTTCCAGGCAAGGCTGAAATTTGATACTATGGTAAGGTTGTGGGAGAGGGAATTGGGAGGAGGGGACCGTTGGGGGAGGAGGGCATTTAAAACCAGAGAAATGCAGAGTTTGGTGGAAAGAGGAAAAAGAAAACAAAAATCTGTAGCCACATCCTTTTTAAAAAGGGAAAGTGTTATCTTTATATCCAAGATTATCATATGATATGAAAGAACTAGGTGTACTTGGGAAATTCATTCCATCTGTTTTGTTGCCCCCATCCTGAAAATGAAAATTTCACTATATGATCCCCCTCCAGTGTGTTGTCAGCTACTTCCCTTGCAAGCACACTTCACAAACTCAAGGAAGAAAAATTATATTTACAGGTTGAGGAAAAACAAAGTTCAGATGAAAATGCATGCCAAATCTCAATACCCTCAGCACCCAGGAAGCATTGCCTCTGGTGGTAGGTCCCCAGTGAGTTATACCTATTATAGTCATTACAGCTCCCAGTAGGTGGTAACAACAGTCACTCCTCTTCTACCTTTCACAGCTCCCATACAACAGATTTTACAGTCACTCCTGCCCTGTCCTTTATCATTCTACCTACAATTCTTCACAGTCCCCAACAGATGGTGCCACCAGCTGCCTGGGGAAAGTATGAATTAAGTGATACTCTTAAATATTAAAGAGGCAATATTTCAGCTTCAACTTCTCACTCTAGACCAGGCTACCACCACTCTAAATATATGTTCTTATGTTATAATTCCCCCAACCTCTGGACTCACGTAAAAGTTCGGATTATAAACTCATAGCTTTCTTCTCTGAATTGGTCTCTGTTATTAACACAGGTTTGGGTCAGGATAACAGCCCTTTTACCCCAGCACTGGACATCTTTCTCCATCTGTTCCTCAGCAGTTCTCACAGAAGTGCTAGTAGATAAAACACCTTGATTGCCTCCCTCAATGACCTAGAAAATAGAATATAGGATTTGTAGTGAAAAAAATATATGGATTCAAATACTTTCCATGATACTCACAAAATTGCTCATGATCATAGGAGAATCACTTAACCTCTCCAGGCTCCATTTCACCAATAATAAGATGGAGATAATAATTTATATAGCGACTTTAAAATACTAAGAATTCATATAGAGTGGCCTGTATAGAGTGCTGAAGTTGGAGTCAAGATGACTTGAGTTAAAATTATGTTTTGGACCCATAAAACTGTATAATCCTGAGTCAGTCTCTCTGAGCCTCAATTTCAAGTCCTCAAATGAGCACTTGATGATGTCAAAGGGCATTCTAACTCAAAATCTCTGAACCTGTGATCTTGCCTCAGAGGGTTATATCTCCAAAATATTTGCTAAATTTAAAGTGTTATATAAACATCAGCTATTATGATTATTCTAGTTACCTGGAGATGATTTAAGACATCTGAGGAGCCAAACCAGGCCCACTTCACAATTGCTGTGATCAGAGAAAAGAAAAAAATTTTTTTCTCCTATCTTTCTTCTAAGACTACTGAACCATGCCCAAATAATATGTCACTTATTATTTAATGTAATTAACTATGTCTGATATGGCCTCAAATAAATAAAGCCCTTCAGTTTTCAAAGCTATCTCCAAGCTTCCCAGAAAGGAAGCAGTTAAATCCCATTCTTGCTTTTTGCTTTTTCACTGATTTGTTCAGGCAAACGCTTAAGGGAGGGATCATTCTGGACAGTCCCTGAAAGAAGGCTGGCAACACTGGCTCCCATATTTTTGAATTATGCTATGAGACATGCAGCAGCTTCCAACCTGCCCATTTCAATTGCTGTGACAAAGCACCTAGACCCCTGAGTAGTCAGTGCCTAGGTTATTTCAGACTTTAAATACCAAACTGGAGACAGAAGAGCCTTCTTCCAGATGAGGGAGCAGGGAATATAATTTATAATACATCAAGCTGCCCTTATCTATAGAGCCAAGATCTGTTAGCAGGTCCATTTTAACCTTTTAATACATGACTAACCTACAAAAAAATTCTTTCAGACACTTTCAAACTATATGTCTTTGAAAATCTCTTCCCTTTGCTCACATAGCTAATATATGCCCTACAAACCAATGAGATGATAATTTGAAAGTGGCCTTCTATTTTTTTTTCTTTCTTATGGGACTTAAGGATCCTTTTTGTTGCTTTGACAAGATTCCATCTAGTCACAGACACTCTTTGTAATTGCTTAAAAATGGCAGAAAGGTTCTATTAGAGCAAACTAGTGTTCATATCCTAATCCATGCCGGGAGTAATGAACTGCACAAAGGCCCCTAAAGAAAACCCTGTGCCAGTTACCATTCGGTTACATTAGCTGACAGGGGAGAGATGATTACGTTTATGGATTTTTTCCCCCTTATAGGAGCAGGATCTATATGCAGTTGAAGAATTATGTATTATCACCACAGGATTTCAGATTCAGCTAATGAACAGCCCCAGCAATAGGAAGGCTTTTTGAGAACCTGTCTGGCCTTGTAAATAATCCTCTACGTGAGCTCTAAGTGAGGTTGTTTTGACTTCTATGTCTGAGTCCATACCACTTATTTGCAGAGTGATCAGGTCAACTTTTGAAATTCAGACCTTTTTTTTTGTTGTTTCATTAAGGGTATGCTTTGTGAATTTTTATTTCTTTTGTCTGTTTTTGAGGGAGTTGCTTAGATTATATTACTAAACCACATAGCCTAGAGACTGGTTCATGACATGTTGCTGTCGTTGTCTAAGCTGTGTATGACTCTTTGTAACACCCATTTGGGATTTTCTTGGCAAAGATACTGGACTGGTTTGCTGTTTCTTTCTCCAACTCATTTTATAGGTGAGGAAACTGAAGCAAACAGGGTTAAGTGACTTGCCCAGGGTCACACAGCTAGTAAGTGTCTGAGGTTAGAATTGAATTCCAGAAGATAAGTCTTCCTGATTCTAAGCCCAGTTCTCCAAACACTGCTTGTTTCCTTTCTTCCTTCATAATTTTGACCTGTGATTTCATCATTCCAAGAAACTCTCCTCAAAGATTCAGAAGTCTATTGACACTTGTTTTATGGAATTGTCTGGGGTCCCCATAGGTGGTTTGTCCACGGTCCTGAAGCCAGATTTTGTCAGGTTGTTGTTCAGTTGTGTTGACTCTTGACTCTTCATGACTTCAGGGGATCCATGGAGTTTTCTTTGGAAAGATACTGGAGTAGTTTGCCATTTTCTTCTCCAGTAGATTAAGGCAAACAGAAGTTAAGTGACTTGCTCAGGCTTACATAGCTAATACATGTCTGAGGCCAGATTCAAACTCAATACCCTTAATGTTCCTGACTCCAGGCCTAATGCTACAATCCACTGAGCCACCTAGCTGCCTCCTATGTCAGGAGTAGGATTTAAACCCAGTTCTCCTGACAAAATGCCTTTATTCCATCTTCTATTTTACAAAATAAGTAAAACTACAATAAAATGTAGGTAATATTGCATTTTAAAACTAAGTCAATTTTTGTAGACTTCCAGGATCCTTATGTACAAATTAATGGCTCCTGTTTCTATTTGAGTTTGACACCACTGATCTACTTCACCAGCATGCCTTTCATTTATGAAGAAAAAACCCAAAAAATGATTTACCCAGGATCACACAGCCGGTAATTGTCTGAGAATGGATTTGAATCCAAGTTTTCCTGATTCCAATTCCAGTGCCTTATTTCCCACGTTTGCACTGTGTTATTTTATCTTCACATAGCTGCAAGACAAGTAAAGCAATTACCATTATCTCCATTTTGCAGATGCAGAAACTGAGGAAGGGCTGGTTTTTATGTGACTTAATTTAAGTTATGTAATTAATGCTTAGAAATGAGATCTTCAAAAACAGATATTCGAGTGTTTGCTAAATGCAACTGCTTTTGAATGCAGAATCAGTTTCTACTAACTTCCAAATCTGTGCCAATTTCATTATTTCTAAAAAGTTCATTATTTTCCTGGTCACCCAGGCTTGAAACCTTAGGGCTAACTTTGATTTATCCCTCTCCTTCACACATACCCTCCCACCAGATCTGTTCATGCACTGAACTCTGTCTATTCTCCCTACAAGACCTATCTCAGATTTGCCCTTCCCTTTGATTTCCACTGTCATGATGCTGGCTCAGGTCTGCATTTCCTCCTGCCTAGATTATTGTGGCAGATTTTAAATAGTTTTTTCCCTGTTTCTAACCATAGGAATGCAAACATTACTGACTTTAAAGAGGTTTAGAGACCATCTAGTCCAACTGGTATCTGACCTAACATTCCTAACAAGTGATCATTCAGACCCTATTTAAAGACAAGGAGGGGGCATGAACCACCTCCCAAAGCAGCTCATTCTATTTTATGAGAGCTCTAATTGTTAGAAAGTTTTTCTTCATGTAAAGATGTGGCTCATTCATGCTTCATTTGCACCTTGTAAAGGATGCCACCTCTTAGATTTGAATGGACAATTTCCCACACGGTAAATAGTGTAAAATTTTGACAAGCTTTTTACACGTTGTGAAAGATTTCATGCCCTGGCATCAAGCCCCACTTTTTGAAAGTTAGGAGTTGTTTTGACTGCCACAGATGGCTGTCCCCTATATGTGTGCCTCACTATTATGGTACTTTTAGTTTGTGCCCACTTTCCTTGTGGATGCTGGTTGTATTTGGAAGAGATCATCATCCAGGTTAATGGGTAGACTATCATGTAACTATTTTACTTTCTTTGTCTTTTGAGTTAACACCTTTATTAACAGTTAATTGTACTTCCAGACCATGTGAGCAACAAGGACTAACATTTTCTCTGATCCCTATGACCTCTCAAACCTTTCCAAAACAGAAATTATGCCCCAAAGGTAAAGTAATTTTAGCTGTCTCTATGGACTAGGACACCCAGAATCCAAAAAAGATTCTAAAAAACCATGAACTGACACTCACTAACCTTGAGCTCTTTCAGCTACTCTTCTCCATCCCCCATGCTACAATAAGAGCAGCAAAGGACCCAACAAAGGCTTACAACAAAATACACCCCAATGTCCCAGTCTCCCCACTCTTTCCAGTTCCATTAAGACCCTGACTCTGGGCTTCAGAAGTTTGCCCATATAGGGAAAGACAGAGTAGCTGTAAGTACTAAGGAGCAAAAATTTGGTGGAGGGGAGCCCCCAATCCTACTGAACCAGCTCTGCAAAGCTCTAAACTGCCTGTTCTGGGCTAGAAAAATAAGGAATGGAGAGATTAGGAAATGACATCAGGCCAAGACAATGTGGGAGGGCAAAATTATAGCACTTCACTAGACCAAGGCAGCAAGCACAGTATTTAAGTGGGGCCAGTCCTGACCACTCCAAAGTCACCTAGAGGAGAGACCTAGACTAGTGAACCATGAATTGCCCAGAATGGGAGGAGGTTGAAACATTTT
>CM053580.1:84260971-84280765 GCA_028627135.1 Pseudochirops cupreus
GGGTTGTAGTTCACCATTACAGGTAGAGAGGGATATACAGAGCTCTCTAAAGCTCAGCATGATTCAGAAGCACTATACTCATTTTATGGCTGCAATTAAGGAGACAGGCCTAAGAAACAAGAGTCATTTCCTTGGTTTCCTTCCTTTTCTTTTCCTTTTATGTTTGTTCAGCACCAATCCCAGACTGCAAACCAATACCAAACTGCATAGAAAGCCCATTCACCCACAAATGTTTTTATTATAAAGAAATTACCCTGTACAAGGCACTCGGGTAGACACTATTGGAATGCAAAGTTACATAAGATTTGATGCTTCCTTTCAAGGAGCTTCACCTCCTTTTAAAATGTTTTATTTAAAACTAAGTGTCATTTACTTTTTTTCACCATTGTCCTCTCCCAATGACTACCTCAACTAAATAGGACCCTTCCTTGTAACAAATAAGTTCAGGCAAGAACAAAGCAGCACATTGACTTTCCCAGTCACCTCGTGGAGCCGGGTAGTAAAATGGAGAGAGCGCTGGGGCTGGTGTCAGGAAGACCAGAATTCAAATCAGCCTCAGACACCTACCAGCTGGTGACCCTGGGTAAGTCATTTACCTTTGTCCCAATTTCCTCAACTATAAAATAGGGGTAATAACCACACATTTCATAAGATTTTTGTGAGGCTCAAATGAGATAATATTTGTAAAGTATTCAGTGCCTGGCCTACAATAGGTACTACCTAAATTCTTATTCCTTCTTCCCTTTATCTCTTCCTCTTCCCTTCCCCCTCTCAGCTACTAGTACCTTACCCTCTCTGATTTACATTCACCTATTCTGTATATATCTTCTGTATGTCTACTTAGTCATTTGCCTGTTCCTCCCTCTATTCCTTTTGAACGTGAGCTCCTTCTGGGTAGAGGCCATTTTTTTCCCTTTATTTGGATCCCAAGGTCTTTGCACAGTGCCTAATGAACACTAATTAACGCTGATTGACTGCCTAGCCTAACATCCGCCTTGTCTAAAGTATATGCCCCATTCTGCACCTGTATTCTGTCACCTCCTTGCTTCCTCATTTTTCCACCAAGGTCACTTTTGGTTATTGCACTGAAGGACCTTTCAAAAGAGATAAGGTAAATCTGTAAATATGTGAGCCAAAAGGAATGTGTTATTTGTGCCAAATGAGCAATCCAAACTAAGTGTCATCAGAGCGAACAGAAAGGGTCAGCTATTCCCAGGGTTCAGACTAAATAAGATTTGTGCATATTTTCTAAAACCTGAGATGAGACTCCCTTTTCAGTGACATAAAGTTTAAATCTGCAAAGGGACTTGTCAGCAGCAGTGGCAGATGTTTGAGGCCCTGTGCTATGAATATGGAGAGTTAATGACTACAGGTGGTTATTATACCAAAATGACAAATAAAAAAAATCCATAAAAAACCTGAGTGGTTTCTGCTAGCTTTGCTGGCATATTTTCAAACACTGAAAAATGTTGCTCGTAAATTATCTTTCAAGTTGATTTCCTATTGCTATTTATGATATTGAAAAGTTTTAATGAACACTCACACCACAATTGATATTTAGAGTTATAGGGAGAAATAGGTGAGGTTGTCACTCAAGGACATATGGGAAGCTTCTACCCTGGTGATAGCAACATTGAACTATAAATCTCCAGTTGAATATGGTGTGATCTCAGTGGATACACAAGCAAAGTTCTGAGTTTACTAGGGAGTTGCTCAAGTAGAACTTGGCAGTAGGTTTTGTCAAAGATTATCTCGAAACTTCTAAACCTGAAGCTGAAGGCAGGTCCCCAGAGCTGCTGCCTAGGCCTCTAGCTTCAACAGAACCTGAAACACAGGTCACAGTGGAACACAAACAGCAACAGCAAGAGATTTGCCATTCATGGAAAAAGGCCCCATGGAAACAAATCTCAATGAAGTGGAAAGAATCTTGAGTTTGGAGCTACTTACCACCTGTGTGACCTTGGGCAAGTCATTATACCATTGTACCACTGTACCATTCATGTATAAAATGAAAGAACTGGACTCTAAGGTCTCTTCCAACTCTAAATCCATGTTTTCATACTGTTATTCAGTTGTTTCAGTCATCTCTGAGTCTTTGTGACTCCATTTGGGGTTTTCTTGGCAAAGATACTACTACAGTGTTTTGTCATTTCCTTTTCCAGTTTATTTTACAGATGAGGAAAATGAGGCAAACAAGGTTAAGTGACTTGCCCAGGGTCACACAGCTAGTAAGTGTCTAAGATCAGATTTGAACTCAGGTCTTCTTGACTCCAGGCCTGACACTCTATCCACTGCACCACCTAGCTACCCTTCATTTTTTATTGTACATATATACATACACACATACTCCCACATATATAATTCTAAGAAGGAATACCTCAAAATGGTCCCTAAGAGAGAATACAAGAGAGCCACAATTAGGCTTACATATAAAATTGAATTCTTACTTTCTTGTTTTCAATCTAGTTCAATCCAACGAGCAATTATTAAGCCTCTCTTAAGAGCACAGCACTGTGCTAAATGTAGAGAACACAAAGGCAAGATGAAAGACAGACTCTGGGCTCACACAGCATATATTCTATTTGGGGAGGATGAGGATACAATGATTATACAGATAAATAAGTATAAAATATTTGAAGAGAATCAATAAAGGCTCCCTGAAGGACATAATTTAAACCTCAATTTAAGCCTTTGAAAGGAAACTAAGAATAATAAGAGGGGGAGGTGGAGAAGAAATGTATTCCAGGGATAGGGGGCAGCTATAGAAAGATGTGCACAGAACCTTAGAGTAACCAGGTTTGTTGGCACTCCCAGACACACCCAGCCTACTTTCTATGGCACAGCCTATGCAAAAAGCATGAAGGAGGGAGATGATAATGGTTACAACAGAAATCAAAGGATAGAAGGTCCCAGTCATTTAGCAAGTCAGAGGAAGGATGCAAACCCAGTACTTTGCCTCCTTCCCCAACCCTATCTCCACTAGAGGTACAGCTCTTGCTTCTACTCACCCCATAGGTAGAAACCCAAGTCTTTTCAAGGTCAACCAGTGTGCTTTCCCTAGACTTCCCTCTGCCCTAAACAACCAACTTCTTTACTCCTCTTCACTTGCTTAAGATAAAACACTGAGAGCTACTAAACTTAGTCCTCAACTTTTCCATCTGCCCCAGCCAATCACTGCTTCCGTGATTTTTCAAAGATCATCAACAGTGCCTCAGAAATCTGATCCATAATTTCTGTCAGTATCCTGTAATGAAGTTCATCAAGGCCTGATGATATATATTCATTAAGGAGAAGCCAGTTATTCATTACATCTCCTCCTTTATCTAAGGTTTCAATTCCCTATTGATCATTTTGTTTTATGTTTCCTACTCTGAAGATCACTCTCCCTGACAGAGAAAATAGAAAGAAGAATTGAATAGTTCCATCTTCTCTCCCTTGGTCCTCCTGTTATCATGATCCCATCCACCATAAGGTGCTGTTCTAGCCTCTCTTTGATCTTCCCAGAATTATTCACAGATCAAACAAAAACACAATGTGTGTTAAAGTACTTTGAAAATTATAAAGTACTACGGGTCATGACTCTGGAAGCAAAAACCTATAAGAGGATGAATACACAACAATGACCTGGTTCTGTAAGAAAAATGTCAAAAGTCCTGAAGTCAAGACTCAGCAGAGTAAGGATATGAAATGCAAAGCAGTAGCAACAACAGGATATTTGAAAAAACTGGCAACTGCCAACAAAAGTTGGCAACAAGAGAAAGGTCTAAGAAAAGGCAAGATGGTTACTCTGGGTGGATGGAATCATAACAGAAAGATGCCATCAGTCACACAGATGGATCTGGAACCCAGGGGCCCTGCTTCCAATTATCCACCAGGAATGGAAAGAATGAAAGAGAAAGCATCTAGTGTATGGGGAAATTATTTTTATTTCCTACTAATCAAATAATAGCCACCTAGAAAGTAATGGGATTTAAATCAAGCAAAATCACTATCTCAAAGGCAGCATATTTTTGCACAGTAGTTTTAAGTGAGAGAATAGGATCAGAAGAAGAGGAGTAAATAGTAAATATAAGCTTATCTAACAGGTCAGGCAAACAATCCAGTATCTTTTTCTTTACCATGGGAGATCTAAGAAATAAACAAGATATCATGTTCAATATTCTAAAAACTTAGAAAGAGTCAAGAACAGAGGGGAGACTTCTTCCTACTCTCCCCCCAAAAAAAGATTCCAATTACATTGGCAGGAAAAAGTAATGACTAGGTAGGTTAAATACTGTCTGGTAATAGTGAGAACTCCTACTTCTAAAGTCTGGTTTCAGTCCTACACATACATGCATAGTGAATTATTCAACAGAAGCTGGCAGAATCATACCTATTGAACGCTAGATGTTGTCTTCTATAGCTATTGGATCTGGTCACATAGTGAAAACAAATTAGTGACATCTCTGGGAACACAGTAGCCAGAGACTGAAAGGGGGAGATAATGGACCTTTAGACTTAGCTCTTTCCTCGGTCCATCAATAGAAGCCAAAAAGTTGTAGGGCAAAAGTCAATGATAATACTTTCAAGAGGATCTGGCCAAGTCATCTCATTGGCTCCTAAGATGAGATTGTTGTGTCTCACACAAATAGTAGAAAAGGGCCAGCTTGCTGAAATTTTTCATTCTACAAACAACTTCACGGAGTGTACACCACAGAGACAAGACTGATCATGTAAACTAAAACTTTAAAGCACAACATCCAAGCATTTCCCAGCCTGTATGTGATGTTTCTCTGTCACTGATAAATTTTAAATGTCTTAAATAGGGTTTATTAGAAGCAGACTAAAAAAGCTTTTCCTGAACTTACTTTTCTTATTTGATCTATGTCATTTTCAAAAAAAAAATCTTAGCTGTGAAAATAGCCAGGACAGACAATTTTCAACCTAAGACTGGAGCTGTGGGAAAAGATTCTGTTTTTTTAACATGCGAGAGATGATTTTGAGTTTGTATTTATTTCACAGCAATTACTCATTGTGCCAGAAAAAGGAGAATGGAGTAAAAGCTGGAGATATCTAGCATCTCCATCCTGGTCTAATTTGGACCTGACTTCATTGGTGCAGCATCTTATCACCCAGAAATTGTAAACATCAGTATTTTCAATGCCTTCCCAAAAAAAGACAAATCTTGTTATTTCCCTTCTAAATGGGGAGTCGGGTACAGGAGTAAAACCTGTTTCTCTGGATTTTTCATTTTAGCAAACCTTTATTAAGTGTTTAAATCACTGTACTGAGTACAGCATGAAACTCCAAGAGAACAGAGGGTTCCTGACATGGAAGAACTTACTATCTGGTAGAGCAGGAAAGATAATATACAAATAGCTAGAATACAAAATAAAATAATGATACAGTGTATATTCCAGTAGTGTTTGAAAACTTACAAAACACTTTCCTGATAACAACCCAGGAAAGGTAAGTAGGGAATGAAGAATAAAAGAAAATAATAGCCTTGCTTTGCATTATCTGATTTTTACAGAAGAGCAAGATGTGTCTCAGAGACGTGCGGGGAATCACACACACACACACACACACACACACACACACACACACACACACACACACACACATGTATTGAAGGTGGAGCTGGAATACAAAGAAAAGTCTCTCAGGGTCCTAAAGCCAGTTCAACTCTTTGTCCAATACAATGCTGATGCCTCTTCTAGTTGCAAAGTGCTAATGACAATTCTACGAAGAGACAAAATACTTTTAGCTAAAAGAAACAGGGAAGGATTAATGGAAGACTTGGCATCAGAGTTGGGCTTGAAAAACGATTAGTATTTTAACCTGTGAAAATAGTTGGGGGGGAGGGAATGCTGGATATAGGAAATCATTCGAACAAAGACACAGATGTGGGGAAAGAGAAGGCGACTCAGTAAATGAGGTTGAATGAAGCACCAAGTACTTGAGAGGGATTTTTCCATCATGGGCATGATCATCCTCCCAATCATCCAATTGTGCAGCCTTGGAGTTATCCTTGACTTTCCACTCTCCCTAGACTGGCCTCTCTTTCTAATTTCCCTAATTTTGTGGTGAGGCCCATACAGTCATCCAGGTTTGTAACCCCAGGGCTATCCTCTCCTCTTTAATCTGCCTTACTCCATGTACATTCAGTATCCAAGTTTTGTCATTTCCACCCCCAGCACATCCCTCATATCCAATCCCTTTTCCACTCACCCCAATTCATGTTGCCTGGACTACTGCCTCCTAACTGGTCTTCCTGGTTCCAGGCTCTCCTCTCTCTAATCCATCCTTCACACAGCTAAGAAAAATAATCTTTCCTATGCACAGCTTTGACCCTGTCACTCCTCAGCTCAAGACATTTCTATGGCTTCTTATCATCTCCAGGGTAAAATTCAAACTCCTCACCTTGGCATCTAAAGTTCTTAACAATCTGGTTCCAGTCTATCCTTTTAACATCAGATAGAACATAAATAGTACCCACTATATGCCCAGCACTATGCTAAGCATTTTTACAAATATTCAATCCTCACAACTACCCTATGAAATTGGTGATATTATAACCTCCATTTTACAGTTAAGGAAACTGAAGTTAATTGACTTGCCCAAGGTCACCCAGGTAATAAATATCTGAAGCTGGATTTGAACTTAGACCTCCCTAATTCCAGGTCTGGCACTCTATCCACTATACTACCTGGCTTATTTCTAGACTTATTTCACATGGTTTCCCTTCACAAGTCCTGAGTTCCAACCAAATTCACCTCCATGTTCCCACAAATGGAATTCTATCTTCTTCCTCTGTCTTTACATATGATGTCCCTAGGATGTGACTACTCCTCCCCTTTGCCTATTAAAATCTTTTTGTTTCCTTTAAGGTTCGACTTTGGCGACAAATCTGTTTCAGGAAGTCTTTTACGCTCTTCCTGTTTTTAATGTTGTCTCCCTCCTGAAATTGTTTTACATTTACTTCTCTGCATAAAACTTTTGTAATCCCACTAAAGCATGTTTCTTAAAGACAAAATTGATTTGTGTTTTGTCTTGGTAGTGCAGGTACCTAGCATAGTGTCTTGCACATAAATGTTTAATGAGTGTTTGCTGAATAAACGTCTGAAAAGATAGTTTGGAGCCAGACTGCAAGGGATCTTTAACGATAAAATGAAGATTTGAGATTTTATTCAGTAAGCAATAGACAGTCATTGAAGATTTTAGAGCAGGGGAGTGACATCATCAGTGCTGTTTTGGGAAGATTACTTTAGCAGCAATGTATAGGATGAATTGGAAGGATGTAGACATTTAAGACCAGGAGATCTTAAAGGGGACTATTTCTATAGTGCAAGCAAGAGGCAATAAGGGCTTAAACTAGGTTTGCAATAGAAATGGAAAGAAGGGTGCAGATCTGAAAATCCAGAAATAGAATAGACAGGACTTGGAAATTGACTGTGGAACACAAGGCAGAGGGAGCAGCCAAAGATAACCCCCAAGGTTTTGAACCAAAAACTGGGAAAATGTCCTGTTTAGTAAAAATAGGGACATCAAAAAGATGAGTAGCTTCCAAGGAGAAGCATACATTTAGAAACATTACTTTCCAAAACATTTGTTTTTGCCAACAATGGTGATTTGTATGTCAATCTCTTAATTATACATGATTGTTAATTGTTTTAAAGCATACTTTAAAAAAAAAGATAAATCACAGACAAATGCTTAGAAAAATAATGACTTTGAATTTATATGTTTTTGGAGGGATTTGAAGTATTTTTCAATTGTGCATAAAATTCATTGACCTGAAACCATTCTCAAATGTTTTATGCCTTTAAGTAGGACAATACTTACCTTTCACAATTAAGTAGTTGTTCTGTGTCCTCTCATCAAAAAAATTGATAATCCATGTGAGATAGCATTAATGAGATGTGAAAAAAAATCAACAAAGTATGTAATCAGCTGTTATGGTATCAGCAATGTTTCTAGTAACAGGGGATCTCATTTGTTTTCCAGGCTAGGGGAAAGCTTGGGTTTAAGCAATACTCTATGAATTCTTACTTGCTTAAATAAGGATTAAAATGAAAAGATGCAGCCCATAGTCAACACATGGGCCAGCTTCAGATATTTACTAACTGGGTGACCTTGGGCAAGTCCTTTTATTCCAGTCATTTTAAGATTCCAGGAAAAATAAAGCAGTTTCTTCACTAAAAGCTTATGACTCCTTGATCTAAAATAAAAAGCAAAAATGTAGAAATATAAGGTGGTGTCAAGGGAGTAGATGCTGTACCATTAAATCTCTATTGTACTCTTATGTTGTGTTTACCAAGAAGGAACTTTTACTCAATTAACCTCAGTTTCCTTAACTGTAAAATGGTGGTTATAATAGCACCAATTTTATAGGGTTGTTGTGAGGATTGAATATTTGTAAAAGTGCTTAGCATAGTGCTGGGCATATAGTGGGTACTATTTATTTGCCACTCTGAGTTGTCACTAAATCCTATAAGTAAGCTGCAAGTTGTTGTAATCCTTTTGGAGGCAACTAGGTGGCACGGAGAGGGTATTTAGGTCATGCAGTAAATAGGGTGCTGGACCTGGACTCAGGAAGACTCTTCTTCCTGAGTTCAAATCTGGCCTCAGAAACTTACTGTGCAACCCTAGGCAAGTAACTTAACCCTATTTGCCTGTTTCCTCATCTGTAAAATGAGCTGGAAAAGGAAATGGCAAACCACTCCAATATCTTTGTCAAGAAAACCTCAAATGGGGTTGCAAAGAGTCAGATGTGACTAAAAAAATGACTGAGAGGTAGCATAATGGAGATAGGACTGGGCCTAGAGGCATGAAGACCTGAGTTCACATCCTGCCTGAGGCATTTTGTATCTGTGTGACCCTGGGTAACAACATCTAACTGCTTCCCTTGTAAAACGGATAATTACAACGCCTACCTCACAGGATTCTTATGAAGATGAAATAAGACATACTTGTAAAGTACTTAGCACGGTGTTTGGCACATAGAAGCTGTACTTCTTTTATTCCTTCCTTCTTGTATAGTACTATATAAAAAAAGAGCTACAAAACTATTTATACTCTTTGACACAGAGATCCTATGATGGTAAAACCCTAATGATCTTATTTGGGGGAGAAGAAGGTGCAGAATGGCCTATCTCTACCAAAAAAATTATAACAACATTATTTATAAGCAGGAAAAAAACCATAAACAACCTATCTGTCCAATGATTGGGGAATGGCTGAATAAACTGGAGCATATAGATATAATGGAATATTAATATACCAACAAAAATGAAAAGTAGAAAGTAGAAAGAAACTTAATAATACATATAATATATAGCTATCAGTACAACCAATAGTAACCATTGAGAGCCAGCATGACGTCATAGTGAACAGGCCGTGGAGTCATGATTGGGTTCAAATTCCATTTCTGACACATCTGACTGTGTGACTTTAGGCAAGTCACTTAACCACAGTAACCAAGGCAATTATTGAGAGTTAAGTTGCAGAGTAGATATGGATAGGCATTGGGGCAGTGAGTTTCCTTATTCCTACACATGAAGCAAGTAGCAGAATTGGAATTCAAACCTAGGTCAATTGACTACAAATTCCTTGCTGTTTCTATTAAGACATAACTACTGGTCCTTTTATTCCAGTCATTTTAAGATTCCAGGAAAAACAAAGCAGTTTCTTCCCTAAAAGCTTATGACTCCTTGATCTAAACTAAAAAGCAAAAATGTAGAAATATAAGGTGGTATCAAGGGAGTAGATGCCGTACCATTAAATCTCTATTGGATTCTTATGTTGTGTTTACCAAGAAGGAACTTTTACTCAACAAGAAAGAGTTCATTACCATGAAATAGAAAATTTCCAAGAGAGATTTTTCCCCAAAGTCTTACAAATCCTTTCTCCTACCAGAGCAGACTTCCCATCCCCAATACTGAGAGTGAAATAAAAAGGGGTGAACTTTGTACTCTCTGTGTAAAGCATATTTTTTCCCTCTCACTCTTCCCCTCATCTCATAATGTTTACAAGTACATACTATGACACTGGTGGTGGAAAATCTGATACCATCAGCACAAGTTGAACAAAATGAGAAGGAAAAAAAAACCCCAAGCCCATCTGGACTTCCATATGTTCTGTAGCCCAGAGGCTAATATAATTCTTTGAATGTTGGTTATAAAGCAATGTGATATGTATAACTGCAACACAATGAGCTTACGCAGAACAATCCTTTTCGACTCAATAAACCATTGGAAGAATTAAAGGACAATCAGTTCCCAATTATACGTTCATAGGTCATTCAGTTGTGGATGGTCTCTAATGCTAAGGTTAGTCATCCACCTATGGGAGCTATTCACCTCCACATACCACACACTAAGCACAGTTTCCCCACCATCTAGTTGTGTCATAAGGTCTCTGTTTTCCTGCTTTCAACCTGGAATGTTTCCTGACCCAAAGCCCTCTGCCACTCAACATTGTCCAGGAAATTTCCACCCTTCCCTAATGGGATTATAGGAAGCCCCTAACAAACAGAAAGATGATGGCATAGAAACCAATCTAGCAACAAGGTTCCAGTTAAATGACAGAAACAGCAGGTAAAACCTTCTGGGGAATCAATGGTATGCCAACTGGGCATCAATTGTCACCCCAGGTTATCCATGCTAAAGGTCTCCACCTGGACAGACAACTAAACATCCAATCAGATGCCAAATAAATTTTTCTCATGAATAGCTGTGGTGCAGTAATTCCCCCACCAGAAAATCTTCAGCATCTATCTCTCTGTTACATCCCAAGGAAAGTTCAGACTTCTTAACCTGGCGTTGGAGTCCTACCCCAATGTGGTGCCACACTATCTGTTCAGCCTTATTTCGTACTCTTCTTGTCTATTCTGCACTGTACATTTATTTCAAAAAACTTTTATTAATTATTTATTAAGTGCAGTATGGAAATCACTGTGCTAGATACTAGAGGAAATATAAATTTTAGAAGAAAATCAAGGTCTCTGCCCTTATAGAATTAATATTTTTGTAGAAAAATAAGACACAAACACATTAGAGGTTTACAAAATAATGTACTGAAGGGGGAATGTATTGACTTAGGAAGCTTTCATGGAGAGGTGACATTTGAGTCAGACTTTTAAGAATGGGTAGAAATTCATCAGGCAAAACAAGTGGAGGAAGGCAATTTCAGGCATAGGGGGCAATAGGAGAAAAGGCACTCAGGTGACAAAATAGAGGGACCATGTTGTTTTGTTGTTTAGTTATTTTTTCAGTAACGCCGAACTCTTCATAACCCCATTTGAGGTTTTCTTGGCAAGGATAGTAAAGTGTTTGGCCATTCATTCTCTGCTCATTTTACAGATGAGGAAACTAAGGCAAACAGGATTAAGTGACTTACTCAGTTACAAAACTAGTACTTGTCTGAGGTCACACTTGAACTCAGGTCTTCCTGACTTCAGACTTAGCATTCTATCCATAGTGCCATCTAACCGTCCTCTTCAGGGACACAGGGTAGTTCAATCTGACAAGCACAGAGTTCACATAGGGAAATATTAAGATTATAGCAGACCATCATTAAATATAAGACAAAGGAATCTGAATTTGACTCAATAGCCAATAAAGAGTCACTCAAGTTTTGGATCAGAAAAATGATATGTCTGTATCTTTGCACAACAAAAATTATTCTGGCTAAGTTTTTAAGGATAGATTTTAAATAGAAGAGAATGGAGGCAGGAAGTCTGTTAAAAGGTTAGCATAATCATTCAAAGTGGTGAGAGATAGCACCAACATAATATTCACAATGCCGATGACAATTGTAAATATGCCAGCATAGTGCTCAATTGCAAAATATAATAGACTCTCTATATAGAAGACAAAAGCAAAGCATTTCTTCAGACACCAGAAAATGGAATCCCAACACCAGGAAACCAAATCCACCATAGCAACTAGAAGTTAATATACCACAACATAGCAGAGAGTCACACCATCCTTTAGCCTTCCCACAAACAAATATTAACTCACAAGCCTAACTGTCTGCTTGCCTGCTGTCTTCTCTCTTCCCACCATCTAGCTGTTCTGACTCCCAGCTTCCTGTGGGCTCTGTTCTATCCTTCAGCAAACTCCTCCCACCACAGGATCTATGTGATTACATTCAGCATATTAGGGGGCAGGAAAAAATCTTGAAATCAGAGAAGGTCTTCAAATTCCCTTAGGTTTATTAAGCGGCAAGGAAGATCTTCAAATTCCCATTACCATTACATGAGAACAGGAAGAGAAAGATCCTAGAGTTGGAAGAAACCTCAATAACCTTCTAGCCCAACCCCAACCCAAAAAGGAACCCAGAAAATGACTATCCAGCTTCATTGCTTGAATACCTCCAGTGAGAAGGAACCGACCAATTACCACCTGAGGAATCCTATTCCACTTTCAAGCAGATCTAAGTATTTGGAAATTTTTCTTGGCATTAAGCCTAAATTTGTCCCTTCCACCTGATTCTGTTCTCTGGGGCCAAAAAGAATAAATACAATCCCTCCTATAGTCATAGACTTCCAAATACTTGAAAATAGTTCTCATATTATTCCCCTCCATCTTATTCTCTTCCAGTTGAATATTCCCATTTCCTTATATGATGTAAACTCAAGATCTCACTATCCTAATTATTGATTTTTTTCCTTAAAATGTATCACTGTAAAGCCAAGCACAAGCAGCTTTCCAGAGGACTGCTGCTGTGAACAGCTTCAAGGTTCTGATTATATAATTTAATGAACTCTCTATTCAGTAATAAGCTAAGACAAAACATTGCCAGAAATCAAAGTACAGCATTCACAATGTTATAACAAGTTATCACTAAAATGGCCACACAGTTTTCAATTTTCAAAGTAGTCACCCAGTTTTAAACAAAAGATATCATTCAGTAAGCCCTTAACTCAATCCTCCTTAAGGAGCAGGCCTCCTTAAGGGACACAAAGTACAAAGGTCAAAGTTCTCCACCTCTAGGTCACAGTAAATCATGATCTTCTCAGTCAGCATTAGGTACCCAAAAAGAGGTCCTTTCATCTTGACTTGAGGCTGGCTCTTAGCTTCCATGGTTCCTCTTCCATGGTCCCAGCTCCTACCTGAATCTACCCAACTGTCACCTGGATTCAAAGGCAGGCAGCTCTCAGCTCCTCGTACAGCTCCTCATCCAGTTCCCATTCCATATTGAAGCTCACAATGTCCAGTCCACCTCAAGTCCTTCACAGTTCCTGTTTCTGGAAAGACAAAGCTTAACAGAGCCACAATAATATTCATGCACATTGTACCATCATCAATTCACTTTCTGCCTGTGAAATCAACACAGACCCACAAACAAGGTCTGAGAAGTCAACATGAATGATTAGTAAAGGCCCATGACCTCCAAAACCCTCCTCCATGACTTCTGTAAACAGGAGACCAGAAAATCCTCTTTCAGGGCTTCCAGTAAGGTCCCAGGGCTTCTGTACAAAGTATCACAAACAAACATCAATACAGACAGAAGAGATAAACAGAGTGCCACGATACCAGAAATTTTCTCTTTCTCAATCACAAGAGCTCCCTTCTCGTGCTTCTTAGTTCTTCTCAGTTCTGCTTAGTTCTGCTCTCTCTCAGCCTGGGCTTCTCCTTATATATGGTCATTAGCTTCTCCCAACAGGGGTTCACAAGTTCTGTTTCTTAAAAAAGACTTGATATAATGATGGGCAAGGCTTAAAAAAAACTTGAACCAAAACAAGGTACTAAATAATTAAATAGCTGAAACAAGGTGTTAACTACTTCTTTGCTTGCTATTCAAGAATCGAACTTGGTACTGGAGATGTGATCTGACCAGGGGCAGATATAGAGAGACTATCACTTCTTTCTTATGAAGGTGATGCGTATCTTCATACCAGCCTCAGTAAATGTGAGCTTTTTTTGTTTGCCACATCACATCATCCCTCATCTTAAGTTTATGGTCCATTAAAACCTCCTGAATAATTACAACTTAACCATACCTTCCCCATCTTTACTTGTAAAGTTTATTTTTTTAATCTAATAGTAAAACTTTATCTTTACCATTATTGGATTTCATCTCTTTACACTCAGCCATATTTTCTAGCCCATTAGAACTTTTTTGGATCCTGATTCTGTTATTCAGTGTGTTTTCTATTTCTCCCATGCTGATGTCATCTGCAAAATATGTCAAAAATTCCAGGACAAAGTGCAGATATCTGAAACACTCCACTAGAGACTTCTTGCCAAGTTCACATCAAATTATTAATGATTATTCCTTCAGTCCAGTCATTCAACTTGTTCTAAATCCATACACTTTTATTATGTTCTAGACCACAGCTCTCCATCTTCTCCACAAGAACAATATGAGACACTACATTAAATTATTTGTTAGAGCCTCTTTATCTAATAGTTTAGTGAAACTGTCAAAAAAAAAAGGAAACTGAAATATCTTTTCTTTGGCAAACCATGATGATTCTTTATATGACTTTCCTTTTCAAGCTGTTCATTTACCATCTTTTTAATGATCTTGAACTTTCCCAGGAATTAAAATCAAACTCACCAACCCACAACTGCAATCTCAATTCTCTTACCTTTTTTTTTAAATTGGATCATTTGCCCTTTTCTTTAGTCCTATGATATTTACCTCTCTCAGTCTCCATAATCTTACAAATATCACTGACATTGGCTCAACAATTTATATCCACCAATTCTTTCAAGGATATAGCTCCAATGGGCCAGATGACTTAAAGTCATCAAGAGCAACTAGATGCTTTTCCATCATCTCCTTACCTAGCCTGAGTATCAGTTTCCTATTAGGCATCTTCTTTCCAACATTTACAATTCAAATCTCATCTTCCTTGGTAGAAAAAAACAGAAAGAGGAGCAAAATAAAAATTGAATAGCTCTGCCTTCTGTCTGTTGTCAGATACCATAATCCTATCTGGTATAAGCAAAAGTCCTGTCCCTCCTCTCATTCTCCTCTTTCCCTTTCCAAATAAAACTCATTTTAAAATGATAACTCAATGCATGCACAGAATACCATGGGAGACACAGAATGGGGAGACTTAGTGGCAGTCTTCTTATGCCACTTGGAAAGTGTTTTGCACAACGCCTGGCACATAGTAGGCATTTAATAAATGCTTGCTCCTTTCTGCCCAGGAGTGTTCCTGTAAGTTTGGAGATGTGGAATACTGGAGTGGTATCTGCAGGGGTCTCTGTGTTCCAATGAAGAGCCAACATATCTCTTTTTTTTTTCAAAGAAAATGATGATGAAGACGACGATGATGATGATGATGATGATGATGACGACTAACATTTATACAGCACCTACTATGTGCCAGGCAATGTACTAATAATTTTTCCATTGTTATCTCATTTGTTATCACCTTGTAAGGTAGGGGCTGTTATTATTTTCATTCTACAGTTGAGTAAACTAAGGCAAATAGAAATTAAGCCCTAGAGCCCCCGGGTCATAGAGCTCGTGAGTGTCTTTGCTACGTATGAGCTCAAGTCTTTCTGACTTGAGTCAGAACTCTACCCATTTGTTGCCACCAGTCCACAAACAAGCAGATGTTCAGCTAATTCTTCCTCAAAATCTCCATTTGCATTTAGATTTCAGCAAATTGTAGTTCTCCTAGGTACAAATCTCATGAAGTCTAGCACAATAATTCAGCCATTTCTTTCAAATTATATGCTCCTCTCCCAGAAACCTTCTCTTTGGTGGATTCAAAATAAAATACGTTCTAAAGAAGAGTGTTAAATATTAGAGAAGATAGAGTGGTTTATAATAGGAAAGTCACTGGCTTTTGTATCCACGAGATCAAGTTTTTTAGCAATTTGAGTCCCTCCTTCCCTCATGTCTTTGTTTTGTCAGGCACCAATGACCAATGACGTTAGCAGATGTGTCTTGATTTGTAAGTGAATTGGGTTTAAGTGAGGCAAAACTGTGCAGTCATCAGCCCCACTGTCTCCTCCAAAGTCATCAGAGTTCCATTGCAAGACTTTAAGTCAAAATGACTGGTGATGACCCAGGATGCAGTGGGGGACTTTGGCGTTTCACAGTGCCAGATATATAGCAGGTATTTGATAATTGTACAATTGAATACAATTTCCGTCCCTAGTCAATGACTCCAGAACCCAAGGGGTTTTTTACATCTCATACATACAGATCAGACAAAATTAGAGAATATCCAGGCTTATAATATTCAAAGGACAAAAAGTATCTTTCTACACCCACAGGCTTATTCATTTTTCTTTTAAGCAATAACAAGCATTTTAATTTGTCATCTTTACATTTCATGATCTTCTCAATTTAAAAGCACATACCCATACACACATACATATACACACACCGCACACCACACACATATGCACACACACATACTCCCCTAACTCTCTTTTTAAAAAGCAGACTTTTCTTAGTTCCAATATAATCTTTGTTGCTAAATATGAAAATGCCCTTGACTTTTGTTCCCATCTTTTCTCCAAAGTTGCCCCAATTTTCCATGTCTGAAAGCCTTAATAGCCCTATCTACTGGCCCTTTAGTCTACTTCATTATGAAATTAAATTTAAATTGATTTGATTGATCTTATTTAATTTTTCTAATTTCTCTTTTACTGACATCTTTTACAAGTGGAAATTGCAATGATTTTTATGCAGATAATGTGAAGAAAAGAGAGTAGTTTTATGGGTTTTTTCCCTTTAAGATTTAGTCCACTTGTGTTAAAATCCAGTCAAAACTATCGATTCATGAAAGAACTTAAAAGACCCATGACTGAGTCTCCAGAATTAGTAAATGGTAAATGTCCATGTATAATTTACAGAGATTGCAGTATGCTAATGAAAACTTCCCATTTACCCATACGTGGAAGCAATTATGAGTTCAAAGACTCCAAGCAGTAAGGAAGAAAGAACAGACCAGTTTTGCTGAACTCTATTGTAGGTAAACAGGTTCAACCTTTTAGAAATAAAACTCTGATGGATTTAGAGTTTGAGAGCCTGAATTCAAATTTGACTTCTACTCATTACATGTGTAATTTTGAACAATCCCTCTCCAATCTGGGATTTGATTTCCTCACCTACAATTGAAAGGACTGAACTATATCAGAGGTCTCAAATACACACAAAACTCTAGGGTTACTGAACCAAAATCAAATGTAATTGAGAGATTTTAACAAAATAAGTAAAAATATAACAACATAGATAATATCAATTTGTGGCTTTCTAGGTCAATATGTAACCAGTGGGGATCTTTTTCTATCTGAGTTTGACACAACTAAACTAGATGGCCTATGGAATCTCTTTCAGGTCTAAATCTTTGATCCTATGAATTGATCATGGATCTCAGATGGAACTGAATCTCTGTGGCCCGTGGATGCTCAGTAAAATATGTAATAACATAGAGAAAATTATAAGGGTTTTTTGAATTTGAAGAAGATGGAAAGAGGCTTCAATGACTATCCCTAGGCCTCTCAAATCTAAATGTCTAATCCTGACCTCTCTTCTCTGCTCCATTCTTATTTCTCTAACTGCTTACAGGACATCTCTGCTGGGATGTCCTGAGCGAATTGTGTCCAAAGCCAAATTTATTCTCTTTTCCCCAAAGTCTGTTCTTTCTGAGTTTTCTACTTTTTTTTCCCTAGTGACATCACCATTCATCCTGCCTCTCAGACTTCAGATTTTGTTGTTATTTTTCATATTTCCTTCTCTTTTAGATCTCACATTCACTGTCCAGAGGAGCAACCCCTATTGAGATGGGGGTCCTTCATATCTGTCACAACCAAAACCAACTACCAACAGACACAGGTCGTCCAAACCATCACCTTCCATCAGTCCTCAGGGAAAGCAGCCCAGGGCTCTGTACCCAAGAACCCAGGGAATAACATCAAGGGGAACAAACTTAATGAAACCCCACTTGGCAACCGACTCTACAGGCACAGCAACCTCCACCTCATCAGAAACCAAGGCTACTAAAAACCCAGAAAAGAAAGTTTTTATCACCAAAATCCTTGGCGCCTTTAATGACTTCATATAAAAAGCAGATATGGTTTTGTCAGTGGAAATAACATTAAAAAAAATACCAGTTGCCTTGCTGCTACATGCTAAGGAACATTAGGCCTTTCCATGTGCCCTGCAGCTGAACCCACCAATATGAGGTCTTTCCCTCGTGAAGATGAGCTCCTTGAGAGCCCGTACTCTCTTACTTTCTCTTTGAATTCCAGTACGTAGGAATCACTTAAGAAATGCTTTCTCATTCATTCATTAACATCTAGTCAGTAGCCAAGTCGTGTCAATTCTACCTCTGCTATATCTCTCACGACCTCATACGTTCCTTATTCTCTGTTCCCAAATTCAGTATATTCCCAATGACAATAACCCTCAGCATGCTTTCTAGATTCTATTCTTTCTCAGTTCCCATCTACCCAATACCCAATTGCCAGACTAATCATGCTTTTGCATGTCACTACTTTGTTCAAAAGTCTCCCTGTCTTATCTACCATATTTTTCTCCCCTCAGTGCCCTTCATACCTAGTATAACATTGGTGCACATATTAGATGCATATTATGGGAACTTTTTATTTCCTTGGGACTTAAAACCATTCCCACTACTAATTTTGGTTAACTGAAAATCTGTCTTAATTACTAACCTCACTTGTCCAAAACCTATCCCATGGAATATAAAAATTTACTTAGAGCCTTAAACATTCCTTAGTTAACGAGCCAAAGGAAAAAATTCAACTATCCCTGATTCCTGATATGTAAATCCTTCTCCCCAACTAATCTATTTGTAAATCCTCTAAATGAGGTTTAATCTGTAACATGACTTAGTTTACTTATAGAGTATGTCTGATGAACTTTGTTTCTTAGGGGATATATGAGAATACAATTCTGTTTAAATTTGTTAAACTTTTATGACATAGAAGGAAGCATGAGATTATGGATCATCTTTGCTTTAACTTTTATGGCCTAAGAGGAATGTACAAGACTGCAATATGTAAATGAAATATTTCTCTGTCACTCTGATGTAATTTTGCCTATAAGAAACCTTGTTAGAAACCTCATGACTGTTCAGGTTTTCTCTGAGGCCCGAACCTATGTTTGAGCATAATAATAAAACCAAGATTTTTACCACCACAATTTCTGCATTGTGGTAAATATATATTTGTCAGCAATTGCCCACCACACGAAGTCAGAGAGAAGATATTTCTCTGATTACATGCATAAAAAATGTTTGTTAAGGTGAATGAATTCTTTTGTGACCTTGAGCAAGTCACTTTAGCTTCTTAGGCCTGTTTCTTCAACTATAATATAAGAGGGTAAATTCCTTTCCAGGTCTGAATCTGTGATTCCCTGAGCCTGTGGTCTCTTGGGTCCCTTCTTCCTCTAAATTCTACTAATTCAATTGAAAAGCAGGGAGGAGAGGCTTGTATGAGAAATCAATTTGATGAACAATAATTAGGGGATGTGGGGAGGCCGGTGGAGAAAGGGTAACCATAGAGAGTTTCCACCAGAGCTCTCTAAGAAGGCAGGCGGGGCCGCCATAGAGTAGAGAAACAGCTGTTTCTAATTTCTTCTTGCTCTTCTCTTTGTTATGGAAATGAAAACACAAGTTAAAAAGAAGACCTTTTGTTGGGCCCCAATTTGAAGAACTTACCCCATGGGCAATGGAGCACCAGCCTGGCCTCCAGTGCTGCCTCCACCTTTCCAGGAAGGGCTGTGCTGGGAGACCAGCTCTTGGGAAAGAAACAGGATTGTCAGATCACTTAGGAAACAGCAGACCAGCTGTCACTCTGTTGCACAACACTT